>JAECWI010000703.1:4320000-4837500 GCA_018150345.1 Drosophila equinoxialis
GTCGCGATAGGTTTTAAAATATTGATCTTTAATCAAAAAAACTTACCAGTTATTGGGATTCGGACCACGTCCATCGTCTGGATATGGAGCCCTAAAATGTAATTTATTGTAAAAACCCAAATCTATTTCAAAGTTTTAAAGACTTACCCAAAGGGAGGGGGTCGATTATCCCGATAGCCTGGGTCACTATGGATAGATGGTAAAGTTTAGTGGGAGGAAATCAAAACTATGAAGTAAGTAAGTCGTCCCGCCGACTTGGGTATACCATACACCAGTAAAACAAATATTTCAAATTTGTAATAACTAATGCATTTGCCTATTTTAAGAAATTCTGTTCACATGCTTTTTACTAGCATATTTCAGTATCTCGCGCACTTATGCATATAAGCACCCTAGCGCCCCCACCCGCCAACGGCCATCTCCGGCCTTATGCAAAAACGTTTATATGCATAACTCAGCTATTTTTTGTCCGATTTTGATCAAATTTGGTATTTTGCTGGGTATTAGTATCAAATTTAAGTGTGCCAAATTTGATTGCACAAGGTAAAAAATTACGCGAGATATTCGAGTTTTTCAAATTTCGGGGGCGGAAAGGGGCGTGGCAAAATCTTTATACATGCAAAATGAGCGCATTTACTAAGCAAATATACATACCAAATATGGTGTATCTAGCTACAATAGTTTTTGAGATAAACGTTTTTTTTGAATTGCGGGGGCGGAAAGGGGCGTGGCAAAAATTTGAAATAAACTTGATCACTCTACATACTACATGAGCCTACATACCAAATTTGGTGGCTCTATCTCTTATAGTCTCTGAGATCTACGCGTTCATACGGACGGACGGACGGACGGACGGACAGACGGACAGACGGACGGACAGACGGACATGGCTAGATCGACTCGGCTGTTGATGCTGATCAAGAATATATATACTTTATGGGGTCGGAAAAGCTTCCTTCTGCCTGTTACATACATTTTGGCGACTTTAATATACCATTTCACCCTATGGGTGTATGGTATAACAAGCTTTATACTTGTATCTTTTACTTATACTAAATGTATTCTTACTAGCGAGTACGATTGTAACCATAACCATAACCAGGGGGCGGTGGCTGATTGTAAAAACTGTGGAGTAAATGCAAGTCAGTTACGTTTTGAGTTTGATAGTAGATAAAACCCTTTACTTAGGTGAACCCGCTGGATTGCACCGACCTGGACATCCCAATTGACCTGGATAACCTTCAGCTGGTTTGCTAAGTGAAGGCAAAAAGATAACTTTAAACAACTTTTCTGATTTCTGGTAATCCTTCTCTTCCTTACTTGACAACAACTAGCAAAATGGTTGGCTGGTGGTGCTGGTGTTGCTGTTGGTGATGGTGCTCTTGAGGACTTGCCCCTTTTATGGAGTTACCACGGGACTTGTCCAAGTCGTCGTTCGTTATTATACTGTACGTTGACGCTATAGTCGATCTGCGATCCGCTTCAAATTCTTCTTCTATCGGCTTGACAGGTTCTTTCTGTTTGCCTGCCATTTCGAAGTTAAGGGCCTCCGGCCAAGGGACAGTGTCGGGTTCACGAAAAATACAATGTTTACATCGACAAATGCGTTTTTCCGTCACTTCTACCGGCTCTTCACAGAACATAATATAATTTTGTGGCCATGTCAAGTGCCGAACAGTATCATGTGTGTGTGAGTGGGTGTGTGTGTATTAGTTGAAAGACATTTGAAATAAAGATTACTTGGATTTCTCTAACTCCAACGGGTTGGATAACCCTTGTAGGGTGGTAAATGATTTGAACCGCTTGCTACTCTATACCAGGCGGACTCTTCCTGCTTGCCAGCAGTTTTTCGGTCCAAAGTCTCGCCAGGAGTATTCAATCTCTGTCCACGTCTTTGCTGAACTATTGGTATTTGCATTGAACTCGACTGGAGCATGGGATTAGTTCCTACATTTGCAACTTTTGGTTTTTCCTCCTCAAACTTTACCTTGATCTGAGAGCGATTTAAAGGTTTTTGATTCGTCTTTCTCTCGTTAGGGCGTTGGGGTTTGAGGGAGGAACTTTTGCATTGGGACACTATGCTTAGGGGTTTCATCTGAAACTCGGTGGTGCTTACTGCCTTGTCGGTGGTGGCTATAATATGATGTATATCACTTGTCGAAGTTGTGGATGCCGTTGATTCAATGTCCGTTTGTAGCTGCTTATTGCTGGTCTGTACATTAGGTTTTCTAGCCCTAAAGTAATGCTTTACAACTTCCAGATTGTTATACCAGTCGTGGAGATCGAAATCGCGCCTATTTTCTATATAGGATGTAAAGCTCAACTCGTGCGATGAACTGGAGCTAGAACTAGAACCATCGTAATCGTAGTTTCTACTGACCACCTCATAGTCCTTTTCCTGGTGCAATCGCTCTCTTGGTGGTGGCGGAGTCTTGGGTAACGGTGGTGCAGTTGTAATCGCATCATCCTCATGTAAAATTGTAGTCTCTATTGTCCTTGGTGATGGTTGCATGGGATATGGTACAGGGGTAACTATTTTATCTTGCTCCTCAAGTGGTTGAAGTCTTTTCCCATCAGAGGGTGGGAGGCCATAGAAATGTTGACGGCAGCATTTCATGGGACACCACATCGTGGTGCCGCAGTCCCGTAAGTTTGGAGTAACTACCATGAGAAAAGACTATCATTAAATTTGAAACTTTATATTCAATATGAGCTTACTTGCTTCATTTCCAGCTGGTGATCTGGCCAATAAAATCCGTGGAAACATTTCCAAGTCATCAGTGCTACAACTTCGATTCTCCAAATGTATATAGGCAGGACGCAAGGGACGTCGTCGTCGTCGTGCATCTCCTCGCGGAGGGTTAGCTCGATATTGACGTTGACGGCTAATGCAAGAATCATTACCTTCCAAAGGACAAGCAGTTGGGTTTGGCGGAGTTGTCAGTGGAGGAAGTGCAGACGTGGGCGGTGCTGGTGGCAAAGTCTGAACGAATAACGGTAATACAGACAAGTTACGCCGCTGTCGACCGCCTCCCTTTAGTTTACCCATAAGATTCATTTGCATTAGAGGATTTGATGACATTAAGGCAGCCTGTTGCTCGACCTGATTTGCAATATATGCATCCAACTTGTCGTTGGTCTCACGCATAAGATGGGTCAATATATCTAGTTGAGAAAGCTGGAAAGATTCATTTTCCTCTTGGTGTCTCGGCTCTGGTTCAACTTTGGACTCTTCTTCATTCTGCATATTTCTTTCCAATGCTTCCACAATAGATTTTAACTCATTTATGGTATTCTGTGTAATAGATTTATTATCATAAATGGAATAGCGTGATTCCTGTCGAGGACTGTCATCGCACAGAGTGGGTTGAGATGAATTACTTATGTGGCCAGTGTTTTCATTGGCTAACATTTCGGTTCTATGGAAAATGGAGTAGTCTTGACCAGAGGATAAACGTTCCATCTGTTGCTGTTGTTGTGAATGCTGTTGCTCGCCACAGATATGATGACAATTCCAAAGCATTTGCTCGTATGGACTGGAATACATCATAGATGGCATTGGCATTGTTATCGTATTAACGAAACGACGTCGACGTCTCCTCACTGGGGAATAACTGCAGCCATTAGCCTCAATATTAACACAAACTCGACGCAAACGTTGGGATGTCGTCGCTCTTGTGGTGGGTATTGATGCCATTGGCCGCGTTCTGGAAAGACGTCCACTTGGTTCCAATGAAAACATTGTATGCGACCTTAGGAATTTTTCGATTTTCTATATTGCAGCAAAATTTTGATAGTAATTTCATTGCCAAAAAGCTTCGAGATTGTTCTCTATTATTTGAAAGCCAATAAAACGTGTGGCTTGAGCTAGAAAAGCTTTGAATTTTCTTTTTTGTTAAGTCCAATTAAGTAAGAAAAATGGAAATGCATTCATAACTTTTATTGCCATAAATAAAAAGGAAGTCCTGCATTGGTAGACGTTCAAATTTCAAATTTAAAAACCTGTCGACTACAGTAAAATTAATCGATAATTATCGATTGTGAGGGAGACAGGTCAAACGACACCGCCGAATTAAAGAGAGCGCATGTTTTCAGTGTTGCCTTTTCGATACGATAATAATATTTAATAATAATAACATTAATTGCTTGCGGATTTTGGAAAAATGTTTAAAAACATCCTAACCAGATCCCGGCAGCTAATAAACCCAGTGGCCCGTAATCTATCCTTAACGACCAAACAGAGTAATGTAGCTGCCGAGTCCGAGGCTGCAAGCACAGCGCCGGCTCCGTTGGCCGCTCCTTTGATTTTGGTCCAAAACTACACCGAATACCCACCCGTGAATAGGAACGCAACCCGGCAGGCATGGATAGAGAATACGGATACAGTAGCCGAGCGTAAAGTTGGTCTCATTGAACTCCATCCGGATGTATTTGCGGCGCAACCGCGAGTGGATATCATTCAAGAAAATGTTGAATGGCAGCGTAAATATCGTTATGTAAGCATGGCTCATGCCAAGACCCGAGCTGAAGTACGCGGAGGAGGACGAAAACCTTGGCCACAGAAGGGTCAGGGACGAGCCCGACATGGTTCGATACGTTCACCTCTGTTCAAAGGAGGCGGCGTCATTCATGGACCACGCTCGCCCACCACCCATTTTTACATGTTGCCCTTCTATAAGCGTGTTCTGGGCTTAACCTCCACACTGAGTGTTAAATTGGCCCAAGATGATTTACACATCATTGAATCAACAGATATACCCACTACGGAGCCGCAGTTCATCAAGGATCTTATCGAAGAGCGTCAATGGGGTCCATCCGTGCTGATAGTAGACAAGTGAGTGCCAAGAAAGTGCCACAATTGCCTATAGAAGATCATAATTTGCTCTCTTTGTATAATTTCAGGGCCGATATCTTCCCAGAGAATATTTGCTATGCCACTGACGAATTGGGCTTTGTTAATTTGATGCCTACCTTTGGTTTGAACGTCTACTCCATGCTGAAGCATGACACATTGGTGCTGACTGTGGATGCAGTCAAACATTTGGAGCAGCGTTTGCTTTATCAATTGCATCGCAACGATGCAATCAGCAAGGGAGATAGATTCAAGCTTGATCAAGTTTAGGATTAAACAGATTGTTGTATTTAATATTGATTTAAAACAAAATCCAAAACAAATGCAAATTTAGTTCGTTTGTTGAGCTGGTACTGGAGCATCGCCGGCATCTAAAGTCCTTGTCAGTGTTACCAAAGGATCCTTGTCTTTCTCCGATATGAAAATCTGGCAGGTACCATCGAGCAATACATTCAATTTGGGCTGAAATTCACGTAGGAAACCGCGTTCCGAATTGCTGTGATTGCATAGCAAGACTGTAGTTCCCCTATGCTGGAAATCCAAGAGTTCGTGATGCGACATCTCACCACTTATGATTAAATCTGTCTGGACGTCGCGTAGCAAGGAGGCTCCAGAACCCGCACAAATGCCCACAGTGTGTATTACAGTGCTACTAGTGTGACCCACAGCGTAGGCAACATGCACACAGTTCTCGATGTGTTTCTGCAGTCTATGAATCAGTTGGCCAATAGGTAATTTGGTTTCTACCAATCGACCCGAACCGTTCCCAGGAAGGGCTCCTACTTCCTGAACCAATGGCTTTATGCTTTTGATATCCAAGATTTGGGCCAGCCAATCGTTTACCCCACCCACAACCTTATCCCAGGCTGTGTGTGGCGAATATAAAGCTATAGAATTCGCTAAACAGGCAGATACAACACGCTCCTTCCAATGGTTTTGGGTAATCTTGGTCAATGGTTTGAATATGGGCGGATGATAGCTTATAATAAGTTCTGCTTGCTTCTCAAGGGCCTCCTTCATCACAGGCTCCGTTAGATCATTAGTCAGCAAAATTCTCTTCACCGTAAGTTCTTCAGCTCCTTCCTTGCGGTAGGGTTCGATCAGAAGACCAACGTTGTCCCATTTTTCAGCAAACACGGTTGGTGCGAATGCCTCCAGCTCCTTAATAACTGTGGATAGTTTGCTCATTCTCCGTATGCCGATAAGGCTGCGTAACATTTAAAAATTTAAGAAATTCGAATAACTTTTTCCAATTGTCACAGATGTTTTGAGTTAGTGTTGCTATAAAGTGCCGGTAGTGTTGACAAAGTATCGATAGTAATATCGATAGACACCAAATGCGAAAACCGTCAGTGTTATTTTCAACACTGTATTCGCTTCCACGAAACCGTTAATGTTATCGATATTAGTTCGATAGTTCTCCACCTCCGGCGCGTCATTGTTGTTTTTGTTTTCAAGCAAAGCGGTCGGTGTAGTCGGAGGATTTTTTTAAATTTGTCGTGTGCGCGCATAACCAAAATTGAAAGAAAACGGGGATGAAAAAACTTTAAAAGCCTTCCATCAGAGAATTCAAACAACACAAGAGCACAAAATTTTAGGTGAAAACTAAACACAAAAGCCGAAACGACTTGCACCTGTTTTTTTTGGTGTTATCCCTATCTCTTATTTGCCACTTGTCTTCTGCGTGCGTGTTTGTGTGTGTGACCTGTGTGTTTGTGTGTGTGTGTGTATCCTGTTTGTCCTGCGAGGGTGTGTCAAATTCCAGCACAAGGAAAAACATCATCAATATGTCTGTCTCATCGAATGCCTCCTCCCGCAATGGCAGTGTGGATGATAGCACAACAACAAATACAACAAACACCACTGATAGCTCCGAATTGACGCACATTCTTAATCGCCGGCAGGAGATAATGGACTCACAGGAAGCTGGCATTGAATTGCCCAAAACATTCAGAGTGGTCAATGTCTATACGGAATTCCATGAGTTTTCCCGTAAACAAATCAAGGACTACCAAAAGACCTTCAATACGTAAGTCAAGGCCACATTGAAGCCGCAACTCTTAAGCTTTTCTTTTCTTTGCTTTTGCTTTTCACTTTTTTTTTTTATAATTTATTATTCGCTTCTTCAATTTACATTCTTCTTTCCCATGCATCTTGAGTGAGCATAAGACTCATGGGCTCCCCTTTCCACCCAAGTAAATTGCATTTTTTCCCCCTCCCCCAAGCAATCCTCTTAAAATGCAATGGGGCATGACTCAGTTAAAGTGTTGGCGACTTTGTCACAGTCGCTTACATGTTCCCCTCCCTCCCCACATCCCTTTCTCCTCAACATTCAAAAGTTGCTTTCATATTATCATCTTATTGTAATGATGAGACGATCTTGTTCAGGAGCGGATTTCCAATAAGTAACATTCTAAGACCATTTAAAATTTTGTTGAAATATATTGAACAATATTTATTCCATATTTATACCCTTTTGGGAGGAAATCGGTTCTAGTTATCGACATTTTATGAGTTTAACGGGTAAAATATTTGGCTTGGGGGAGAAAACGCCTTGAGACGGATCCGTCACTGAAGTGAGCCCCGTTTTGGGTGGGAAGATGGGAAGGGGAGGGAAACAAGTCGACGCACATGATAATCCCACCTTGATTATGAGGTTTCAGATTACTTTTCCGACCAATACCTCACACACTGACACCTTCTAAATGGACATAACGTTAAGTAATTAGATTTATATTTTGTTTTCCTCAACTTGCGGTCGACCGCACAGCTCATTTAGCTCATTTGATAGCCTCTCTCCTGACTAGAGATTGCGCAATTTGTTGCTGTCTGCTGTCGTCTGTAATCTGTTCTTGAAGTGTTTTTGTTTTATATTATTATTTAAATAAATTCTAGTGGCACGTAACGAAGGTCTAGGTCTTGATAAAAGCAACATATGACACATTATCTTAACCGAAAACAATTTATCTCGTATTTTAAATCTCACTTTATAACTTTATATTCATTCCGCTTCTGAATCATCGAGAAACCTGTAATAAACAATTATATATGACTTGACTTGCCAATTAGCAAGTGTTTATGGCTTTCGACTCACTAACTGACTGACTGACTGACAGTCCATTGAATGTCGACCACACCGAATGTTTAGGCCCATTGTTAACTTCTTTTGCTGCACTTGTCTACAGATTTTACTGCATATTGGCAAATTGTCAAGAGCCAATACATATACGAATATGTTTGCATGTGTATGCGTGTCTATGTCTATGATGGTATTGCAAAAGCAGCTCCAGCAAGTCTGGGAAAAACTTACAATTAGATAATAGTTGTTGTTTCTTGTTTTTCTTATTTTGACTTTTGTAATTTACCAAGACCAATTGCATTTGTGATGGAAACGAATCCAAATAGATTTAGTTACAAGGCTTTAAATCGGTTTCTAAAATATATATATATAGACTTATATAGAAGCTTAAAGGTCACTCTGATAATCGTTTGCCATCTGTCGATGTTGTAAAGAATATTTCCAAATTTGTACAAAAAAAAAACACTTTGTAATTTTTTATATGTCTCCACGAGAAACTTATAATCGTTCTGATCATGTACGAATCATTTTGGCTTCGTCTTTGATCATAAATGAACTCCTTGTCGAAGAAGAAAAGGAGTTGGATATGTTCCATTTCTTTTAGGACTCGTTTAGTTAGGCGATAGCCCCACTTTTTGTTACTGTACTTTATGATTATTTTAATCAAGTATAAAAATAATCGTTTTTTAATCCACATAAAGCCATCAGGGTTATTCTGATAAAGGGAGCAAAAAAAAAAAAACGGCCTAACCGTCCACAATTCTTAGCCCGTGCTGAGAAGTTTAATGTTTTGGATTGAGACCTTTTTTGGTATACCTATACAAGCAGATAACTGCCCACTTCCCACCCGACCGATTGAGGAGTGCAGGGTGGACAAATACACATTGGAAAACACTGACAAAGAAATAATACTATATCTATCTATGAACTAAATAGGCAAGGACAGATGTTTTAGGTATATTAATAGAAGACTCTGAGCAGATTACAGGGAATCGAAGGTTGTAATCAGAGCAGAGGACCCTTAAGGTTCATGCATGGCATAGTTAGAAGAACAACGACTAAGGGTTAAAGGTGTAATAGGATGTCTACTCTGTCTACATGGTACCGACAGACTTACCTGAGCCAATAACTCAGGCGAGTCAATATCACCAATTAGGTGCTTGTGCATAAGAATAACACCAAGCATAATTATACGGTTAGTTAAGGAAGGAAGGTTAATCAAGAGAAGTCTACTAGAATACGAAGGCAAATTGATATTTCGATCCCAGCTTAAGCCACGAAGAGCACATAGCAAGTAAGGCTTTTGAATCGATTCAAGTCTAGTCTGGTGCGACTCATATTGAGGTGGCCAAATGCAAGATCCTTACTCTAAAATATGTACGAAAATTACATGTGGTTTTCATTGGTGCCACGCGCCCATCCGCCTCCTTAATCCTCCTCCGTGGATCTACGAAGGCTGAAAAAGGGTAAATTTCACCCCCCAAAACTCCGAGTCGGATTCCTTCATTTGTGTAGGCGGCACAAAAGGTGAGCATGTTGTATGTATAGCTATTTCAAGAACCACCAAGTTCCATCATCAGCAGACTTTGCTAAAGAATCCACAGTTCTAATGGCCATACCATATCTTCAACGCGCTTCTTGGAGCCAATGCAGCAACCCTTGATCACGACGAAGATTGTGATTGAAGGGACTCCACAAAGACTGCTTTTTTCCGTCGACGTGACGCCGGTTTTGGTTTCTTAACTCCTCTGTTTTAATAGGAGTAAAAAGTTTCATTGACTTAATGTGGTTATAAATTTTGTAGATTGATCCAAGGAATAACTCTCTTCTGGACAGTGTCATTTTGTCGAAGGTTAGTCGTGAGTTAACTTGGATGACTAGATGGACATTTCCTGATATGTTTGGAGTTGGCATACCCAGATCCTTGTGAAACTTTTGGTTTTCTGAGAAATTCTCAAAGTTATTTGCAATCTTGTCCAAAGTAGTTCGCACTTGTCCAAAGTATTTCGCACTAATCTATATTAGACTCAATTATTTTGAAAATATTGCTTAGTAGAAGTAAATAGTTCAAATTATTCATACTCAAAGTTTCATTGATCAATCTTAAGAACTCTATACAAATATTACGACTTTTATAAACTTTTTTCGTCACATAACAATTTCTATATTTTGCGGTATAAATAATTAACTCGCCATATCTGATGTGCTTTATCTTAATTTTTACTTGGACTCTATTTTCGTTTTTGTACATTCACTTTTTATTAATTTTTTTTTCTGTTTTTCAGTTTCTTTAGAATGTTTTGTGCTCGTCGTCGGTTCATTTAAATTGCTAAAATTCTTATATCAAATGCCAACGTTTTTAGCTGTTTCTTCAACTGTTCGCCAGAGAGAATTAACAACAAAAATAACAAAAACAACAACAAAAAAGAAAACCAGCTTCGACTTTTGGCATTTCCAGTCACGTCACACATAAATTTATGTGCTAAATTTGCAAATTGAAATGTGTATTAAACAATCAAAGCAGATTAACAGGAAACCCGTTTATCAAGTCGGAGAGGCTTTTTGAATACCCTATAATAAATATATAACTTCATATTTGTTAATGAAAGTTCGTTGAATTATCAAACGAATTCGATTTATTTAGTTTTGTTTATCGTCCGATCAACTGCCTATGGAAAACAGTTGCAAATCTTCTAACAATTTGTATATACCCTTTCGTTGCCTTACAAATGTTGCCTGAGTCATGACGGCAAAGTTTGCTTTTTGTTTAAACAATTGCCTGAAGTAAAACGGAATCAAAGGCTATAACATTTTATTGAAAATGATAAATAATTTCATATGAAAGAAAAACTACGTCATAACCTCATATCAGTCTCTCTCTCTAAGAAGAGAATGAAAAACGAATCAATCCACGCGTTTGGTTTTGGATTACAAGCAAAAAAGCTTAATCTCACATCAGAGCTCATATTATGGGCGGGGGGCATAATGAACTTTTTAATAGCGTCTTAATTTTATTTGTTTGTTTGTTGATTTTGTTTCTTCTCTGCTCTGTTCAGTTTTGCAGTTTCCTGCTTTTCTTTCTTTTCTTTTTTTTCATACATAAATTTAGACGCGGCGCACATATTCCGCACGGTTTTTGAACGTTTTCCGGGAGGCGATAAAACTGCAGAAATACGATAAAGTCAGAAAGGGATGGGGGGGTGGCGTGCATCTCCTGATAATACATATTTGTTTTGGTTTTATGCACTTTTACACAATTTACGAGTGCAAAGAAGAGTATACATTGATTTGGGCAAGTTGTTTACACACATGAAAAAATGGGAACATTTTCATCTTCGGACAGTTCCTGTTGCTGTTTTTGATTCCAAATAAATTTTATCAGAATTGAAGTTGAAGTCTTGCTTTGCTTTCTTTCTTAGTTTTAGTTTTAATTCAAAAATAATGCAATTCCATTTTCTAGTTTCAAAACATTTACAAAAATTAAAGCTTTTACTTTGGTGACAAAAACAGTTTTAAGTATATATTTACATAGAAGAGGTATATTTAATGAAGTAAGTAAGTCGTCTCTCCGACTTACCATACACCAGTAAAACAAATATTTTGAATTTGTAATAACTAATGCATTTGCCTATTTTCAAAAATTCTGTTCACATGCTTTTTACAAGCATATCTTAGTATCTCGTGCACTTATGCATATAAGCACCCTAGCGCCTCCACCCGCCAACGGCCATCTCCGGCCTTATGGAAAAATGTTCATATGCATAACTCAGCTATTTTTTGTCCGATTTTGATCAAATTTGGTATTTTGCTGGGTATTAGTATCGAATTTAAGTGTGCCAAATTTGATTGCACAAGGTAATAAAATGACGGGAGATAATCGAGTTTTTCAAATTTCGGGGGGCGGAAATGGGCGTGGCATAAATTTGAAATAAACTTGATCACTCTACATACTACACGAGTCTACATTCCAAATTTGGTGGCTCTATCTCTTATAGTCTCCGAGATCTAGGCGTTCATAGGGACGGACAGACGGACATGGCTATATCGACTCGGCTGTTGATACTGATCAAGAATATATATACTTTATGGGGTCGGAGAAGCTTCCTTCTGCCTGTTACATACATTTTGGCGACTTCAATATACCATTTCACCCTATGGGTGTATGGTATAAAAATCTTCGTATTCAAGCAGATCATTCATTCATTCACTCACAAAAAAAACTGTCTTTCATTCTTGAAATATGTATCTTATACTCTTTTATTTTAAAAAATCTTGAAAGAAATCAAATGGCATCGAACCAAGTTTTTATAGAAAATTCTCAACACTCTTGCAGGGGGTATCGTACTCCTCCCGAAAATATTTATTTTAGATCCACCCATAAACATTATCATTAGAAGGCTACTAACCTTTCCGCATACTGTACAGGGACCATAAAGGTCTTTGCCACGTTTCGTTTCCAGTCCATTCTCGGTTGATCAATTATATTTTTTATAGCTTATCTGTAATCCCTTAGGTCGGTCTTTACCTAGCATCATTTGCAACAGGCTAGTGTCATTAGGAACTCTTATGAGTACTTTATGGATGTGTTTATAAAGAATTTGGTCAGTTTAGTCCATATACTAATTAGATGCTTAGATATCAATATGAAAATCCTACAAAAATCAAATTTAATTTTTAGTTTATTTTAAGAATTTTATGTATTTGTCATGTTATAATTTCAACCTCCTTAATCGGAACATCATTGGAAATACTTTAAACAAGAATAGGAGATAGGAGAGTATCCAAAGAGAATTGACCAGAGATAATTTCATTTACCTTCCGTTTGACAAAGATCAGAAAAATATAACTCTCTAAAACCCAATCAACACAACAACCCAGTCAGATGTGGTGCTTTGTATTTCTTATTTCTATGCTCAGTGCTTAATATTTTGTAGATATTATATTTAATTATGTAATTATATTAAAGTTGAGCGGTAATTAAACTCTGTTTATTTGTGGGCAATCTGTAGTTAGGTGAAGTTAAGTTCTGATAAGATAGATTCTAGAGAACGTAACCATGTCTGATCTGGTTTTTTGTTGGTGGAAAAGTCGGCTATTGTCAGTTTTCTATTGTTTTATGAAAATCAAGTCTTGTAAAGGGGGGGAGGATTGGGCTTATATGTTATATATTTGCAAATACATATATTAATCTCTAAAGAGTATGAGAAACTTCGGTGCATGCAGCATTATTATCATCGTCTCCAGTTCTGTATTGTTAATTTCATTTCAAATTGATTTCTTTACCACTTACCCCCAACGATGCGTTACAATTTGAGTTCATGGACAAGTACACACTCACGCACACACACGCACACACGCACACGCACATACGTATATGTATATGGGGGAGGTTTTTCAGTGGAAATTGTTGAAAAATTGTTTAACAAAGTGCCAGTTCGTGGTCACTTTTATCATCATGCAAATCATATCAAAAGGCGAAACGATATTTGCAAGGGTTGCACCCATATTAAAGTACAGTCATGATGCACTCCCTCAATATTGCAGTTCATTCACATTATTGCAATGGAGCACACACACACACACACACACACACACACACACACACACACATGAAAATGGATGGAGGCGACCAGCAGTCTGACAGCAAAAAATAAGAGAACTATTGGACAAAAGGGATTGCAATGAAATGAAATGAAATGACTGACCGACCAACTGACAGTAAATGCGTCACTTTGTAACTAAATTGAGGAAATATCAAATTATCTATATATATGTGTCTGTGTGTGTGTATGCGTGTGTGTGTGTGCATGTTGTTGTAGGCACGCAAAGCAGAATCATAATAGACGAATGCAATTAGTCATTTGAATTTGTCACACTTACAACTTGTGTTTTATTTTTATCGTCTCAGTAGAGAAATTAACCGCACAAACTGCAGCAATATTGGAGATGGAGTCAACAGCAATCATCCGTCCCTCCGTCCGTCCATCCGTCCGGACCGTCTGACCGACCCACGCAACGTTTTTACATCTTCCTTTAGCTATGTTTGCTCCAATTTCAACATAGACGCATTTTATTTTTGGGGGCATCTGTGGGGGACCATAGAGCAAAAATGAACTAAACTAAACTAAACTAGATATTTTATGTTTGCTGTGAAAAAATATTTCTCTTTTTTTATTGTTCGGTTTTCGTTTTTATTGATTGTACCTTGTAAGCAAATGAAGAAGAAGAAGACAGGTGCACGCATACACAAAATGTTTATGTTTATTTTGTATGCAAGACATCAGTTTTTTACGATAGATAAAGCTAAAAAACAGAAAAATTGAAGACCTCGCACATAGACCACATGAAACTTTATTTAAGTATTCATTCATTTTTTTGATGTTGTTGTTGTTGTTCTGTTGTCGAGGCGACAACCCGCAATGCATTTTAAGCACAATATTACAAAAATAACCGTTACACGAATACCAAAACCAAAAAAATAGAAAAAATGCAGCACTAAAAATTGTTATGAACAATAAACGTTCTAGCCGCTTAAACCTAACTAACAAAAAGTTGAGTCAAGTTGAATGGCATTAACCTGCTTCAACAACAACAACAAAACATGTAACTCATGGGCAGAAGAAACATTGAACACAAACAAAAAAAACTAATGTGTGTAACAACTTCAAGTACCCATGCACTGTGAGAAATTCAATGGATGTTTGAGGGTTTCCTCCATGGTTTTGTAAAGGGTTCGCAGTGTCTATTCGCCGGATGGGGAAACCCACCGCAGTCGATGTTCTCTTGGCTATGTTTCTCGTATCGATGTTTCACCAAAACATCGGTTTTAGTTGTCACTTATTAAATATTATATAGTTTTATGAAGATGTCTTTAAAAAGTCCTTTAAAACTTTAACGCAAAGGGTTTTTCACCGACTGACAAATAAATTATAGAAGCCGATTTGGCATTTGGCATGACATTTTATTTCGGAAAGTAAAGCCCATAAATACATACTTTATCAAATAGTTTTTGATTATTATAATACAGGGAACTTTATTAAAGTAAAACATCAGACATACATCGATGCATCGAGATTTTATTAAAATCAACATTGTTCTTGGTATAGAAACGTTTAATTTAACAATCTCAGTTTTGGCTATGTTCGAAAAACAAGATGCAGCTTTTTAACTGCAAATTTCCTCTAATTGTATTATTGATCAAAGGTTACACAATGAATTTACCTTTCATTTATGCGCTAATGTAAAACAATATGTGTTCCAAGTCCGAAATATAGACGATTAAAAAAATGCTACAATTTTTTCGAATCATTTTTATAATATATCTTGAAGTTGAAGTCGATATCTTTCCATAGCAAAACGGAAAAATTTGAGACCATTCAAAATAATAAATTTTAAACCATTTAATAAAATAAAGATTTCAAGGGAAATTGTTTAGGTTAATTTTATATTTGGTAGGTCTTTTTCAGTAGAAATTCCCATATTCTGATAAGTTTATTTTCCATTTAGCCAATATCTGACGAAACTCTCATGAATCCATTCGTCATACATATGTATATGTACATCATTTTATTTCAGTTTCCCATCGATGAGTAAGACTTAAATGCTATGATTAATCTTTAAATAAAGCGATGACAAACAACTAAGTAAAACAGACAATTAAAACATTAAGAAAAATAATGATTTATTTTTATACACCTCAACAGCAACTTAATTAATCCTGATGGCGTTCTTAATATTAAAAACCTTATTAATATCTTTAATCCTTCTCTTTCTTATTGATTGCAAACGAAAACGGGGAAGCCCCGAATTCGTTTTATTATATTAGCAAATTTTCGTTTGAAATCACGGATAATAGGGTAATCCCGATTAACAGTGAAAATGAAACAAATTCAACTTCATCCCGGATAATAATCGAGGTCCGACTGTATTTATATTTATAAAGTAAACCTCCGAATTGAAGTAATAATCTGGAAGTGAAGGAACTCAATGGAATTATAGAAATGTTTAAATCATATGCCTAAAATGTAACTTTCCTGTTTAAGAAAACTAAATGGATTTCATCAACGACTTGTAAAGTACAAAGCCTTAACGATGGGCAACTAAATATGTATCTATAAATACGAAACCACAAAGGCTTACCAGGCTTGGTGTTAACACGATTCATCTGCGGGACTCTTAATGCGGCTAGCAAGACAATCGGCTGGGGTGGTTCTTTGATGAATGTGTTTCACTCACTCACACGTCAGCAACTTTAAATAAAGTCCCTGTGCTGAAACTCGAAATAGAATATAGAGAAAATAATAGAAGAAAATAGTCCTAGTGTTGGCTGTAGACTTACTCAATTTCAGATTATTGAAGACTCGTCTTCAATTCGTTTCTTGTGTAAACTAATGTAACTACACAATTAAAGTCGAATCTCGATAATTCGAAATGGCAAGGGAACAGAATTACAGTTTTTTCATGGGACAATCAGGTTTTTACGAAATATTGTGATTTTCGATTTAGCGGGCTACGAATTATCGAGACTCGACTGTATTTTGTTTACTTTGTGTATCAAAAAAACTTAGCAGCCTTTCAACTGACTTAAAGTTAGAACTTGAAATACTTGAACTCTATTGTAATCGTTTTCGAGGAACTACATAGATTTGGGTCGTTCCTACCATAATTTTTAGTGTATCTGAAATAAGTCAAAGATTACATCATTCAGCACTTTTGAAAGTAATTTCATTATACCTAATAGAAACTCTATTACTTAAGATCAAAGTATTATAGCTAAAGAAGCAAACCTCCACATATCGTTAGCCAATCGTCAGAATCAGGATGTCAAGAGAGACAAGCAAGTCCTTCCTTCGTCATAACACATTGCTTGGAAAATTACTCAACAATTTTGAAAGAACAATAAACAAATGGAACATATTTGTTATGGATTATAAATAGGCATTATATGTACATACATGTGTAACAACAAGTAAAAATAATATTTAAACAAGTGCAGTTCGTTTTTCTGGACTGTGTAGTTTTTTCGCTGAGTGTAGACTTCGCCGTGAATGGTAGACACAATGTGCGATTGCAGGGCATGGGCATAAAAAGTGGCCAATAGAGGGGAAAAAAGCTGTGTTCAATAATTGCAATACACATGCATAGACATCGGCATAGATACATATAGGTACTATATAGATATATACAGACATATATGCACAAAATATAAACACATGCAAATTGCGGCAACAACAATGGCCAGCTGACCCCGTTATTTGTTGAACTGTACCGAAAAACAAAAAAAAAAAAAGCAACTCACACACAAAAAGGCAAACAAAAAACATCTCCAAAGAAACTGAACAAAATCTCATGTGTATTTAGAAGACGCAAAAGCAAAACTCAAGCATTAATAAAATGAAAATGAATCAGTTGATGATTGAGAAGAATCAACGACTATTAGATACCCATTAATCAATAGGAAATTGGAAGAGGAAAAACTTTTCTGAATAAAAACTTTTCATGTTGCCTTAGTGTTTAAAAGAAACTCCCAAGTTTGTCCTAGGAAAATAGATTCAACAATTTTTTAAACTCTTAAATTCATAATTTTGCCATTCTGGAAGAAAGTTTTATAATGATTTTAATGATTTATTTATCAAATACAGTAGAATCCGGTTATAACGACTCCGCTTATAACGTCCGTCCGTTTATAGCGACTAAAGTTCGATGAGTGATTGGTGGGTCCCAATGCAAACTTAAATGAGACACCTCCGGTTAGTACGTCTTCTGGATTCTACTGTATAAGGCATATTTTTAACTTGAAAATGCAAAGTTTTTGCCATTTTAATCCTAGACGAAATGCTCTTTCTAAAATTTTGAAAATCAAATTTTCTCCTAGAAGTTTTCAGTTCATTAAAAACATTATAAAAAAAACAAAGTTTTTTGTGAATTTTCAAATGGGTAAAGAGTATTTGTTAAAACATAATCTTTGTCTTTGAAAATAAAGAGCAGTTTTGAGATATTTTGTATTTATAACTATTTTCTAATAGGAGTTTTATTTTTGTGACCCAATCTTTCAATCTTTTAAATGAGCAGGAACGAGGTCATTTTTGGAACAATTCGAGAACTATCAAGTTCTCTCATCACTTCGCTAACCACTCTAGAATTGAAGAAATTCCACACTAAAACCAGTTGGGAATTACAACCCTATGAAGCGAATAGGAGGAAGCCAAATTTACAATTTCAAAGTTCATTTTTTCAATGTTAAAATATCAATGGATGTAATCATTCACATTTCACATTTTTTATTCTATTCTAAATGTAACTAAATACTCTGACAAGAACATTGATTATGAAGTTATATACTTTTACATTTAAGACATTTAAGACTTAAGTCAATATCTTTCAAATTCCTTAAAAAATTCATGAGATAAACTTCTAATTACTTATTTAAAGCTTTCACAACTTACTTAGTTCCATTATTTGTGGAATAAAAAGAGATATGGTTTTCGATTAAGAAGACTAAAAGGATTTTATAGGACTTCAAGAAGGACGAGTACCTATAGCTAGCAAATAAAAAATATATATATTGTGTATGAGTTTTTAATTCTAATCTTAACAATTCTTTTAAATTACAACTTTTAAATACTCTTCTAATATACCCAACTTCTAGGAAGCACAAATTGTGTCTGACAAAGAAAAAAACAGATAAAAAATAAAACCAAATTCAGTGAAATGAAAACAAATCGATAAAACGTTGTTTAAAAATTACAAGAGAAGATGGTGAGACATACAGAGAGAGAGAAAGAGAGAGGAATAGAGTGAGAAAGAGAAGGGAAAAGGGGGGGCACCTGCTGTCATTGAATTCAAACAGCTGCGGGGGAGTTTTCAATTGCAATGAAAGCAACTTTATTTAATTAGAAAGAAAACAATGCCAAGAAAAAGTCGAAAAAGATGAGGAAAGCGTCGTCATACACAAAGAAAGAGAGAGAGAGAGAGAGAAAAGTGTAAAAGATATACATAAACATTAACAATTGTCACATTGACGCAACTAACGAAATGTGAGGCAATTGAAGTTAATTAAAGTCAACAGCGTAACACTAGTAGCAGCAACCAACAATAGCAATTAATAATAATTGCCCATCTATGGGTGACACCTTCTCCACCCGATGCCATGTCTATCATTCAGATTTGGGCCTCCCATCCATCCGCAGACAAATTACTTTCACTCGTTGTGTGTCTGTGTGTGTTTGTTTACACTCACGCAATTTGTATCGATACATGGAATGGAATTAATCATCTAATATGATTAACCAATTGAAAGCAGAAACTGAATTGAAATAAAATGATGGAGAAAATTGAAGTTGAATTCCTTGAAAGTTGTAAACTCTCTTTTGTAACAATTATTACGTGAAGCTTCTAAACAATCTCCAACTATGTGAAATCGAAATTGAAAGTTATGCTTTAATAGTCAACATCAATACACTAAGCTACATAATGGCAAAAGGTAAATTAAAAGAAAGAAGTTAGTTAGTTAGTTAAATTTACTTAATACTTTTTTATAATAAGAGCATAGATGACTTATGAAAACCTAAATCAGGATTGGATAGAACGAAAAGTGAAATTATGAATGAAAACTTTCAACAAAAAACGCGTGATTTTTGAACATTTTTTAAATCATTTACAATGGCAATTGAGCAAAAATGTAGAGAAATTAAAGACAAATATATTTTTATACCCTTGCAAAAAGGGTATATTAATTTTGGTCAGAAGTGTGCAACGCATAGAACGAAGCATCTCAGACTATATAAAGTATATATATTCTTGATCAGCACGACGAGACGAGTTCAAATGGCCATGTCCGTCCGTCCGTCCGTCCGTCCGTCCGTCCGTCCGTCCGTCCGTCTGGATCAACGCGAACTCCTCCGAGACCGTAAGAGCTACAGAGCTGAAATTTTGCACGTAGGCTTGTATATACTGCAGGCATTGTATATCTCGGATTCAGCCGGATCGGACCACTATATCATATAGCTCCCATACAAACGTCAAAGTCACGAAACAGTGACTTTCTCAATAACTTCATTAATTTTATAGCTATTGTCATAAAAGTTGGTATTTGTCAGTTTTATGTTCTTATTAATGATTGTGCCAAATTCGATGAAGATCGGGTGACTATATCATATAGCTCCCATAGAAACGATAGGTGGAAAACAGTGACTTTCATCAAAAAGTTCGTTATATCCTATGCTAAGATTGAAGGCCGTTCTTTCGCAAACATTAGTCTTTTTGGATAAAACGTTTTTACACTTTGATGGCTCTGGGTAAGGAAAGAATTACCAAAACAGTTGCAAGGGTATACAAACTTCGACGCGGTCGAAGTTAACCCCGGCCCTCTGGTTTAATATTAAATATCAAATGACAATATTTTGAAATCTTTTTCTAGTCAATATTTATATTTGTATGTTCAAACTGACATAAATGAAAACCAAAGTTTATGCTTTGTTACACTAAAGTTAATTTTTTTTACATGGAAAAACGAAACAAAATGAGAAAACGAACGTTTGGTATAAGGAAAAGAACAACCCAAACATAATATTTTATAATTTGCAAAAAACAAAACGAAAAAATGAACTTTTGTTAAATGAAAACCAATTTTTATGTTTTTTTTTGTTTTTAAATTCCTTTCTTTAAAAGTTGTATGTTGAAAATAGTTAAGTTTTTTTGTTTCGAATAATCAGTTTATTGTTGGAACAAACAAAATACGGTCAGGTTGTCTGTACAACTTCAACACTAAAACCAGTTGGGAATTGAAAATGGATAAAATTTAAACATAACTTTTGCAAATTGGCCCTGTCCTTAATCAAAACCTAAACGCTCTAAAACATATAAAACATGTGTTAAAAGTGTTTCTATAGTTTTTAAACTACTCGAATTTATCTAAATTGAATATTCTATTAGTTCTTTCTGTTTAATTTCAGCATCTTCTGCTTTCTGACTCTTCTTCCTTGAGAAGACCTAAGCAAACTTAAACTTTGTTAAGCAGTGTTATTGACATATTTGTGTTTCCTTTGCTCATGCATGAGACGCAACCTGCTGACTTTAATGGCAACTTGTATACATAGTTAGATAAACATATAGTATTTTTAGCCAAACTAACTAGTTTAACTAGTTTCTAGTTGGTTAGTTAGTTGGCAGTTGATGGCTCTGGCATCCTTTGGGTTTAAGTTGTTGTTGTTGTTGTGGCTGGTTGGTTGGTTGGCCTGGCAAGGTCGAGGAGCCTGTTTTTAGCCAAAATGTTTCCGCCATAGTTTGCTTGCCTGTGGCTCATCTGCCATCAACTCAAAGGCGACTCATCTCTCTTCTCTGCGTTTTCTCTTTCTTTTGCGTTTTCATTTCATTTCGCTTTTTTAATGTATTACACAATTTCAAAGATAATAAATATATGTATATTTTATTTGCATTTTTATTTTATCGCACAATTTCCTGGCCGACAGTCAAGTCGGAAGTGGAAAAGAGCCACCAAATAACGGCTTGAACTCTTGACTCTTTGACTGCAAAACTGAGATACAGCTAAAATATTGACAATTTTTTCCTATGCGGTCATTCAACTTTTGAGTTATTGGCTTCAATATAAAAGATTTGTATTTACATAACTTTACATTGTTTGGGGAATAGAAATACATTGTTTAGTCTAATAACGACCCAAGTCAATAAAAAATTGTCAAAACAATGGAAGAATACAAAAAAAAGGAATTATCTATAGGAACTAAACGTATTGATGGTTACGCCTTCTGGAAAATATTCAAAACGAATTTAAAATAGTTTGAAATACTTATTTTTCTACAATATTTTAAATTCGCAAAACACGATCATTATATATATTTATTTAAGAATTGTATTACTTTACCCATTCGCATATCAAATCTGAAAATAACATACAAAAATATTCTTTTTGGGTTAATTAAGTTAAGATCACTTTCCAAAGTGACGTTAAAACTTGGGGGAAAAAATGATTATAAACTAGAACACTTACAGATTCGGAAAGATAATGGTTTTTGCATAGGGTTTAAAAATACATTTTTGGTCAATCTTCGTTTTTTATACCCTTGCTGGGGGTATTATAAAATTGGTCAGATGTTTGTAACGCACAGAAGGAGACGTTTCCGTCCCCATAAAGTATATATGTATGTATATTCTTGATCAGTATTAGAAGCTGATTCGATATAGCCATATCCTTCCGTCCGTCCGTCTGTGCGTATGCGTTTTACTCAGCCATCCTAAGAGATAATCTTGGGATTTGAGCTACTTATAACCCGAGTAAGATAAATTATGAAAATCATGAGGATCGGACCTCTTATCATATAACTCTAGAAGAAACTTTTCCATGGTATCCCCATGAAATTTACCAATATAAAACTAAATGAACGGATTTCGAAATGTAAAAATATTATTACCAAGGACTTTGGCATAGCCGAAGTTAGCTTCTTTGATATTCTAGACTGTAATTTGGCCAAGTTCTGATCGAAATCACATAAACTGTTATTTTTCAAATTAATGGAAATGGCATTAAACATTTGGATATTAAAATATTAATTTCGACCCGACTTTCGAAAAGGTTCATGATGAAAAGTCACAATGTTTTTAAAAAAAATCGCAAAAACAACTTAGTTTTCGAGATTTTAATGAAGATTAAAAGAAATTATGCTAAACTTTAGAACATCAGGTAAATTAGAACCTCATGATATTATTGGAAAACTTTGTTATTCTGTGGCATTTTTCCCCAATTGAAAATTGAACTAAAATAGATTAAAAGGGGATGTCTTTTTTTGAAAATAATTGAAATTTGGCAAAGCTGCGAATTTGCATAAGAGTTTTTCAATTTGTTTTTTTTTGCCAATTTATATATTTTGTTTAAAATAATTTAGATAGCGTAAGAAATGAAACTATTTTAAGGCTAATATAAAGTGTTTGGAGTAGCTAACATTTAAAAATTTAAATTTTTTCATTAACAAGCTATTTAATAGATTAGATAAATACAAATTAATAACTTCATTCGTAGTAAAATCAGTGATGAGTCCGAAAACGATATTTTATGGATTGAATTGGCGCGGCTTTAATGGTCTATAGTAGACTCCTAGGCATTTTTATACCCATGCAAAAAGGGTATATATTAATACCCAAAATTATTTGGTGAGAAGTGTGCAACGCATAGAAGGAAGCATCTCCGACCATATAAAGTATATATATTCTTGATCAGCACGACGAGTTCAAATAGCCATGTCCGTCCGTCTGGATCGAAGTGAACTCCTCCTAGACCGTTAGAGCTACAGATCTTTTTTGCATGTGGGCTTGTATATACTGCACAGTTTGTATATCTCGGATTCAGCCGGATCGGGCCACTGTATCATATAGCTCCCATACAAAAGTCAAAGTCACGAACTGTGACTTTTCTCAATAACTTGGTTTTTTTCTAAGCTATTATCTATGAAATTTAATATTGGTGAGAATATTACACCTTTAAACAACTGTGCCAAATTTGATCAAGATCGGGTGGCTAAATTATGTGTTAGCGAGTGGTTTTTTTGGCTATGGCAATGTAGGCCTTCAGTTTATATAGTCTAGTTGAAGATTCCTAGAGATATTTTGTGTTATATGTTTGGTTTGTTATGAAATATTAATAACATTTGGTCTAAAGTTATCAATTTTCAATCTCTGGTGGAAACCTCAGAGTAATGAACCCAATTCCTATCCTGTGTTAGTATTGTGGAAATGGTTAAAGACCCTTTTTTTTAGTCTCAACATGGCATTTTCTTATGATGTAAACAATAAACTAAGCTACATATCTTATGTATCAGTTATGTCTCATACAATTCCCCATTCGAATCACCCTCGTACTTAATTATAGGTTGAATACTCCAAGATAAAGAAAATAATGCAAACAGATAATGGTGCTAATAAAAATAGTCAATAATCAAAGAACAACTTTACGTTTGCTGCTGTTAAATTGCACTCAACAAAATTATCAGTGTAAATATGGCCTAAACATGCAATTAGGTTAAACATTCGCCACCCACCCCATTTGCCACCCACTCACTAGTTAGCAGAGGGGGCAAGAGAGGGGGTTATGGAATGGGTTCAGTGATTGGCCATGCGACCTCTGACGCTTGTGCCCACGTTTTTTTTTTTTTTTGTTGCAATATCGATTACTAATCCGGACTTTAGGTCGGTCTCGTGTTGAGTCTCGCCTCTGTGTCAATGACCAGATGGAATTGTGTCTGTTGAACACTTTTCTCACTAATTGATTTTTGTTTACTTCTCTATTTAGCTATGACACTGCACGTGATGGTTTCTTGGATTTAAATGAGCTCAAGTTCATGATGGAGAAACTGGGAGCACCACAGACCCATTTGGGTTTAAAGAAAATGATTGCCGAGGTGGATGAGGATAATGATGGCAAAATCTCGTTCCGTGAATTTCTATTGATCTTTCGCAAGGCTCAGGCCGGGGAATTGGACAATGATTCTGGGCTAAATCAATTGGCACGTCTCACCGAAATCGATGTCGAACAGGTGGGCGTAAGTGGTGCCAAAAACTTCTTTGAGGCCAAAATCGAACAACAGATGCGCACGAATAAATTCCATGATGAGATCAGGCAAGAGCAGGAGGAACGTCGTCGCGAGGAGGAGGAGAGGGCCCAGCGTCGTCAACAGTTTCAGCAGCGTGCGGCCATTTTTCAATAGGTAGATAGACATTTGTCTGTCCATAATGATGCAAGGCAATGCTGGATCCAATTATACCTAATGTAGTTTAGAAATAAAATACATTTTTCTGGGCGTAGGTTAAAGTAAATACATATTTGTATGTGGCATGATGAACCACGGGTTAGAGCATTTTTACAAGCACATCACCGAACTTTAATATTCATATATACCTATATTAATAACTGATCTATCCATACACATACACACATATATATAATTCATATACCATGCAATACAATACACGATTTGAGATGATGATACCCTGCATCACGTTTATACCAAAAGCCTAAATTCTAGTTAAATAATAATAAGTTTTGCAAACAAAAAGAAAAAATTGTTTCTAGTTTTAAGTTTTATGCGTTTTCCTTTTTTCACACATTTTTCTATTTTTTTATTTGTTAATTTTATTGAAAAAAAAAAATAAGCTGGATTTTTATTTTATTATTTCCATTTTTCCTCTTTTCTTTTGAATGTTTTCTTTTTTAAATGTAGTGTGCCATTTTTTTAAGTTTTCCGTTTGTCAAATTGCTTAATTTTTATTTTTCTCGTGTAAATGTTATGTTAGTAATTTAGATAAATCAAAATTAAGTCCATTTTTATGTATATATTTTAATTCCGAAAAGAAATAACTCTGTGTCGATCGTTGGAAATCATAATAAATTTTGTTCTATTTAAGTTGCAAAAGTTCAGTATTTTGATGTCTTACATGTGTTAGCGAGAAGCAATATTAAATGAATAACATTTACATATATATATACATATATACTTAAATCAGATACAGATGCATACAAACTATATAAACTTAATAATATTTCAATACCGAACACAACTGACAACATATACGAAAAGTAAATGAATAAATGTATATAATACAGAATACACTCAAGTATTTCTACCTTAACCAATCGAGGCGAGATCTATCTATATATTTTCTGGTTATTAGAGACGCCTTATCATCCTTAAAACCCATCTGCGTAGGAGTTCCACAAGGTAGCGTATTCGGCTCTGTTTTATACACACTGTTCGCAGGCGATATGCCAACTCCTATCGAGTCTAACCAACGGCTGATGATTGCGACGTATGCTGATGACACGGCTATTCTCTCCAGTGCATACGACCCACAAGTTCCGACGGAAGCCCTACATACATATCTACACGAAATCCATGCATGGACCAAACGATGGTGCATCTCTATAAATACCACCAAGTCAATTCAAACCACATTTGCCCTCAGAAGATTATCCTGCCCTGCGCTAACATTCGACAATGAAACAAATCCGACAGAAGAATAAATTGGAAAAATCATGTGCAAAAAACAATAAGCAAATGTACCAGAAAACTCAAAATGCTAAACTGGATGCTCAGAGGGTCGAGCACGTTCTCCCTCGCAAATAAAGTAAAAATTTACACGGCGATAGTGGTACCAACATTCACATATGCCCTTTCTATTTGGGGCTCTGCAGCTACTTCTACTGTAAAAAAGGTCCAGACCATGCAGAACAAAGTGGTCTGTCGCATTACAGGAGAAGAATGTTATGTGCGAAATTCAGTTCTCCACCACGACCTGGACCTATGTACCCACGGGAGCTGAACTAATAGGCCGACACTGCTGGCGCTATAGAGACCGCCCCGAAGCTCATACGAATCCCTTGGCCAATGATTTGGCCGTCAACAACCTCCAGGCGTAGACTGGTTGCTCCGATTGCTCGATAACATTCTGCGGTTTGAAGTGGTTAACCCATTAAAAATTTCTTTTTCAATTTGTCGTAACCTTTTTTAGCCGCCAAACCAACGTTCTTCGTATTTATTTGGACTATGGCAATTTGTAGTTTTCATTGTTTTTCCTTAATTATGAAAACGAAGATCTCTTTTGTTATAGTTTAATTCTTGAGATTTATTTGAAAAGAAAGCAACAAAATAGTCAAAGTAGTTTAGTTAGAATTAGTCAGATTTTCCATGGTAAGATATAGACGTTTTCGACCCCATAAAGTACATAGAAGCCGAGTCGATATATCCTTTTTTGTCTACTAAACGAAACGTGTTAGTTTGACAATTAGTCGGATCGGACCACTATCTTATATAGACTATCGAAAGTCTGCTTTATTGCTATTAAGAAAAATCTTACAAAATACAAAAATTTGTAGAAACGGAAAGGAACTTTAACGAAACTTTTTAAAAGATTTAAGGACTAATAATTTAAAATGACAACTAGAGGGGCGGGGCTAACTTCGACCACAATAAGTAGTAAAGAGTCAATACTCAATATATGAAAGAATTATCTGAGTCCCTTCACCTGTAAAACAATCTCTCAATTCTTAGAGAAATTATTATGGATAAGTTTATCTCAAAACAAATATTGGAAAAAATGAACAACTAAATTATGCATGGATCCGGGTCGTACTAGACACACTCCAAAATGTTAATATGTGGAAAAATTTGTAACTTTTTGTTAATGTTTGTTAAAAAGTTAATCTTCCAAATGATCCAGTAATATTTATAAATTCTTAATGTAACAAAAAGCACCGACAATATCAACGGCGAGAGTTTTCCTACTACATTTTTTTATGATAATAAAAATCTTGGGTGGAAATGCAAGATTTGATTCTTAAGAAAAACATTTGTTCATTGAGCAAGCTAATTTTACAAGTCAATTTATTAATACGAATATTTATACATTTACTTGTTTAAAAGGTCGTATATATAGTTTGTAAAATACATTTTAAATTGAGGAAACTAGTTAGTTGTGCCATTCTAAATAGTTAATAAGGAAATCTACATATAGAATTCTAATTCGATTTGATCGAGTCTTTTTATCTTAATAATAGTTAGTAGTATGTACAATTTTCTTAAAGATACGAAAATTACCCTCCAACTAATGCGGCGGGAACTGTAGAAGGGGCAGTTGCTGCCGCGGGTTGTGTGGCTGCTGCACCGCGTCTCTGGGAATGGCGGCATCTTAACATATCACACTTGAGGGCATAACGATGCTGGCAAACTGGACAGACATGCGGCTTGAGCTGCAGGTGGTAGCCCTTAATGTGCTGGGAGAGACCATTCCGTCGCTTAAATACTCGCTCACAGATGCCACACTTATGTTGCCTCTCCGTTGAGTGGGTGATGCGATGTTGCCTTAGGCCAGTTAGCGAACGAAATGTCTTTTGGCACATGTTGCATAGGTAGGTAGCCGAGATCGTGGCACCAGTCATTTGGAGTTTCTTTCGCTTTGGACGACCTTTCGTCGACTTCCTTGTAAGCTGGCGACATTTGTCTTCGTGTCGACGATAGAGGCGCCAGTGGGTGAAGGTTATGGCCTGGCAATGGCGACACTTGAAGCTCTGCAGGCAGCGGCGTTGGGTTCGCAATGGCAGGGATTGACAGATGTAGCGCATATGTTGACGCAGACCCAAACGAGTGCTGAATATCTTCCAGCAGCCACAACATTTAAGGGCCAATGTTTGATGACTACGATGTGAAATTGCATAATGGGCCTTTTTTCTATGATTTATCAGTTTCCGTCGATTGGCAAAGATTTCACTGCATTGAGGACATGGATGGAGATTCAATGGATTTTTTGTTTGATTCTGCTGTAGTTTATGGCATTTGAGTTTAAGACGGCGATAGCGCAGAGCCAATTTTTTATAGTTCTCGTCAACTCCGGTTGGATTCGGTTGACTTGGTGGAATTGTTGAAGGTTCAGCAAGAGGCGCTGGTAACGAGGCTGGGGCAGGCGGAGGAGGAAGCGTTGGAGGAGCAGCTATTGGTGGTGGTTGGGGTAGTGTTTGTGGTGGTTGTTGTTGTTGTTGTGATGGCAATGTTGGAGCTACCAGGAAGCTCCTTTGCATATCCAAAATATCAATTTTCTTCTTCAAATTCGTACTGGACGATGATGTGTTTTGCCACGTATCTGTTTGCCAGTGACCACCAGTTGAAGGCAAAGTTTCGAGTTTAAGGGGGATGCTTGGATTTAGATTCAATGGCGGAACACTAACCATTGGCATGGGATTGGCATGGATTTGATTGTAATGCTGATTCAGGCTATCGGATGTTATGAATTTGGCCATACAAAAATTACAATTATGCAGGCGAAAGGCGGCCGAAGATTGGACTACACTATCGTTGAGTACAACAATATTGGGCTTGACGGGTGTGATGGAAAGTGGAGCAGGTGCTGGCGCCATCGGAGTTGAATTGACACTCGAAGGAGGCGGTGCAGCTGGTGGTTGTGGCGTTGTTGGCGTTGGCATCAAGACACATTGCAGGGAATTTGGTATCTGACTGACATTGGTCACTATGGGCTTACAAGAACGCTTCTCTGCCGGCTGGTGGGGATTAGCCGTAGATTCTGCATCTATTCCTTCAACCTTTTCCGTTTTGTATGGCAGCTGATGCCATTCCTCCTTGGCATAATTGTGTTCTTCGGTCAACAATTCAGCTTGCAGCATTTCATTGGCCGTGGGTAAAGAAGCTCCATTAGATGCTGACTGTGAGATACCTTCATCCATTGCCACTCCAGCAGCAACGGCAGCAGCAGCAGCATTGGCACCACTTACATCAGCATCATCGGTTATGTTTATAAACGGATCATCTAAATTAATTATCTCCATAATATCACAATTGTTAATTATGTCCTGAGCATTCAACAGGGGGAAATCACAGAATGGAAACTTATGTTCGGAGGGATTGGCCGAATCTCCGCCAGCATCGGCTTCATCCAAACCAATATCTAGCTCATCGGGAAACAGATTATCCAAGCTCTCCTGCTTGACTCGAACAAATGGTTCTTGTTTAATTTTCAATTGACGTCGATACTTCTTTTGCAACTCACTTTGAGTCTGCATAACCACGTCAATGAATTTATTAAAATTTTCCAATTGCTTACAACATTCCAAGCATACATCCTTGGGCAGTGAATCATCTTGTAGTATCTGCAGAGTTGGAAAACATTTTTGGATTTTGCCAAAGAGTTCGAAATTCTTTTCAAAGGACACACAATTCAGGCACAGCCCACAAAACCGGCAAATGCTCTTCTGGCCATTGGGCGTGGGATTCTCGTTGGCCACACTGGCGAGAGTCTGTTTATCCTGCCACCGACTGACTTGCTCCACTACCACATTCAATGATTCTACCTCCCTCTCATCGCCAAAGACACTTGGTACGGCATTTTTCTTGAGCGTCTTGCGATTGTTGCTACAATTGAAATCCTCATCCACAAAGTGGCGACTGCATACGGCGCTCCATTTGCTGGGCATCCACTGTCCTTGACGCTGGGTAAAACTAATCCACTTCTGGAGCAGATCTTTGCGCTTAAAGGGGAACCTTTGGAATGCACACAAACATTTTGGCGAATATTACTAAAAACATTTAAACACGTTTCCAATTGTTACTTTACCTGTGGAATGATATGCTGCCCTTATGTACATATTTATCGCTACAATTGACAACGGCGCAGTGGGCGGGCATGGCCAATGAAAATCCTTAAACAATTTTCAGCATTTATCTACAACTTTGTATTTTGTTTTGATCTTTTCTTCCTTTGCAACTTGCCATCAGCTGCGCTTAGAGATGAAAGCGTGACTAACGTTTTCCCCATTATCACGAGTGTCACTATTATAATATAGAAAAAAATCAGAGAATAAAACTGAATAGATATAAATATTCTACATATATACTTTGGAATGATGAGCAAAAAAAAAAAACACTAAATAAAAAGTTAAATACTAATATTTGTTTTCGTTGTTCTAGGATCTTTTTCTCCTCCAGAAAGAATAAAATTCTTAGCAAATATTAAAACTTAATAAAATGCATTTTGAAACTACAAATTAATTGTACTCTCTCTGTGAGTTTTTAGCACGAAGTCGTAACATTTCTTCTGCCATCTCTAGTCACGACTCAGTCACGAATATGTGCATCCCACCGCAAACAAACAGTGTTTGTTAACAAAGCAAAAAGATTCTTATCAAAACAAAAACAGCTGATATGCGGAGGGGTAGGTTAATAACCCTCACCAGCCCCTCATCGGCCCACCGGCTGGGACTTACACTTATCAATTAGCGTCTTTATTACTGACCCGCCTGGTTTATGTGCTAGCGTATTTATTTTTGCCTTCTAGACGAGAATTCTTGTAGTTCTGTTTTCAGTCTATCTGCTCGTGTGCTCGCATCTGGCAGCCGAATTCAAGGAAACTTTTTGTCAATTTGGCAAGGTCAAGCAAGGTCTTTGGCATAGTTACGAACGAGTTTTCTATAAAGTGTGTGGGTGGAGAAAGTAAAGTGTATCAACAATGGCACAGCTGAGGCAACTGAGACACCTGGGACTGGGTGCTACACTGACTCCAAGGATAAGTCATTTGGGATCATCGGCAATAGCCCAAAAACGTTGGCAATCATCATCATCATCCATTGGGTATGTAGTGGCCTAAGATAAGAATCGTCGTCGTTTGCGCGTGTCAAATTAATTCACTTGATTCGTCTGTCCCTTTCCCTCTCAATTTAGAGACTACGATCTGGTTGTGGTAGGCGGTGGAATCGTTGGTGCAGCCTCGGCCAGAGAAATCCTACTAAGGCATCCTACACTCAAAGTGGCTGTTGTGGAGAAGGAAAAGAAATTGGCAGTCCATCAAAGTGGGCATAATTCGGGAGTAATACATGCTGGCATTTATTATAAACCGGGCACTCTCAAGGCTCGCCTCTGTGTGGAGGGATTGCATTTGGCCTACAAGTATCTAGATGAGCGTAAGATTCCATATAAGAAATGCGGTAAACTAATTGTCGCCACCGACGAGAAGGAGGTGAAATTGCTGGAGGATCTGCATCAACGTGGCATAGCCAACAAGGTACCCGATCTTCGTATGATTGACGGTGATCAAATCAAAGAGATTGAACCCTATTGCAAGGGTGTTAAAGCTCTGCATAGTCCTCATACGGGCATAGTCGATTGGGCCTTGGTCACCGAACATTACGGCAATGACTTTAAACTGGCTGGTGGTCACATTTATCTCGATTACAATGTGAAGAAATTCAGTGAAACCAAAGAAGGAAACAGCGCTGAATATCCAGTGACCATTCATGGATCCAAACCGGGTCAAACCCTGCGTACACGAAATGTTTTAACCTGTGGAGGTCTGCAATCCGATTTGCTGGCCGAGAAGACGGGTTGCCCGCGATCCCCGCGCATTGTACCCTTCCGTGGAGAATATCTGTTGCTCTCCAAGGAGAAGCAACATATGGTTAAGGGCAATATTTATCCAGTACCCGATCCCCGTTTCCCCTTCCTGGGTGTGCACTTTACTCCACGCATGGATGGCTCCATTTGGCTGGGACCAAATGCGGTGTTGGCTCTTAAGCGGGAGGGTTACACGTGAGTGAAATGGCTGTGGCATGATTGGCCACCATATTAACTTATTTCACATCTCTTTCAGCTGGGGCGACATCAATCTGTTGGAGCTGTTTGACGCATTACGTTATCCGGGATTCCTTAAGATGGCCAGCAAATATATTGGATTTGGCCTTAGTGAAATGTCCAAATCGGCATTTATTAATCTTCAGACGAAAGCCCTACAAAAGTATATCCCGGATATCAATGAATATGATATTCAACGGGGTCCAGCCGGTGTTCGGGCTCAAGCCTTGGATCTGCAGGGCAATCTGGTTGACGATTTCGTCTTCGATCGCGGCGAGGGTGAGGGAGCGTTGGCGAAGCAAGTTCTTCATTGCCGTAATGCTCCATCCCCGGGTGCCACGAGTAGCTTGGCCATAGCCAAGATGATTGCCGATAAAATCGAAGTGGAATTCAACATTGGAAAGTAATCGGAAGATAATAATATCAAAAGTGTTGATGTTGGACTAGAAAATTGTTTCAAAATAATACCAAAACCCATAAGTTTAAGGAAAAGATCAAATTTTCAAAAATAAGAAAATTCCAAATCAATTATGGCCTTAAGAAGCATTTTTAGCCCTCTGACTGTTCCATCTAGAAGTGTCATTATATTTTCATACAAAAAATGAATCAGGCTTTATTTAATTTAATTCTAATATACTTTTCCTGCCCGTCTTTGGCTTATCATTGATGCCCAAAATTTGGATCTCTTTTACCAAAGACTGCTGATCGATCACAGATTTGATTAGATCTCGACATTTTTCATTCAAGATTTTTAAACCATTTGATGCATGTTGGCGCATTTGTGGATCACCCGTTTCCTCTGCTTCAATAGCTTTTAAAAGGCGATAGATGGGCAACAGCATCTCTTGGTAGTCTAAAAGATTTTCCATGCCATTTAAGAGTTCGGCCAAAACGAAAACAGCAGCCCGTTTGGACGGTAAATAGCCATCAGTAAGATTCAATTCTGCATTGATGAGTTGCAGTAGCTCTTGGAAGAAATTGTGCACTTGATAGGCCAAAATGCGACACAATTGGGCCAGATTGGCAAACGATGACATGCGGAATTCTGGCTGATTGGAACGACAACCAAGCATAAAGCCATTGAGAAGTTCTGCCTTATAGCGATAGCAAAGCGGTCCTGAAAAGGTGTTACTTTACAACGTTAATCGTTCGTTAAAGAGTGCATAAACTTACCCAACTCTTGTGCTGATTTGAGTATAGCTTCACCAACCACTAGACGATAATCCAAATCAGATGATTCCGATAGATATTCATCGCTTAATTTCTCCATTACTTCAGCTTCCATTGTGGTGTGGGTTAGGACCACAAAGAGACGCACACAATTTAGAAATGTATACGATTCCTTATCTTTAAGAGTAGCTAAAGCTAAGGCTATTATCAGATGACCCTTGGTCATGGTTGTGGGATCCTTTTGATGCAATAGCTTTAACAACAATTGAATCCCATAGACCTGCAAATGTGATTCCTTTTGCTCAATCAACGAGCGAGCTCTATTGAATGCTTCCGATTTGTACGTTTCACTTGGACTCCAAACGCCTTGTAACTGGCTGAGAAGAGTTTCGACGGATTGTTGAATCAACAGATTCGATGTCTGCCTTTTCACGTGTTGCAATTGCTCTTGAAGTCGCTTGAAATTGCCGGCAATCATTAAATCTTCACTCTTATCGAACACTTCTTGCAGTAAACTCAGTATAAGTAATAATATCTGATCGTCAGAGTCTCTGGACTGCAAGTCCAAACGTTGTTGTAGTAACTTTTCAATTAGTTTTACGAACTCTTTGCCATTCAGTGCAATTTGCGAGCGTAGAGGCTTATGGGCCACCATTTGATTGAGTAATAAGAGCAACTCCAGTTTGGAATTGTATGTGGCATATAGAAATAATTCCAATTCCTCTTCAGTGAAAATAAAATCAATGCCGGAGGAAGTTTTATCTTTGAGAAGGTCTCCCAAATGTGAAAGAAGAGCCAGAAATGCATTACAGGTTAGTGAGTGATTTGAATTAGTTAGTAAGATTTCGCCAAGGATCTTAATTAAATTCCGTTTTGAGTGATGATCATCGGGATTGGTTGGACCCATTTTCACGACTATTTTAGTTGCATCCAAGGCAGGCACTAACAGTATACGAGGATGAAGATTCAGCCAATTGCTTTCTTTATTTTCAATGAAATCACAGTTGAATAGTTTCCTCAAAAGGTCAGGCAATTCCTCACGCCTCTCTCTATTATCAAGGCAACGAATAATTAATGCCGAAACTTGTTTACGTTCATTTAACTGCAAGGGCAAACCATCATAAAGCTGCAGCAGAAGGGGCAAGTAATTTATAAGCAAACTACTGGGCAAACAGGCAACTGTGGAGCTACAAAAAATGTGATACCATATTCTAATGAGATGGCATAATTCATCATGCTCTTGCAAGATCACACCAGTAAGCAAATCTTTTGGGTTTATAAGAATCTCCCATTGTTTGGCCATTATACCCTTTGATATTTGATTGATTTTCACCATTTTGATCGTAGAGACGGCGTAGAATTAAAGATCCTATTTCAAAATCATCCATATCTTGCTTTAAGCATTTTGAACAAATCTCAAAAGCTTCGTAGATTTTCATTTTTTGATTTTGTTGACTACAACATGAACGAATAATCATATTGGCCACGATTTCGGCAAGGGCATTTGGGTTATCATTATGTGACTGCTGACGCAAGGATTCTATTAAACTCTCAAGTCCATGAGGGGAATTCAACTGTCTGATCAATGTGTGATGCACAATTCTATCTCGATGTGGCTCCATCTGGCCAGTGGCTTTTAGCAGCAACAAAAGAGTAATAAAGTCCGCTTTACTAAGATTTGCAATACTTAAATCTGGTTGATCTCCATCCAAAGTCAGAATGGCAGACAATAGATCGCGTTGTACCATGTGCATAGAATCGGCAATGTGAAATTGTCTTATATGCATCAATTGCCTAAAGAATTGAACACTTAGCCATAGCAATTCCGGATTCGGTGATTTTTTAGAGTAAGGACCGCGGGGATAACTTATTTTGAGGAAATCATCCGACAATTGGCAACGCAAAGCGTAGTAGGACAACTCCTGAACAGCTTGTATGCATACCTTGAGATGGGCCACCGATATTAAATCCTCTTTGGCATCGCTATCAAATTTTGTGTTTGTTATGATTAAGTGGAGGACATATGATAGTCGCACAATGTAGCTATATTGTGATTGTCCTTGCAATTTAATGGATTCGACCTGCTCAGCTGGTACCTTGTATTGAGAGCATAGCTCTTGTAATTGTAGATCGATGTCTAGGGTTATGAATTTCTCCAATGTTTCCAAATTGGGGTGAAGACTAATCGAGCTGATTGGCTCTGCCGAATTCTCTTTTTCTGTTAAATTATTTTGATTTTAATATCCTCCTTGAAACTAAAGCATTTTGTTACTTACTCAAAGCGTGGTCGAACTTCAAACTGCCCAAGAGATTGAAATAATTCAATGTATTTGTCATTTTTAGTTTCCTAAAATTAAAAATTGTGCATAATGTGCTTTTGTATCGATAAACCGACCGATTGCAGTCTCTTAGAGATGGAAAGAATTTCAATTCAAGTATCAACATTTTAAATTGTTCAAACTGATCGAAACAAAAATATGGAGTTAAAAAAATATATACATAGGTAAAGTAAACATATTAATAAAATAACTTTAACACAGTTATAGCTAAAAGTCTTGTGACAAGAAGATTCTTGTTCTCATTCACGCACAACACTGTCATCTCTAATGAACTTGCATTGTCACGGTCACACTAACTGACAGCTGGCGGAATATTTATCAATTTTTTCTATGTAAACGTAATTCAACAAATTGCATTATCAGGCAGAATGGATGCGAAATTAGATGTAAGTATTGCAGAGCCGCACACAAATATTGTTAATGCATCTTTTCTGTTACTTTTCAAGATGTTTGAAGATGTCAGCACATCGCCAACGTATTCGCTAGAGGGCGACATGTCCATACCAGGCCGCAGGACAACAACTAAGCCCACAGAGAACGGAGTACCGGAATACAATACTCTGGATGAGCCTATTAGTGAGACTGTGCTGCGAGACATAAGGGCTGTAGGCGTTAAGTTCTATCATGTTCTCTACCCCAAAGAAAAGTCAAGTCTTTTGCGTGATTGTACGTCATCATTATGAATTGATTTGCAGTCGTAAGCAAATTACTCATGACATTGCCATTCTAATTACAGGGGATCTGTGGGGACCTCTCGTGTTGTGCACCTTCATGGCCACCATGTTGCAGGGTTCATACTCAGCGGACAGCATGGCCGATAATGGACCAGAATTTGCCCAGGTCTTTGTGATTGTTTGGATAGGAGCAGCTGTTGTTACACTAAATTCCAAACTGTTAGGTGGCAATATGTGAGTATCTTTAATGAAAGTCACTAGTAGGAAGTATAACTAATTAAACGCTCCTTCCGCAAGATCCTTCTTCCAGTCTGTGTGCGTGTTAGGCTATTGCCTAACTCCAGTGGCCATCGCTTTGATTGTTTGTCGTGTGATCTTGTTGACCCATCAAACAAGTTTGCTATTCTTCTTGCGTTTTGTCACCACGACAGTGGGCTTTGCTTGGGCTACATATGGTAGGTGCATCAATTCTACAAAATGATCATTTATATTTACATTTCCACTTTTGTGTTGTAGCTTCGTTTGTTTTCCTGGGTCAAAGTCAACCGCCGCATCGTAAACCCTTAGCTGTCTATCCTATTTTTCTATTTTTCTTTGTCATTTCTTGGCTGGTTTTATCTCATAACTAGTCGTTGAGTAATTAATTTATAAGTAAACTGTGCACGTTCCCTTAAATGTAATTTAAACAAAACAAAAACAGAAACGAATTAAGAAACTTAAGAATCCAAATTAATTGTCCATTTTGTATTTTTCTTTTATTTGTTGTATTTTTTATTCTTACGAAATCTTAGAAATAATCTGTGTTAATGCGGAATAAGAGATGTTTATATATGTGTGTGCGTGTGCGTGTGTGTGTGCTGCGTGTTTATATTGTAAAAGGACTAAACCTCTAGATTATTTGCCGATGTCGCCACCTCGAGAGACATTTGCATTTGGACACCATCTCCCTTGGTTGGCCTATAGGTTAGCGAATTGGCTCTCGCCTTGCGTCCCATAAAATGACGTTCGACCCATTTGAGAAGCGTGTAGACGGAATCCGTTGAGGGCAAACGATGATCGGCAACAGTTTTTACAATATCCGACGATGTCACACGGAAAGTACGAGCCATACCTTTCAGTGCCTGCGATGCAAAAGAATAAGATCAGAATGTGATGTGTTTAGGAAATTTCTCTAAAATTTTTACTTACCACCATGGCATCCTCATCGGTAAGATCGTCACCCACATAAATGATTTTGATTCTCTCATTCCAATCGACACCGAAAGATGTGCGTAGAATGTATATCGATGCTCTGCCCTTGTTCCATTGCACTGGAGGTCGTGCCTCCAGGGCACAATGGGTTTCGGTGGCACGGAAACCATATTTCTCAATTAGACCTCTCGCCTTCTCCACCATTGCGGGACGCAATTGGTTCGGTGTCTCACGGTAATGGAATGTGAGCAAAGCCCCTTTGTTCTCCACCCAGGCGCCATCACGGCAAACGGAATCCTGCAGAGCCTTCAGCAAATGACTAACCTTATCCTCATACTCAATGGGCATGGGATGAACAAATTTACTGCCATCGGGATGCAATATTTCCAGGCCATGGTTACCGGCATAGGTGATGCCTTCTATACCGACCATTTTCTTAACATTATCCACATTACGTCCAGAGATGACAGCCACATAGACATCCGAATGATTGGACAGTTTGTACAATACATTCTTAATCTCTGGCGAGAGGGTGGCCAAATCTGGATGGGGTGCAATGGGAGCCAGGGTGCCATCATAGTCCAACAAGAGCGCCAGCTTATGGTTATAGCCAATATATCTAAATGAATAAGAGAAAGTTTCCTAATGAATCTTTTGCTACTGCGTCCAGAGGCGTCGCCTCACTCACTTGAGTAAGTAGTCATCGAAATCATCCACAGACACCGGTTGCATAATGGTAGTGCCAACATCATCCATTTCCAGAGCCCCAACTGCCTTCAGGAAGCAACGCATCCAGTGACTGACATCGCATTCAGCCTCGCGACGACGCAAACGCGCCATACGCAAAGCACGCTCGTCCTCCGGCATGGTCAGTGCACGATGAATTACCTCAGCGGCCTCATTTACCTCATACGGATTACAGAGCAATGCCTCGTGCATCATCTCACCGGCTCCGGCGAATGGTGAAATCACCAAGACACCGGGCACCTCATTTATCTGGCAGGCCACAAACTCCTTGGCCACCAGATTCATGCCATCGCGCAGTGGAGTGACCAGGCAAACAGCCGCATCCCGATACAATGCCGCCAGCTCATCCTGACTGACATAGTCATAGATGTAGCGTATTGGTGCCCAATTGGCTGTGGTGAAGCGTCCATTTATGCGTCCCACCAGTTGATCGACCTCCTCCTTCAGTTCCCGATACTCCTTGACGTCTGTCCGTGAGGGAACTGAAATTTGCAATAGACTGACTTTCTCCTTATGCTGTGGATACTTCAGCAGCAAGGCCTCGAATGCCATCAGACGATGAACCAGGCCCTTTGTGTAGTCCAAACGATCCACACCCAAGATAATCTGTTGCTTGGATGTTTTCAACACCTTGGGAGCATTGTGAGCCAAATTCACGAAACGCTCATAGGGTATACCAATGGGCAGAGGACGCACACGAACAGTGCGTCCGCCATGCTCAACCAGCAGATTGTTGCGATCGACACGACAACCCAAATTACGCTGGCAACAGTCCACAAAATTGAGGCAATAGTCTTGGATATGGAAGCCAACCAGATCACAGCCCAACATGCCCTAAGAGTAAAGAATTATTATATCTAAAATAAGTTTTTGGTTTTTATATATTTACTCACTTGTAAGATTTCATCGGACCATGGCAGCAACCGGAAGATATCCCACGGCGGGAAGGGTATGTGAAGGAAGAAGGCCAAGCGACAAGGAAGATTCTTCTCCTCGGCATGCTCACGCACCCAATTGGCGGCCAACATTAAGTGATAGTCATGAATCCAAACGATTGGTGGATTCTTTTCGTTACCATTATTCTTGGCCAGACATTTCTCCAGGGCCTCAATGGTGCGGACAGCAAAATGCTTATTCACCGTCACATAATCATGCCAATGTTCTCCACCAAAGTTGGCTCGACCCGGCATCGAGTGGAAGAGCGGCCAAAAGATCTTGTTACAGCAACCATTGTAGTAGCTATCAAAAATCTTGGCATCAATGTTCACCGATACCACTTGATCCGACTTCAAGCCCGCTGTCGGTGTCTGATCATACGGATTCGATTCGGGTATCGCCTCATTGGGGTCCTCCAAATGAATGCCAGACCAGCCCACCCATAAACCGCTGCCCTTGATCACAACCGGACAGACAGCCGTGACGAGACCACCAGCGCTGCAAAAACGTAATACATAATAGAATCATTTACCAACGCGTATGTAACCCACCACCACACAGACCCAGCCCATTTTTATGCAGAGTGCTTGACACCATCTTTCTTGATAAGCAAAAATAATCCATTAAAAAAAATAAACCCACACAGAGACAAATGGAACGCAAACACACGAATATATTGAATATACACCAGTGTAGAGGCTTCTGATACGGCGTGTAAACAACCTCGACTACGGCTTGTCGATCAACCTTTGGAAGCCCTCAATCTTGGTTTTTGTGTAGGGTCAGTACGAAACAGACTTGCCAAAAACCAAAAACTGATTAATCGGGGCAAGCGACAGAAACGGAGAGTTTCAAACAATCAAGTTAATACTTTTGCCTAACTGCCCCAATAATGTTTCGAAAAGACTTCAAAAAGAATCCAAAAATTTAGATATAATCTTAAACAATTATTTGACAATTGCTGTTAGAGATAAGGAAACCCTAATATCGATTTTTTACGTGGCAAATTTTCTGAATGATTGGATTGATTTGGATTTCTTTATAATAACCTTAAGATCGAAGGTTTTCATTGGTAAAATTGAAAGTAATAATAGTAAATTGGAAAAACTAAACCTTGAATCGTCAAATGATTGTTTTTTCACTTTAAAAATTGGTTCTAAAATTAAACACTCTTTTTTTTTAGATTTATGTTTATGTATAATTCAAAAGTGTCTTCTCTTTCACAATTTCAAATTTCAAAATTCCCCGAATTTGAGTCAAGAATATTTAATGAAAATAACAACTATTAATAAATATTTTATATTTATCCTTTACGGGGAGATTTCAAGAGGTTTAAGAACAAAGAAATTAACAATTTGAATAAAAATGCATAGAAATAGTTTCGAGAGAGAAGAAGCTTTTATAGACTATTTAAAGACGTTTAAGAACATCATTAACCAATTTTTGGTTGTTGTTCAAACTTTGGAACAACAGATCTAAACATCTTTTAACAAACTTTTGTTTCTTTCCAACAAAAACAGATTTCTTTTATTTAGTTTTTGGTTCGAGTTCTAGTACCTTTAGTTTAAATTACTTTGGGAAATACTACTAAAAACTTTTAAAAAATGTTGAACTTATTCTTTTTAGAAGTAAAAACTAGATCTTTAACCTTTAGTTACATTAATTTATTGATGCATAAAATATTTGTCAGAATTTATATTTATTTAACATTTGGAACTGTTGTTGGTAAGTAAAGTGATAAGTAACCAAAATGGCTTTAACCTTGCCAAATTGCTTACACTACAATCCTTGATTAATGCTTCAAGGCTCTTCGAAACTGTATTAATTTCGATTTATATTTAACAATAGTCTTTTTAAATTAACAAGGACTTGCCTTTTAGATCTATGTAATAAAATATTGTAGAGAACTTAAATTGATAATTCAAAAGACAATACAAAAGGGATAAATTATTCAAATTTTTCGTTAATAAAACTGGAAGCAAAAAAAGAAAAAAAAAACAGCTTTTACCTCTATTGTGAGTTCTCTGAGTTTTTCTTGAATTTGGTTGAACAAAAAAAGTTTCAAAACGGAAAATGGGATAAAATTTGTAAATTTAATTATATTTTTATACATTGACTTCGATCTGGCGAACTAAAGGTTTGATGTTAATCAAACAGGTCGCCAAAAACAAAACACGAAATATTTCTAATATTACCGATACATATTGTTTAATCTTGAGAAAAAAAACTTGGTAATTGGAGTCCCTGAAAACCAAAACACTGTCAATTCGATTCGATCTCCCAATCAGATATAAACAGCCCTCTGAGATATGCAACGCTTATTTTTCGTAGCTTTTTAGATATTCGTGATTTCCGCTTTGCCAAAAAAAAGATGCTAACAATGGTCAAAAACCAAGCTGAACCATTCACGTGATACCACTTCAAGTTTCATTGTCAGGTTCAATAATTTGCTGTTGTTGTTATTACTTAAGCCTTGAATAAATGGCTTTTCATATTGACCCCTTTAACACCATTTTATTTGCTGTTGTTGCCGATCATCATCATCACCCAGCAGCAGCAGCAGGAGGAGCAGAAGGAGGAGCAGTTGTAGCCGCTGCCGCAGTTGCTGTTGCTGTTTTTGGGGTCAAAAACGCGTAATGGACCTCACTGATAAGCTAGCAAAGATCGACGTTGTTGTTATAGTCGCTGTTTGTCAATTTAAATATTATTGAATTTGTTTTCTAATTTAAAATTTTTTGTAGACACACGTTTGCTCATCTCTCATCTCATCTTTCACTCCCTCTATCTCTATCTGTCGCCTGGTGTTTGTTTGTATTTTGCGCTGATAAGATTTTGTCAGCTTCTCGTTTTCGGTGGGGTTGGGTGCTGCTAAACATTATCAAATTATTTCAAATGCAAATTGTAGGCCTCGTGCTTTTCAAATTGGGTTAGTTTTTCAATTTGTACAAGTTGGAAACTAACGAAATTTTGATACAGTCGAAAGCAGAGTCAAAGAGAGTGCGAGAGAGAGGGAGATTCGACGGGGATTTGTGATAAGAAATTGGTTTCTATACAGAAATGTCCATTATTGACATTTTTCAGCTCTAACGACGACAGTTTATTCAACTTGAATTTAATGGTCTGTGTGTTTTTAATGTATTTGCACTATGAAAACTACAGATAGTTAATCAAAATCGTCAACTGACAAATCATTCTTATATATTTCTATAACTTATATAACCAATTATAATTCACAGCGACAAAATTAAACTTTAGGATCAATCGTTATTAACTTAACTTTTCTAAGCTCAATCAAAACATCTTAGGTAGAGAATTCGACGATTAATAACATTAAATATTTGGATAAATGACGATTTGAAATGTTTATCCATTAAACCATTGCGTAACCGAAATTTGAAAAGTCTAAATGAAATTCAAAGACCATTTCGGTTTTGTTTTGTTGAACTTACCTGGCCTTACGTTCGAGCTCCTTAGTTTTGGCATTTCGTGTTAAAACAAAAGGTAAACGATTCGATACCACAATGAGACTCGCCTTAGTGGAAGGCTCACCAGCATTGGTTACTATAATCTCGGTGTCGACCATATTGACGGTCCTGATTTTTTATCGGTTGTTTTTTGTGCTTGAACTCTTAATTTGTTGTTTGGTTTTGTTGGTTGTTGTTTAAGTTTTTGTTTTTTATTGTTGACCAAATTAAAGCATAGTTTTGTTTTGTTTATTGTTGGAATTGGACTAGACTTGACACTTGGCTATTCGCAGTTCGACTAAATTGCATTCAAAATGCAATGAGAATCTATACCTGGAATGTCAATCCGAATCAGAGCCGATCTGTTCTTATCAACAACAGTAACAACAACAACAACAACAACAACAAGAGCAACAGTCAAAATTATGGTAATTATGGAAGAGCTCCAGAGAAATGCACTGACGGAGAAATGTTATCTATTTATATATACTTTTTTTTTTTTTACTGATTTTTCCTGTCTAACGAGAGCAAGACGTTGGAGTAGCTTTTTGCTCGCGAGAGCGGAGTCTGCTCCGTTCTGTACCCTGCCGAAAATGGTACTAAGCCCATCGATCATTCAAGTCGCACTTTTTCTGCTAAAAATTCATCGTATTCTGATTTGAAGACCCTGATTATCAGTGAAAATCATTGCCGCCTTTCAGTTTATTGTCTCGCTCGCTCTCTGTCTGTATTTGTTTATTGAGAGAAACTGCTGGAAAACTGTAGTCACGTACTCATTTTCCAAACAGATCCTTCGACAAAGGCCAATGGGGTTATGATCCAAGTTGGTTGGCAATATAAATGTTTATAAACTGTTGGAATACCTTGTGTAAGGCTTAGATATTCTAGTATTAACTGGTCGGGCCTGGTATTATCAGCATGCCAAACTCCTCCCACTGCTTGCCTCTTCTCCGCCATCTTCTTTTTATTGTCTTCTTTTAAAGGCGATAATACTGAATACATTGATTTTGTAGGCTGAGGCGTTGCTTGTTTACGCTGATTTTCAATGTACTCGTATTTTCTTTTTATATCCGTTCATTGTAGGGTAAAAAACGAGTCCATGCGGTTCATGCAAAAAATGAAAAACGAACTTATCTTATGATTTATTTTAAAGCAACGCTCCTTGTTAGTTGTCTAGATAAGATTGAGTTGAGAAAGGAAATGAGTCCTTCAGTTTTCTTTGATTCGCAGGATACGAAGATATATAATTAATGAGACTAATTAAAGATTAATTCATTTTGGACTTTCAACGGTGATTAATCATACTATTACTAATTAGTATTTAGAAATACCTTATGAAAGAAATGAAGAAGATTGCATCAGCTATAAAGAGAATATTCTGCCCCATTCAAGTTTTTTTTCAATTGTTAAAATTACGTATACAAGGAATTCGAGTTCGGGGCTATAATTAACCACTTCTAAAAGTTTAAACCTAATATCAGAATTAATTTTGATTTTTTACTTATTAAACTTCAAAACTCATCAATAAAACAAAAACAATCCTAAACATTATATAAAGAACTGGAATTAAGTTTATTTAAAACTGACAAAACGATCGGATTTTATTCCTGATTAACAATTTGTGCGAACGATTTTAAGTTTTTTTTACCAAAATTAATAAATAATATTAGCTTGGGTGGATTTAGTGTGAGGTTATGAGGGAAATTTACTCTCAAAAGTATGCAACATTCGCTTTTTTAAAACACATAAAGAAGTTTTGAAATATTTTGTCGATAAAAAGGAAAGCTTTGAAGCCAACATTGCAAAAAGCTGCCTTAAATTATTAAACCTTTACATTTAGTAGACTTTTCAATTAGAAACTACCTTCTCAATATTGTATTTAAAACCTATGACTAATTATATGGCAAAATGTTGTATTCCCAGTTGTGTTAGGAAAATATTTACATGCCAAGTATCTCTGGCAAATGTCAAGTTAACAAGGCATAAGGGATCACCTTGTTCTGACCGTCGTATATGGTAGATAAGATTAACGTAAAAGTGAGTTGCATTTGTTTATGTGTTTAAATGCATTTTTTTTAAATAGAGGTTTATGGATTTGGTTAATTGCTTGGCTTAGCCTGGCTTCTTCCCTAATTATATAGCTACGTATGTATGTATGTACATACATATATATGGAAAACTTTTGTTGAACTTGAACGTTGCTTGATCTAAACATGATTATGATGATGAGGATGAGGCTGATGACAATCGTCATTAGCATCGTTTCGCGTCTGGACCTAAATCACGTGCCCAACACGATGATGTGTTTTGCGTTTTACGTGATTATCGTTTTAGTTTCAGCTGTTAGTTAGATGTTGGGCAAGGCAAGCAAATTAAAAATAAAACGGCAAAAGCAACAAAAACAATACGCAGCATTTGCCATAAATTAGTCAGCCAAAAACACTTTACATTGCAATTGCAATCGAATCTGTTTGGGTTATCAATATTGGGCAAAGGGTTAGGAAATTTTTATTTTTAAATACGAATGCAACCAACTGAATTGTCTATTGACGTAAGTGAAATTATTTCGAGTCTGCCGGAGCAAAGGTTTAAAACATTTATGGCACCTGCTGAGGACGTGTAACGGTTACTTTTAAAATAGGGCTGCCAACTCGAGAAGAATGTTCAACTGAGTCTCATGGAGGCGCCAGTGTGCCAGGCGGCAAATTAAAATATATTTTTCGAAAGTTAAATTTATGAATTTTGCCACTTTCTATGCGGATTCTAGTGAAGTGAGATTGGACTAGGATAATCGGTTAAGAAATCTATTAAAGAAATTTAATATTCCAGCAAAAAATCGGGCAATAGAAGTCACATACAGTGGATCCTTGATTAACAAACAGCCCGAATAACAAAACATTGTTTTGCATAATGTCCAACAAAAAAGGGAAAACCCTTAAGTGTATGTAAAATTTCTGTCTATGTTTAGCAACGAAACAAGAGAAACCCCGAATACACATTTTAGTTCTGTTCAATATGACAGTTTTAACATTTTTTGGTTTCATTTTGAGGGTCTACTGTCTACCACAATGATTTTAGAATAGTTTATACAATTTACATATATAACAACTGATCGCTGGAAGCTCTTTATTAAAAATGTTTTAAATGTAGTGAAATAATATTTACATCTTAAGGCCACAGAATTTATTATTTAAATCATAAAACTCATCCTCTACATCGCCTTCCTCGCTTTGCTTAATCATGTCCTCATTGGGATCTGCTGAATTCTGTGCAGTTTCAGCTTTACGAGCAGCTTGCCTCTTCTTTTTAAGTCGTTTCTTTTCCTGGGCTTTGGCAACCGCCTGCTCCTGGGCATCCGATTGCTTCCACGATGGTATAAACTGACCACACCAATCCAATAGAAAGCCATAGAAATCGAACATAAGCTGAGAATCGGTTAACAGAAAATGTTTCACGTGATAGCGGACATCGAGACGATTTCGCAAAAGATCATAAAGATTATACAGAAATGCTCCACAATACAATTGATTCATGCGGGTATTGAGTAAGGGAAAACTGATCAGGGAATTTAACGCGTTTAACTGATAGATAACAGCCTGAAATTCCGCAAAAGCATGCAAAACTGTTGTGGAATAGAGATCGTATTTCTTCTTGAATATCTCTTGCATATGAAAATGCGGAAGGAGACGTTCTTGCACCAGATAGCAATCCGATTTTGGCACATGTTGCATGCGCTCTGGCACAGATAATTCCATAAGAGATGGCTTTACGCCACGTTTAATGCCCTCCAATAGTTCCTTATTGCGCACGGCACGTTCTTGCTTCAGGATTTTGCCAAAACGACGTTGAAAGGTTTTCACCTCTCGCTCGGCCGGTATACGTACATCGATAGTCCTTAAGACCACCAGGCACAAAATAATGGCATTCAAATGATACAGATCACAATGCTCGGAACGGTGTAGCCAATAGACAATAGCTAGAAAATATAATTGCAAATCCTGTGGCAATACGTCCAACTCCTTGAATAGTTTCTCCGTATCCAACTGTGGCAGATTGCTTTCAAATATGAAACTCAGATGACTTATATCGCTTACTGAAGGATTGAAGCTATACGGCGGTGCTTGCTCGATGGCCATGCGATTATATCTCACATTTGTTATTCTTTGGGCTCGGGTTAGATACGTGTATTCAATTGGCAGTTCGACGGGTGATGATTCTCCTACGTCCACATGATTTAGCAGGGCATAGATATAGTTTAGTATGGGCAATGCCAATTCGTTGGAATCGGGATGGGGAAAATGTTCTATTTGGGGATTATTGATGTACTTGCGCAAGTGGATTAGATCCACAAGGAAACGTGAGAGGTGGGCGGGATAGAGTTTGTCAAGAAACCATTGAGGAAAGAGTAACGTTTTGTCTTCCACTTCGATTTCTTCTGCATCATCGTCATCTTCATTTTCCTCTTCGTTGCTAGAGGCGGATTCGTTTTTATCATCGTTTTCTAAGACTTGTTCCTCTTCCGAATCGCTGTTCTTAGCCATTTCATCATCTTCCTCCTGCTCCTCCTCCTTTTCTTCATCGTCGTCGTCTGATTCACTAGCTATGGTAATATGACTAAATGGATTGTCGTAATGTGTCTCAAAGAACGCATAGGCATGACACAGTTCATTGGAATAACCAGAAATGGCAGCCTGGACCTGGGAGACCAAAGAGTCCCGTTGACCCTGCAATAAATTAAAATTAAATTAAACCATTTTTGTGATCCTCAGTATCCAGGTATTTACCTTTTTGAGACGCGACAAAACTTTCGATAGAGCGGATTCGGCTGTCTCCGTCTTTAGCCATTGGAGAATAACTCGTATACGACGCTGTTGTTTCTTCAATTTGCGACTGCGTCCTGCTTTGCCCATGCCAGCATCAAAGAAATTGCGAAATGCTGATCTGGCTATGTAATCATTACCAAGTAGGGCAGCAAACAGAGGCAATTTCTCAGCACTCAATGCCCCACGGCCGCATAGGTGTTCCACACGATATATGCAGCAGTCCAAATATTTATAGGAGCCCGGTTTTTTTACTTCACCCGTGGTGCTCTGCTGTATTCCGGTCATGATTTTGTGGGCTTTGGTGCGTTTCTCCACATGCTTGGCCTCCTGGCGACGTAGATCTCGTGGTTGGGTTTTCCGTTGCTTGGTTAGCACTTTCACTGTCAGCGTAATCAGTGGTATATACTTCACATTGTGTATATAGAAATCCGAGTCGTAGGATAGCACAGGACAATTGAGTTTACGGGCCAATGCAGCCAACTCGTCGTCGGCCTCGAAGACACAACGCATCACTGGAACTCCACAGTCCCGGACCGCGTCCACAAACACCTCTTTGAGATGCAATGGGAATAGAGTGATGGATGCATTCGGATTTATGCGCTTAATGACTGCAATTTTGCCTCTCAGTCGCTGGCCAACGGTTCGCAATTTGCGCTCTTCGTAGCCACCGTCCATAAGGACGAATGGCCGTATTGAGCATTCAGCCAGTACCTGAAAGAATTGTAGCACTGCCCGGTAGAAATCATCATAATCGCCTCCAAATGCCGAATAGGATCCAGTGACATCTTTATAAAGATTGCAAGCCAAATTATCTCCATCTATTACCAGAGCCGTGGAATGCAGTTCGTACGGCTTTAAATAGACTTCAGCCCGTTGGGCTATATAGCTGGTAAGACCCCGAACGCCCATTTAAAGTATTTGATGGTTGTTTGTGATTGTTTTGGTTTGTTTACATCAACTTACGCACGTGCGATACTGGTCTCAGTGTTGGAAAGTACTAAAATTTTTGTTGGGCCAAAACAGCGAAATTGACTCAAGAAAACAGCTAAAGAAAGCTGAATGCCCGGAAAAAAGTGGAAAACAGGCTGATTTTTATATATTGTTTTTTCATTCAAGAGTAAATATAATATCCAATAATTCTATATACTTAAACCGATCGTTACACCAGAATCCCTGTATTTTAATTCTTCGTTCCAGAACTTTATAATGTCGTATATATTTTCCCATTGTACTAGGCTTATTCATTGTGCTAATCGTCAATGCAATAAAAAAGAACTCACCAAATTGAGAAAAAGTAATATTACAAAAAAATATATATATATATTTAAATTTTAAAAAGTTAGAGTTTTCGCTGCTGTTTTCAAATTTTCTCCGCAACCGGATTTCCAAAACAGCCGAATCTGGCCGGAAAAAAGCTGAAGTGACAGTGAGTGTCACGGCGAAGTGAGAGAAAACATATGGTTCGCCGCGATCAATTTATAACGGCGAATGGACAAAAATTACGGCGAGAGGGCAGAAATTTACGGCGAGAGCGCGGCAAATCGTGGGAACATGTTGGAGTTGGGCTTATCTGTTGCGGTTCGCCTCATCGGTGGGGCCCATCGGTTGCAGTTCGCCTCATCTGTTGCGGTTCGCCTCATCGGTTGGGATCAATGGTTTGAGTTGGGCTCATCGGTTTGACGTTCTGTATGTTCCACCCTTTTGTTGCATGTTCGACCTTAAATGCGCTCGAGTTCGACGTCGTTGGAACTAGTTCGGTGGTTCGTAGCGAATGTTCTCTTCACGTCGAATATCCTCTCTTAAGAGAGCACAACGTGCAAACATATTGGAGTTGGCCTCATCGGTTGCGGTTCGCCTCATCGGTTGGCCTCATCGGTTGCGGTTCGCCTCATCGGTTGGGCCCATCGGTTGCAGTTCGCCTCATCTGTTGCGGTTCGCCTCATCGGTTGGTATCAATTGTTGCGGTTCGCCTCATTTGTTCGATGTTCGATGCTTTTCATGCATTTTCGCTCTTTTGTTGCATGCTGTTGCTCTTTTGTTGCGGTTCGACGTGGTTTCATGGAGTTCGGTGTGGTTCGGAAAGGGTATTCGAAGGAGGTTCACTTTTTTAAAGCATCATACTTTCATGCAAAAATGTTCGTAGCGAACTCGCGTTGTTGTTGTTTTTTTTTATTGTTGTTTTTGTTTTCAAACTGAAAAGTCGTGCGTTTCTGTCGGAAAGAAATTTTGAAAAGAAATAAAAATTTTAGAGGAAATTATCCGTGTAAATTGATATTGCCGCAACGGAATAGTAATAATTTTAACAATAGTTTTTTGGTGAAAGAAATAATTATCAAGAAAAACGTGAAATTGTGAAAAATTGAGTCTGCAAAGCGCGTGCATATATACGGGTTCCGTTGCTTTTTTCTTCACCTCTTTGCGCGTGTGTTGGTGTGTGTTGCGTCGCTGTGTGCGTGCGTTTAAGTGTCTGTGTTTGTGTGTTGTTTGCGTCGCTGTGTGTGCACAGGTAGCGACAACGCCACGAAAAATGATGAAAAACCAAAAATATTGAAATTTCAAATTTCCAAATATCTTGCACAACAACAACAACAACAACAGAATAGAAGAAAAGCAAAGAAAAAACCCAACCAAAAAAACCAGTCGGGCGCCATTTTTACACAATTATAGTATTATTATCTATTCTTCAAGACCAAGCAGCAGCAACAGCAATATGGATGAGAGAGCGATCGCGAATATCCCGTATAGTGAATGAATATTATTTACTTGTTCCTGTGTCTGTGTGTGTGTGTACGTGGGTGTTTAAGTTAGTGAGTGTCGTCCGTTACGTACTTGCTGTACGTGTGTGTCTCGCTCTCCCCTCTCGCGTCTTTCTTCACCCATCTGTCTCTCTCTCTCTCTCCCTGTATCGGTGTGTGAGTGCTCCAGAAAAGCATTTAAAAAAAATAAGCAAAAAGGCAAAAAAATAATAATACAACCATCAAAAAGAGAGAGAGAGCAAAGAAACAACCAAACAACAAGGAGAAGACAAGATTTTTGGTTTTTTTTTTTTGGATAATTATCTCTTCAAACATTCAACAACTGCAAACAACTACAACAACAACAACAAGAGAATATCAAGGTGCGTATTTCCCATTCAAGAAAATTCCAGGAAGATTCTCCGTGTCATATTTCCTGTCTTCCGTTTTGTATTTCCCACATTTTCTTCCTTCATTCTGCAATTGCAATTCCCACGCCCCTCGCCCTTGTCTATGCCCCTTCCCCTACCCTCTGCCCTACCTTCCTTTTCTTTTTTTCTGCAGCAGGTAAAGCAACGGCAGATGAACAAATTTTCCAACAAATTTTCACATTTTCCTTTCCATATCGTGCTCTGTAGGTGGCCCGCAAAAAGAATCAAAACGAAAATTTCAAGGCATTCTGAGATAATGAGAGAAAATGAGAATGTTAGAGGGAAAAGGGAATGATTAGCTCTTCTTGCCTCCCGTGTTGATATCCAAATTATCCCAAATCCAAATTGAATAGAGGAAGGTTATAAAGTGAAGCTCTGACCACTTTTACCCGATTTCAAATTATGTAATCATGTTGATTGCCAACAACAACAACAACGATCTGGCGACATTTTTGGCAACTGCCAAATTCAGCACAAAAGTTCAAACCACAACGAAACATTTTTCTAGTGGTGCAGGAGGAAGGAAGAGGGAAGGAAAGGTTTGAGACAAATGGGAGCAAAGAAAAGGCGTTGTCCTGTGGAAATTTTATTTTATTATTTTCATTACGTTAAGTTTTCTATCAAAACTTTCACTTTTCACTAATGCTAAATTTCTTCTTCAAATGGGGAATTTCACCTTCACTCTCAAAATTCTTGGTTTTCGAATGTTTTGAATCGACTTCAAACGAATTGGTTTCATGTAATGCTTAGCTTGAATTGGGATATAGAACATTGGTCATTGGCAATTTGGTTACGTTTGGAGTGTTTGAAGAAGAATTGGGAGAAATGTGTAGAAGAAGCATGGAAAGGGATCTTGACACCTCCCGAAATGTCAGTACAGTAGAGTCCGGTTATAACGACGCTCAAGGTACCGACGATTTTCGTCGTTACATCCTGAAGACGTACTAACCGGAGGCCCGATGGCAATAACCGAACGAACGTTATAAGCCGAGTCGTTATAACCGGATTCCACTGTATTTCGCATAGTCTTTGACTTTTTCCAGCTCTTTATAGTGAGTCTTCGATGTGATCGTTCAATTTTGACACATCCTCTTCTGACAAAATTCCTTGTCTTGATATTCTGATCGGACGCTTTTCAAAAACATTTTCCAGATCCAGAAATGATGGCTAAAGCGGGTTCAAACATATTCGTTAATTATCTAATGCTCCCGACTATGACTTTACTTACTACTTTGATCCTGTGAATCAGCAAATCAAGTAAAGTTCTGAAATACAGTCCTTTTTTGGGTTTCGAAATGTTTTCCAACGTTATCGAGAGTGGATTTTGAACTAGGTAATTTCAATTTTGAGTGAAACATCGATCGAACACTTTTGTTTCGCCTACTATTTCAGCTTGCAGGGTTGCCAAGCTTTACAATTACAGTCGAGTCTCGATAAGTCAAAATGGAAGGGGAACAGAATTTCTTACTAATTACAGAGGGTTTCGACTTACGGGATTTTCCATGCCAACTAAGTTTTTTCAAGGGAAATATTGAGATTTTCGATTTAGCGGAGTACGAATTATCGAGACTACGGAATTTACTCTACTCTACGGATTTCATTTGTAAATGATTTTTAAACAAATTTGATTTTCACATTGTTTCGAACCAATATTTTACATCAATTTTGTCGTGTATTGGCAACTCTAGAAACCGAAACGATTTTCTGAATATAACTTGGAAAGATTTCCTTATCTTAGAAGGAGTGTGAGAGAGAGAGACAGATAGATTAGGAGTAAAAGACGCAGCTGCTGCAGTTGCTTCTAGTCTTAAAGTGTATGTGTGTGTGTGTGTGTCTCAAATGACACTTGCCAACGTTGGTTGGTTTTTGTAAAGAATTTCCTAGTAGGAAGTGCAATGGCAGCACTTGACAAATGTAATGCCATCTCACTCATACAGTGGAAAAGAGAGAGGTTGACACAAGAGTGAGAGAGAGAGGGTTGGTAAGAGGGGAGCGGTGCTTCTACGTTCTTGCTTTAGTTCATATTAGTCTAGTTTATTTGTCTTAATTATTTTAATTGTCTTTGATTAATAAAACTGTGCAAATTTGTCTAATATCTCTTTCTCTCTCTCTCTGTCTCTCTCTCTCTTTCTCTCTCTTTCTGCATATGTGATTTGTGCTGATTGCGGAAATTGTCGCTTAAAAAAAAGGAATAGACTTAATTTGTTTGTCTCTTGTGTGTTGTGATCTCACTTTCCTTCTACATAATTATGAGTCATTAGAAATTAAATACCGTTAGTTTCTCTCTCTCTCTGTGTGTGTGTGTGTTAGTTAGCCATTGCAACACAAATTCTGACCTACAAGAGTCAGAATCACAGACAATTTCCTGTGTCTGGGGCCACACCACCAACACCCACCCACACTTTAACCCCCCCCGCCTATTCCCACGCCCACAACCATTTTTAAATTTTATTTACTGTTAATTATTTTGTACAAGTATTGGCTAAAGCTTGCAAACAATTTTTTCCTCTCTCTCTCTCAATATTTCTCAATTATTCGAAATGCAGCCGAAGCAAAATGAAGAAGAAGAAGCAAAGGCAGCTACCGATTCCGCCATGGGCGTAGTTTTAGGGGGAAAGTACTTGGCAGCGTTTACGGTTTTTCGTTTTAGTTCCCTCCCCCTACCCTCCTCAACACCTATTTTACGGGCCCCCTTTAGATCTAAGTCCATGCTCAAAGCAGACACAAATAAAGTAATTATTTCCTTTCACATGCGGAAAGACATAAAAAATATCAAATACTAGAAGAAGAAGCAGCTAAACCAAACCAAAAATAACACCAAAAAAAAAAAACTAAAAACAAAAAAGAAGAATTTCATTTTCACCCGCTGCTGGCGGCAGCAACTTTTGTTGTTGTTGTTGTTGTTGTTGCTGGTTACCCCAACACGTGCGCGGGAAGAAGCCCCTCCCCCAAAAAATAAAAAACACACAATGCACACAGAAAAATACAATAAGAGAGAGACAGAAAGAGATGTCTAATTTTTACCTTGATCGATGTCTGTCACTTAAGTGAACCATTTAATTCTAATTTTTATAAGAGACACGTCGAGTCAGGCCTGGATTTACCATAGAAATCGGCCCAAAATCGTGGAGACTTTAGGAGAGAGAGTGTTGACAAGGTTATTTGTTACAAAGATTAAACATCGATTTGGTTTAATCTATTTCTAATTTGATTGTTAACGCAATTTTTTATTTCTTTGCAGATTTTGCATAAACTTTCAATCGATCAGTTGAAATTTCGTTAAAGATGTGGGTTACTTTCAATTGATCGATAACCTTCACTTTAAATTGATCGATAAGGCTAACTTTCAATTGATCGATAACCTTAACTTTCAATTGATCAATAACCTTAACTTTCAATTGATCGATAACATTAACTTTCAATTGATCGACAACCTTAGCTTTCAATTGATCGTTAACCTAAGCTTTCAATTGATCGATAACCTTAACTTTCAATTGCTCGATAGCATTAAATTTCCATTGATCGATAACCTTAACTTTCAATTGATCGATAACCTTAACTTTCAATTGATCGATAACCTTAACTTTTAATTGATCGATAACCTTAACTTTCAATTGATCGATAACCTTAACTTTCAATTGATCGATAACCTAAGCATTCAATTGATCGATAACCTAAGCTTTCAATTGATCGATAACCCTAACTTTTAATTGATCGATAACATTAAATTTCCATTGATCGATAACCTTAACTTTCAATTGATAGATAACCTTAACTTTCAATTGATCGATAACCTTGTCTTTAAAAGGTATTTCTATTGATCAGTATAATTCTCGTATTTATCAATGTCAAAGCCGGAACCGGACATAATTTAACTTTGTTTATTGAATGAGAATGAGTCTTGAATGAAACTTACGTTTCCATTTTACGCTCTCTGCCTGTCGGTTTCTCTCTCTCTTTCTAGTTGTTTTTTGTGTGTGTGGGTAAACTTGAGTTGTAATAATTTCGCAAACCAAAATAAAAAAAAATGTCTTTGGCAAAATAAAAATTCATAAATCATTGCCTTGTTGGTAGATTTTCTCTATTAAGAAGAAGGGGCAAGTTGGAGGAATGAGGGCTACCGGTGTGTGTAAGCTTACGTCATATACATACACACACACATATACATATATATATGGCCATGTCTTGTTGCCAATTGATTGGTTGCCGCCTCATTTCGCTGGCGTCAACATTATAATATTGAAAGTAGGTAAAGTAGGTAGGCAAAAAAAAAAAAAAACCAACTCGAGATTGAGTCATCGTCATCAATTTTTGTGTCCATTCTGTGTTTCACAATTCAATTCAATCGAAACGAATCAATGGGGGAAATGGGGGTAGCAACACTTTCCATTCTTTCCATTCCAAAAAGAAGCTCCTCATACCCATGTATGGAGTGCAGTACCAAAAGATTTTGATCTGGGCAGAGGGTAAAGCCGGCTCTAATACACACAGAATTTGTCAGTTAAATAATGAGTACTTTTCCATACTTTTAAATACTTTAAGAAATAAATTTCATGAATTTCATAGTCCTATCGCTTATCATAGGAAGTTTTGTTGATTGGAAGCTCCAGAACGAAATATGAAATGAGCAATCACGTTCCAAAAATTACAAAGAGGCCTAGACAAGACTTATTTGTGTTCAAACTTGAAATAGTTTTTCAATCTGAAAGTTCTTTGCTGCAATGTTATGTGGTTTTTGAGATAATCATAGATCATCCAACAAATTTCGCACATTGTCTATATTTTGAAATTTAATTCGCCTTCTCTCAATTGTCAGTTGGATTTGCACTACTTCTTCAATTTTGGGTTCCATTTTTCCTACTTTTGCTAAAAAATGCAAACTATTCGTTTGAAGCGAAACTCATTTCAACATTCGTTTCACCTAATATCGATAAAGGCGTAGATAAAGACATGACTTTGGACTGTTTACGGAGACATTTTTAATTAAATAATACTTTTGGATGAGATACAGATGCTAACTGGAAACAGGTATATACGCCCACGAAACATAGGGTACATCATCATAATAGAATCCCCAACTCAACGCTATAATTTAACACATCAAAACTTTTCGCATGAAATCAAAATTTAAGGTGAAAAATGTATGTCTCTCCCTTTTCCCGTTTTATTGTGTTGTGACCGCAAAATGGTTTAACGCTTGACTTTGAGAAGACGTCTGTCGTACAACACCCGGTCTAACAGGAGGCGCATTGTCCGCACTCCTGGCGGCCGTCTGGTCTACCAGTACGTGAAGAAGAACAAGACCGTCCCTCGCTGCGGTCAGTGCAAGGAGAAGCTTAAGGGAATCACCCAAGCCACAAAACCGTATCCCGCACCTACGGTGGTGTCCTGTGCCATGGCTGCCTACGTGAGCGTATTGTTCGCGCCTTTCTCATTGACGAGCAGAAGATTGTAGCCCTGAAAAGTCAGCGCGAAGCTCTGGTGAAACCCGTGAAGCCCGTCAAGAAGGTTGTGGAAAAGAAGCCCGCCGCTAAAAGTGATGCTGCCAAAAAGACTGTTGGCAAGACTACCGGCAAGACTGGAGTTAAACTGCAGGTGGCAAGAAGCCCGCACCCAAAGGTGGCGTCTCCAAAGCCAAGAAGTAAATGAGAATTACTGTTTGAGACCTTTAAGCAATTTTTGTAATAAATAAAACTACTACTTAATACTTAAGCTAAGACCTGGGGATCCTGCTGGAGGCCCCAATCACTTATTATTGGGTTGGTCTGTTAGTTGGTCTGGCAAGAGCATTTGGAGGTGCATCAAGTTTTGCAGAATGCTTTCGTTGCTGAGTACCTATTTTAGATTTTATGCTGGGTATATTTAGATCATTTTGAATGTTGTCGTTCCGTATGTACCATGTAGCCCCCGAGATTGTTCTTAATGGGCTTCAGTACGGATTTGTATGGAGGACTTTATACTCCAGAGGTAGAGGGGAGCGAGCATTGATGATCCAATGTAGACTACTCGCTTTCAGTTTTAGCTGTAATTAGTTAGCCTTCTGTCTATAAAGACATCATCATCGGCTTGAGGAATTGGTACGTTGTTTAGCATTAGAGCTGGACAGTTTCTTCTGTTAAGCGTAAATGTAACATGTTTGCATTTCTGACTCGGTTTCGCCAGGTTGCTAGCCATTCATCTACCACCTTAAGGTATTCCTCTAATCTTGCAGAGGCTTGTATTGGGCATTTTGATCTGCTAAAGATTGCCGTGTCATTGGCAAAAGTGGTCGTTGTAAGTCTTAAACAGATCTTTTTAGAAACGACTATCGATCATTTTTACAATATATTCTACAAAGATTATCCATAGATTCGATTAATGAACATTTAATTTACTTAATTTAAAATATAATTCACTTATTTTTCGCCTTTTGAAACATTATCAAAACAGTTGGGAACAAAGTTTATCCTGATATTCTTATTCTTTAATTATTCATTTAGTGTAGTATTTAGTTGTAAGTTAGTTAGGCACTAAAGGTCAGTCCTAGGATAATGCCAAAAAAAGATTGTAAATATAATCCAAATTCGTTTGATGTGTCAATTTACCAAGATACAAAAATTTAAATCAAAATTTCAAGTGTTAATCTATAATTTAACTTGATCGATTGCCTATAATCTTCTTCCAAGAACAATGTTTTAAACCAAAAACAAAGCAAGAACATGGAAATTTGTATTTCTCCAACGATTTTGATGCCGTTCCACTGATCGGAAAAGTCGTTAATCTTTCTTTTCATTTTGTTTTTATACCATACACCCATAGGGTGAAATGGTATATTAAAGTCGCCAAAATGTATGTAACAGGCAGAAGGAAGCTTTTCCGACCCCATAAAGTATATATATTCTTGATCAGCATCAACAGCCGAGTCGATCTAGCCATGTCCGTCTGTCCGTCCGTCTGTCCGTCTGTCCGTCTGTCCGTCTGTCCGTCCGTCCGTCCGTCCGTCCGTATGAACGCGTAGATCTCGGAGACTATAAGAGATAGAGCCACCAAATTTGGTATGTAGGCTCATGTAGTATGTAGAGTGATCAAGTTTATTTTAAATTTTTGCCACGCCCCTTTCCGCCCCCGCAATTCAAAAAAAACGTTTATCTCAAAAACTATTGTAGCTAGATACACCATATTTGGTATGTATATTTGCTTAGTAAATGCGCTCATTTTGCATGTATAAAGATTTTGCCACGCCCCTTTCCGCCCCCGAAATTTGAAAAACTCGAATATCTTGCGTAATTTTTTACCTTGTGCAATCAAATTTGGCACACTTAAATTTGATACTAATACCCAGCAAAATACCAAATTTGATCAAAATCGGACAAAAAATAGCTGAGTTATGCATATAAACGTTTTTGCATAAGGCCAGAGATGGCCGTTGGCGGGTGGGGGCGCTAGGGTGCTTATATGCATAAGTGCGCGAGATACTGAAATATGCTTGTAAAAAGCATGTGAACAGAATTTCTTAAAATAGGCAAATGCATTAGTTATTACAAATTTGAAATATTTGTTTTACTGGTGTATGGTATACCCAAGTCGGCGAGACGACTTACTTACTTCATTTTGTTTGGCAAGGCAAAAAATTGAAAACATTTTTTTTCTTATTGAAATTACCGAATAAACGCGATTATAGAGATCATTAATTGAGATAATTATAACAGACTTGGCCAATAAATCATGTGGGTTTGGGGGGGGGAATTGAATGAATTGGCGCTTTTAGTTTTTCTCCTTTTCTTCATGCCAATACGCGTGACGTCAGAGTCTAATGAAATAAATGTGATTTATTTAGAATTTATCATAATTTTGTGCTGACTAGCCAAAAAAACAGTTGGCTGACTATTTTGGCTTTTTCTTTTGGTTTCGGTTTTGCTTTTTTCTGAATTAAATTCAATTGAATGACTGTGGGTGGTGCAGCAGCTAACTCATTCTCGCTGGCTGGCTCTCTCTCTCTCTCTCTCACTCGTATTCAGTTGGATACTGCGCCAATATTTACTCAACATTGATGGACATATACAATATGTTTACCTACTTTGTGTCTGCTTTCGGTTTCCTTCTCGCGTTCTTTTTCGTTTCTTGTTCATATTTTTTTGCTATTTATAACTGGCATACTAATTTGTAATTTGTTTAATGATTCACTTAGCGTGCATACTCATTTTTCTTTAATAAAGTGTGGGAACCCTTTATCCTATCCTCCCCCCTCCCCATCACCCAACCTTGGCCAGACCAACCCGCTCTATATAAACCAATTGACTAATACAGTTGACTCTAACGTTGAATCTATAGATAAGATTTCTAAGAAGAGTCCATAAATATGTATTTATGATATATACATAGGTGTGTGTCTCTCCCCTCTTGTGTGTGTGTGTGTGCGTGGGTTAGCACATTCTTGACCAATCAATCAGCGTAAACCATCAATCGACGCTCACTGCTGCGTTCGGTGTGATATATTGGCCTAAACAAAGAGATTTGCAACAATTTATTTGCCAAAAAAAACACACAAAAAATGGTTTGACCGATTGAAATTGGCGATTATGGAAGTGCGTTTTGTATCAAACTGTTTTATTGATGTGTATCGGAAGCAATTCAATCAGTTTTTTTTCAGTTTGACAGTGCAATTCAAGAATTTAACGTGTTTCAATAGCGATTTCATAAGAAAACCTAATTTTTAAGCATAAGTCTAATAATATGGCAAGGAACTGAAGAGTGGTTATGTTATGGAAGTTAATCGAAGATGCCAAACCGTATCATATATATCCTGCAGAACAAATTGTCAAGGTAAGTTCCTCTTTACAGAGGGTGGTTCCCCTAGGGTAGTCAAATGAAATGTTCAAAGAAATTTTGTATTTGGATGAACCCGGGATCTCAGAAACAATTTTCGGACACTGGGCTGGATTATGATTCAGTTGAGAATGAATTCAAGTTGAAAAGTTCTTATAACATTCATATTTATTTTCATTACATGCCTTTTTTCTTATTTTGCATAAAGCTAGTTATATACATTATAGAGTTTAGACTTATTTGAGCTAAACTTTTTCATAATATTAGGAATTATTTTGTACAATGATGAAAAATGGAATATGAAAACCATAATGAGTGAATAATACTGGAAAATTTGTTCTTTCAACTTCACTTCTTTAACGTTCTTCAAGTAATTTGGCATTTTAATACATTTTCCAACACTGCCATTCTACTAAGCTAAGGTTTTCTTAGATTCTTCGGACCTTCGTTTGTATGTATGTACATACTTCGTCTTGTTTCTTTCAAAACATTAAAATTTTCAGTTTAAAGTATTGTCCAACACTGCTTTTAAGTGTAAAGAAATCCGTATTTCAGTTTTTTGCCACTTCAAAAGATAAAATCGAAAACGATCTTTATTCCCAATCTATTTAAAGCCAAAACATTGAAATCAGTTGACATTTTTCTGCTCGTTTTACCAACTAAATTAGCCAAAGTCCAAAAGTTTTCCCAGACACATTTTGTCGACTTCTTCTTATCATCGATTACATCAAAAACCAGTTTGCTTTAGGCTTAACTTAAATTGCGCTACCCCAAAAAAAAAAAAAAAAAAAAAGAAAAGAAGAAGAAGCGAAAGATGCCAAGATACCGAAATATAAAAAACCACACAGAGTGAAGAAAACCACAATAATAATTCCCATAATTATAACAATGCCCCACACACACAACACACACCACGAGGAGGAGACGACGAACCAAAACCAAAAAACCAACTTCACAGATACAGAAAATCCAAAACCGCCCCAAAACGAACCAAAACCAAAAAAAATGATATCCAAGTGTCGTCTTCTTCAAACTCCAACTTGAAAGAGAAGAAGCAGAATGAGAGAGGAGTTGGGCAAAGATGAGGTGGAGGAGTTCCACAAGAAGAAAGAATCCAAATGTGGTTTTGCTTTGAAATACAAACTTTTTCTTGTGGTTGCTCGCTGACTTGACTGACTTGACTGTGTTTTTTCTAGACCACAAAAACGAAAACAAAAACAGAAACACAAAAAAAGAGCTGCCAAAACAAAAACAAGCCAAGGAAAAGCAAGAAAAAGGTGTGTGTATTTCTCTCTTTGTGTGTGTGTAAGAAAAGAACTAAAGTAAAAATCGGAAGAAGCGAGATAGCATTAAAAGTTTTCTCACTGGGGTGTGGCGACAACATTTACAACAACAACAACAAAAGAATATATCTTTGAGATAAAGACACTAAAACTTGGGCTTAACTAAACTAAACTAAACTCTTTTGCTGCCCCCTTCCTACTGACTCTTCTTTGTTGGTATCTCAAAATATGGCAAATGACAATGACTGAACAGAAAAAGAAGAAAATACAAGAAAGTGCTAAGAATCTTCTCAACATTGACGAAAGTTTCTATGCTCTTTTAAAATCTACTTAATTATAGGGTATAACCTCTTAAAATATAGACAGCTCAAAAGTCTCCAATAGTTGCAATCCAAAACGATTATAATTCTTTACTTTTTGCATCACTTTAAATAGTTATTTATTAATTTATTCCAAATTGATCGTGGAAAAGGTTTTAGCAGGACAAGATGATTTAACCTTAACCCGCTAGAGTTCTTATGTTTCGAAATAGTTTTTGAAAATATCTTAAAACAATTCTCGTTGGGATCGTGGTACTTTTTCATTTGTTTCAGCCCAAATTTATGTACCTTTAGCTACATAACTATACATTACAGTAGAATCCGGTTATAACGACGCTCAAGGGACCGACGTTATATCCGGAAGACTTACTAACCGGAGGTCCTTTCATATAAGTTTGTATTGAGACCAACAAATCACTCATCGAACTTTAGTTGCTATAACCGGACAGACGCTATAAGCGGAGTCGTTATATTTTGATTCTACTGTATTTAAGCAGTGATAATGTTCTACCCTTTACCAATACTGGTTATCAATATTAGCATTTGTCATGTTGACCAACACTAAAATCTACAGTAGTCAAACTAAACATTTACCATTTATCAACTTTAAGAAAACTTTTTCCTTATATTTTCTTTACAAAACTCTAAAGCAAATATGATGAATTTTTAAATTATCAAAAAGAAAGTGCTTAAATCTTGGAAAATTTATAATAAAATGTGGGGAAAACCAATTTTCCCTGTCGTCCCGTTAGTTAACAGTTGCTACAGATGCCTTAACTTCTTACTTAATTTTTCAATTACCTACAACTGAGGAAAAGCGAGGGAGAAAGGGGGGACTACAATGTGATTGTCGTTGCGCTGCAGAAAAAATGCCCGGTTAAACAAAAAAAAAAAAAAAAATGTGTCATGGCTGGCAGTTTGAACTAAATTACCTAAGCTCAATCATGTTGTCTCGTCTCGTCTCGTCGTCATTGTCGCACCTGATGATAATTTGTTGTGGCTTCCTGCAACAAGCCGCTGCACATCGTTGCATAGACCATGTTAAGGTTCAATGCCTCCTCCGCCTCCTTCTGCTTCTTCGGCTCCAATTGATAAACTAAATCATTGAAAAACTAAAGTTGAACTAACTTTAAGGTTAGGCAACTGCTACTAACTTCCATTTTTTTTGTTTCTCATTTAAGTCACACAATAAAAGTCATTTTAGGGTTTTTTCTCTCATCAAATTTTATGCGAATTTTCGTCAAGTTTTGCTTTTTTAATGTTTCGCACACGACGAAGACTATGACGATGACGACGACTCTGGCCAAAAGGTCACACACCTCCACGCCTTGGTTGCCCTGCCCCCCTTCCTCACAACCCCGCTCTGGGGCAGTCTTAACCCTGATTTTTGCAATCAACGTGGAAGTTACCTAACCAACCTCCCTTTTGTCGCTTCTGTACAGGTGAGTGCGCAGGTGCAACGTGTCGACGATTCGCCTTTACCGTTCTGACCTTCCTCTTGGTTGCTTCAATTTCAATTTAGTTCTGTTTTTTTTTTTTATTTGGTTGTAAATTGAGTTTACATTTTCGATTTATTGACAGAAACCCTTCGACTCGAAGTTCAAGACTCGTTACTCTGACTTCGATTGTGCACTTTGTGACTGACATTTATTGCCATTTGTGTGGTGCCTTCGCTTGACACTACCAAAACCAACCACAGGGGATTGTAAATCAGGTGAATAAAGGGTTAAAAGTACCTGCCATCGATCGATTTATGTATGTGTGTGTGTATGTGAGTGAGTTTAGTATGAGCTTCAAGAAAACTCATTTTTCCAACAGCAGCAGCTGCTTTTTGGACAAATTGTCTTGAATTCGTTTCGTTTCGTTTCTGTTCTACTTCTAGTGAAATCTCTTGTTAGGTTTTATCTTTTATCTGCAGTAATTTCTGTGTCTGTGTGTGTGAGTGTGTGGCGAAAAATGATATGTCATGGTATTTAAAAATAAAGTCCAGTAACAGCGAATGGCATGAGATGTACAAATGCTGTACGTGTTGCAAACAAAAACATCCTAGGGTAAAATTTTCCACTTGAGTTTTTCTGTTTTCCTCTCTATGCATAGGGTCTTTTCCGTCACCGGCAACGACGACGACATGTGTTTGAGTAGTTGGAAAAATCTCGATTTTCATTTTTCACCTGCCCTGTTTAAGCCGCCCCGCATCCATTTTAAAGGTCCGCCTAAGCGTTCGGCGTCTTGGCCTTATCAGTGTTTGGCAGTAAAGCGGCTAACAATTTGTCTATGGCTTGAACTGAAACTAGAAAAAGATAGATGAGTGTGAGTGTCGGTGGCGGCGGCGGCGGCAAATCCGTTGAAGCCTGATTAAGTGCAACGCTCTATCTCTCTCTCTCTCTCTCTCTCTTTGTCTCTATCTCTGTCTTGCTCTTGTAGCCATTCGTCATGCATGTGTAGACACACAAGAAGCAACAGCAGCAGCAGCCACCACCAAAGTCCATCAAATATTGTTTATGTTTCCAACAAATAGGCACACACACACACTTAGACACACACACACACACATACTTGGAGAGTTGTTGTTTTTGTTGCACGCACATTGCACTCTTTTTTCTAATCAGCCGAGCGAACGAACGCTTGTTGCATTTGTGTACCTGCTTGACCTACCGCTGTCTCTATCTATCTATCTCTCTCTCTACCTCTTTCTCTTTTGTTGTTGTTTGTGTATCTGTTGCTCTTGATCCATTTCCATTACCAATTCATTCTGTGCGTGTTCTTCATTACGCGCCATGGTAAAAGATCTCCCAGCGTCTCCCATCTCCTACCTCATTGAGCTTACTTGTACTTTGGTTGACTGCAGTCACGTCATCATCTACAGATATCGACATCTATATCTTACGTGGTGTGCCTTATGCTTAGCAAATTAATATAACGTTCCTTAGATTCTAGTGAAATGTGAATGCTCATTCACTAATACTACTCAACAGTCTTCAATTTCAATTTAATTGCCTGGCATGCCTAGATAAGTATTACTTAATTGCCACCAATACACTCACACAAAATGCTAGTTGCATTATGTGGCATGAAAATGGATTCCTCGCAGAACTTGGAGAATGAAGTTGGTATTGGCTATCGAAATCTTTCATAAATTATCATTCTCGGGCAAACAAATTTTACTCCTATTCTCCCTTGAGGATCTGTTAAAATGACTTAAATTTGGAAGAAGCTAAAGGAGTTTAATAAATCTTATTAGTTAGACTTGATTATTTGATATTTTCAATGCCTGGCTAAATGTCATGTTATCTTTGCTGTACGTACTGAACGTTAAAGGGCATAAATATAGGTACACATCGCAAATGCTGTTTCTTTTGAAGAAATTTAAAGCATTTTTTTTACCAGTGCACACTTTCTAATGACTGACATGTTTAATTACGCTAGGCTTTAATTTGTTAACAAACATTTCAAGAACTCATTTTCACAGAATCGCCAAAATTGATTCCCATTTAAAAGTTATAGAACCAGTAACAAATCCATTTGCTCCGATCCATGAAATATTTTTCTTAAACGCTTTATTATTGCGTTAAAAACTGATTACGGACATTGAAGTTGAAGTTGGAATTTATCTACCTAATTGAATTCTCTATTCGTTGAAAAAATCGTTAAAAAGTGAGTGATACTTGGAAGGAGGCTAAAATTTCTTCCACACGATCAAAGGTCTTAGATAAAACTCATTGAAGAGTTTCAATAAGTGCAATATGTTATTTGTTTTGTTAAGTAATTAAATGAACTGCTTAGACATTTATTTTAAACTATTTAAAAACTTTTTCTAAATACTTGAATTTAGGTTTAGTGTAAGTTTCCCGTGTAAAAGTTCATATTTTTTTTCAAGTGTAACGTATTTCCAAATAGAAATGAATTACAAAATAATCTTGTAATATTTATGGCCAAGTTAGAATAATAATTTTTCCAATTGTTAGTTTAATCAGTCGGTCAAAGTTATGGGCCCCTTGGACGGTATGATGATGATGATGATGATGATGACGATGATGATGACGATGATGATGATGGGGTGCAGTAGTCCGTCGTGTCAGTCTTGAATATAGTGTAAACAACAAAGACCAGCAGCACCCGCCCATAACCTGTGGCCAAAAAAGCAAGAAATATTTATAGCGCAATTTGCCAAGTAACTCCCACAATTTTATTGACTTTGCCTCCCTCCTCCCCTTCACCATCTAATGGCCATAAATTTTTGCTGATCTGCGCCATTTTGCGGCACATATTAAGGCAATTTTTCGTGGTTTTCTTTGCTCCGGAAGGCATGCAAACACGTCAACTTCTCATTAAGATAAGCGTTTTTTTGTGTTTCTACTCGAAGGACATTGATAGGCGAAATAAGGAGAAAGCACGATGGAAGATGGAAAGGCCAAGAAGCATGCAATTGCAATTGCAATTTGATGTCGTCTAGGGGCCGTTGACACAAAGTGCTGCAGGCAAGAAACGTCTTGGCAAAAAAAAAAAAAGACATCCTGCTAGAACGTGCTGTTAGTACTGGTCCTGGCGCTTTTTGGCACACGCCCGCCGCGCAGCTGTTGTTGTTGTTGTTGTTGGTGAGTGCCAACTGAAGCCTATCCAGACCTATCCCTGGCTTTTGGCTCTGACTCGGGTGTAATAAATTCTGCCAACATGCAAAGGCAATAAAATAGCAGCGCATTCCATTTTTTTTTTCTTTTCGGTTCTCCTCTCTTTGAGTTTTCTCTTGCAATTTTACCCTAGATTCAAGACTATTTCGTTTTTGTTTCACTCTTTGTGTGGTTTTTTTTTTTTTTTTTTTGGCAACTTGCCATTTGCCGCACATTTTATGTGCTAATTTACTAGAGAAACAAGCAGCGGCAAGTAGCCAGAGCGGCGGGCGGCAGGGGCACGACACTCACACTGACAAGAATAACTGTTTGCCTTTGGGTCTGCAAACAATTAAAATGCCGGCTATGATTAACAAGGCAAGATAAGTTTGACGGCGACGACGACGACCTCACACAGGAGGCAGGTCCCCTCCCCCACTCCCTCATCCCTTCCTCACACTGGCAGCACTTGCAACAACATATGCTGCACCACATTTCGTCGACCATTTCTTCACTTATTTCTTTGTTTTTTTCCTTCTCCTCCTCTTCTCGTTACCAATAAATTTCAAAAATACCTTCTTTACCTTAAGTTACCTTAGAGAGCGAAGGAAAAAAGGGAATTTTTTCATTAGCGCTTGGCTGGTTGCTAGGCTACTTTTTTTTGGGAGAGGGGGTAAAAAGATCAAGTACACAATTGCTGCTACAATTGGTAAATTTCATCAGCTATTTAAAAACGAAACGAGGGTCTGTCGTTCGTTCGGATAATAAGGTAGAAGAACTCAGAAACAAAGAAGGTTTCATGGCATTTCTATGGAAATGTAGAAATTCCAGAGATACTTCCATTTTTATATGTGGTAACTGTGGAACAAAAAGGCGGTGGATCCAGAGGGGGGAGTCTGGGGGGTCTAAACAGTCCCATATCAATATCAATATATTTAAATATTATTAAACGTCTTTCGCCTTTCTTTACGCTCCACAAGTGAATCTTCAAAGTAGCCAGGAAATTTTAATATATCATGAAACTGACTAAACGCTTAACTCGCAAATCACTGAATTTTCTAAGCCGAAAAACTTATTTTTTTGCTCGGACAATCGCTGAAAATATTTCGGTCTGTATAGACATTTAGATCTCAAAGAATATTAAAGATGAAGTCATTAAATTTTGTATGTTAACTTGTGTAGTTTGTAGGCAGTTGAAGTTTGTCTCAAACTTTTGCCACGCCCCTTTTTCGTACTTTTTTATATCCTTGCAAAAAGGGTATATTAATTTTGGTCAGAAGTGTGCAACGCATAGAAGGAAGCATCTCCGACCATATAAAGTATACATATTCTTGATCAGCACGACGAGACGAGTTTAAAGAGCCAGGTCCGTCCGTCTTGTTCGACGCGATCTCCTCCTAGACCGTTGGAGCTACAGGGCTGAAATTTTGCATATACTGCAGGAGTTGAATATCTCGGATTCAGCCGGATCGGACCACTGTATCGTAGTTCCCATACAAACGGCAAAGTCGCGAACAGTGATTTTTCCCAATAACTTCGTTATTTTCTGAGCTAATGTCATGAAATTGAATATTGGTAAGTTTATTACACCCATTAACAACTGTGCCATTTGATTAGGATCGGGTGACTATATCATATAGCTTTAGATAAAACGTTTTTCTAGTTTAATGGTTTTGGGTAAGGAAAGAGTTACCAAAAAGGTGCAAGGGTGTACAAACATTGACGCGGTCGAAGTTAGCCACGGCCCTCTGGTTTTCAAATAAAACAAGATTTTTCTCAGAGCTAAAGCCATGATCTCTGGTATTAGTTTTTTAGTTATTTTTTTTAGTTTCTGAAAATATTCTTCCAAAATATATTATTCAAGAGACCCTCGATTTGTGGCCAACGAACATTATCATTATTATCGGTAGACCAAGAAAGGAAAAAAAAAAACAAAACAAATTCCAAGCAACATTTATTCTACTTGGTCGATTCAACTTGTGATAGTCTTCTTCTTCTTCTTGGCCAAGCGTTGTCGTCAACTGTTCTGTTGGATGTTTGTTGTTGTTGGTTGTAGGTTTTCAGAATTGCATTTTTATTGTCTTGCCACTTTGTACGGTGTGTGTGTGTGCTGCTGACTCTTCTTCTACTATGGTTATTCTTCATGTTGTTGTTGTTGTTGTGTATAAATAAACCATATGGTTAAAAGCGTAGCAGGCCGAGTTGCTTGCCGTGTGTCTTACCTCGTTTTGGTCTCTTGGTCGTCGTCGCCGTCGTCGTGGACGTTTCTTGGTGTGGAGTTCTGCTTCAGTGCGTTTGTAAATGTTTATCAAAATGTCTTGTGCCGTTCTGTGCCTCTCTTTTTCTCTATCTTTACCTGTGTGTTTTGTTGTAGTTGTTGTTGGAACGATCATTAACCGCAAAACATTGCGCCAGTGTGGTTGTTGCTGTTGGTTCTCTAATGTTTCCACCTCTGGGCAACATGTTGCTGCTGTCCTCTCAATGTTTATTTGGTTTTCTTAATTCTTGGAATAAAGTAAAGCGAAAACATAAAATTTTCTACTCTTTGCTGTTTTATCCTTGCATTTGCATAAATCTCATTGAACTCTGCAGCAGCTTCTTTTCCAACTGCTGCTCCTGTTCCTGCGGCTGCTGCTATTGTTGATGTGGCTGGCGCCATTTGTTGGCCTGCCAACTGCATACACAAAATTATTCCCAGACATGGAGCAGACACAAAAAAACATCAATAAAAGCCGTGCCGGCTTTAGATATACATACATATATAAATGTAAGAGATACATTTTTCCTATTTTTCTTTAAACGATCGATTTTATGCACTGCGACAAGTCGTAAATCACACGGCAGTCGTACCCCCCCCCCACACCCCATTTATTTCTCCTACTTTTTGTCTCTTTCAAGTTCCATTTCATGGTATTTTACGATTAAAGCTTACACACATTGAGGAGAAATAGATAGAGGAGATAGATAGTCTAACTAATTACTAAATTAAAAGCACATTATGATGGCTTGCCATCGCGTCGTGTTGTGTCTTTTCTTTCAATAAATCGAAAAACTTCAAGTTGTAGAAATGCTGCTGGTACTTCGATACAATGAAAATCGAACAATACGAAAGTGTAAAGAATGCGATTAAATTTGTTAAGTGTTCCATTGGGAAATCGGATTCATAGTCACTGATTTGATATTTTAGCCAAATATTATATCAAAGAGTCGTTGTTTTTATAGGGAAAGTCGACTTTAAAGTAAAGAAATTTACTAAATTGAAAGTCAGAAAGAAGCTGAAAACTATTATTCATTATCCCCCAGCCAAACAAATTCCCAGAACAATATCGTTTAAGACAACATGACATACGAAAGAAAAAAAACAACAACAAGAGAGGAGATTTTGGTCCTTAGGTATCATTAAATGCAACAGCATCCTTAGCAGCAGCAACTGGCCATTTAATCACAGGTCTCCGAGTTCGAGTCCGACTCTTGGTATATATTTCAATAAATTCCTCCAACAAATCCAACATTGAAGACCTGAGATTCCTGGACGCAATCTTGTTGTTGTTGTTGTACTCTGGGCACTGGGGCGCACGCGTAATGGATAATGAATGCGCGGAGTAAATGCCTTGCGGCAGCATCCACACATAAGTCAATGTGGACCCAAGTTAATATGTACATATGTACATATATGTGTATATATACTATATGTATAAAGATCGTTTGGAGCAATCTGCCTAGTGGCTGCTGGCTCTTGATGGTAGCCTTGCCCTTAGCACAATCAAAAAGAGAGCGAAAAAACACAACTCAAAGCAAACTAAACTAAACCAGAAGACGTTATGGTTCATAAAGACAGAAAAAAAAACCTACAAACTAAACCTGAGGGATAGATACAACGAATAACAAATACTCTTGAGTAAATAACAAGAAACAAAGTTTAATTACTAACTAACTCTGGTAAAAATGATTGTCGTTATGACTAAAAGCGGTTCTAGCGCTGTAAAATGAGGGCAAAGTATGAAATACCTACTAAATACATACTTTTAGGGGCAAATACCTTTCTAGCCCATAGGCGGATTTCTTTAGTTTTTAAAACGTTTAACGTCTCGGACTGGCCACAGTGTTTGAGAATCAAATCCTTTTTAAAATTTAGAAATTTAAATGTCGATCTTTGCTTTGAAATCGATTCAAGAGGAAACCAATTCATATTTGACTCGATGTATATTTTAAAATTTAATCGCACTCGATTACAAGGAATCAAGAATTAAAGGGAATTTCAAAAAAGAAAATAATCGAACAGAATTGTCTTTTGAAACCAAAATAACCTAGTCCTACAGTTATCGATAGTAATCGATCTTGACAACTGAGAAACGAAGCTACCTATCGATATTTTCTCTTCTAAATTTCTAGCGGGGTTACGACCTCTTAAGAGCGGTATTTTTCAGATCAGGTCGGCTTAGGCCTTTCTCAAAAAGTGTATTGCACATTTATCCATAACATAAGAAGAGGAAGAAGAATCTGCCTGAGCAACAGCCGCCGCCAAACATTGGAAAAACATCTGCTGCTGTCGCTGTTGTTGTTGTTGCTGCCAGTTGATGAACTCGATTCATGTTATTGTTGGTCTCCCTCTCTCTCTCTCTGTCTCCGTCTTCCCCCTCGCGAACGCTCACATAGCAATGGCAAACGATGATTCCCGTCTCGTCGGCTGTTGCGCAGGCGCATTTACAAGTACATGAGAGAGCTGGTGTACTAAAGCCTCAGATGGTGAGAGGGGGGCACCAGCAGACACTCTCACATACACACACACAACAAACTCACAAATATACCTAAAGCGGCTGCCATTTCCTCAGTCGTTGCGCTCCTCGTCTCACTGCTGCTCGTCAATGTTGTTGTTGTTGTTTTTTTCCTCTTCTTCATTTATATTTCTCATGCCTCGCTGCAATGCATTTTATGCCCTTCTCTCTCTCGCTCTCTCTTCATCTCTCTCTCACTTGTTGTGTCTCTTTTTAATTTGGTTCACAAAATACCGCGCGTTGTTGTTGTTGTTGTTCTTGAAATTCTTTTGGCCTCTTCAAGAGTCTGGCTGTGGTTCGGTTCTTTTTGGGTTTTTGTCTGCTCTTTCGATTTTTGACAGGTGGTGGATTTTTTTTTCTCGTATTCAATTTCTTTCATTTTTTTCTTTTTGAGCGACTTTTGGCCCTTGAGTTCTTTCTATATAGGTTTTTTTTTTTTTTTTGCCTATTCATAAAACTGAAAATGAGTTCAGACAAAAGATATAGCATGCCAGACATATGGAAAAGATGCTGGGCATACCGAAGGATGCTTTCTGGTCCGTCTTGCTCTCGTTCTGTCTCTGTCTCACCATGGTTCAATAAACCTTATAAAATTAGTTTTCGGTTAGTCAAAACGATCAAGACTAATTGGATTCTTGTTTCCTTTTTCTTTTGCAGAAACTACAAGGATGCGGCTGTAGAAGGACCAGAGTATCATTATCTAAGAACACCCGAGCCACAGACAAACAGATCATGTCATCACAGCAAGTGTTTTCGGCTCATCCAGCGCTGGCCGTTGAGCAATTACAGCGTGCCGAGCAATTGGAGGCTTCCTCTGGCAAGTCGCATCAAAATCCACAATGCACTAGCAACAACAACAACACCAGCAACAGCAGCAGCAGTAGGCGACACTATGCGAAAACTATGCCCAAAAAGTATGCCATTAGCAGAACTTGTGCGGCAGCCCAAACACACAATATTATGGCCAATAAGACGCAACCGGTGCGAACCAAGAGTTATGCAGCCGTCGATGATGATGATGACATTGAGGGCGAGGATATTGACGAGGTTAATTTTGCAACTGCAACGACAACAACAGCAGCAGCAGCAGCGACACCAGCCACAACAAGATTAGCAACAGATAAAACCAAAGACTGTGTGGATCAAAGCTTTGACGAGGTCGATCATGTCCAGTTGCGTCATAAGCGACACCAAAACACGACACGTTTGACACATAAACTGGAAGGCGGAGGAGCAGAAGATGTTGGCGGCGGTGGTGGTGCTGGTGGTGGTGGGGATGTTAGCGATCACAGCAGTGTATTAAGCTCACCGTCGGTTAGCAACATGTCCACGCCATTATCCACGCCCACTAGATTGCCGCCCATGCAGCAATTGCAACATTGCTGTCAAAAATCAACAGTAGCATCGAAATCATTAGCCAGCTCCGAGTCCAGGGCGAGGCAACATCATCCGCATCATCATTCTCATCAACATCAACATCACCAGCATCATAATCATCATCATGCGAATACGCCGTGTGGAGGTGGTGGTGGTGGCAGCGGTGCTGGAGGAGCTGCTGCTGGAGCCTGTAAAGCCAACAAGAAACTAGATCTGCGTCCCAGCCCTTCGCCCTATCGCCAGCTATTGCCCATAGCCCTGTGTCTGGTGTCATTTGCCGCAGTTTTTGCCACTTTAATTGTTTACATGGATACGACAGGTGAGTCCTTCGAGTAGTCCCCTCCCCACCTCTCTAAGCACTCTTAACTATCTATATGTATATTCTTTAAATTTGATATCCTTTGGCATATGTCTCATCTGTTTAAGTTTTTTTCCTCGTTCTCTCACCGGATGTAGGCTGTGTTTGTTTTTTGCTCGATCCTTGCAAGGATCCTTTTTCCTTGCAATATTTTTTTTTTTTTATATGTGGACACACTTTTGAGATTAGTTTACCATTCTAAACCGGGCCAAAGTCATAGATCGTTTAGCATTTTAGTTTTTGCATGGGCGTGGTAGTTTTTTTATGTGGCGCAGTGGCGCTTCCTGTCACTAAACCAACTAATAATAACAACAACAACAATAGCGACAGCGACAGCGATGTCTCACTTGGCAACAGAAGTTGCAGCTGTTGTCGCTCCCCAAAGCCAGACACGTGCCCTCCTCCTCCTCCTCCCTCTCCTTCTCCTACTACTATATGCAAGTATATATGTATTTATGTAGGTGTACATAAAAAAAGGAGGAAAAAAAAGATACCCAAAGAGAGTAGAGAGAAGAAAGGCAGCCGACATCAAACGCCAAAGGAATATCTAATTGCCATTTTCCATTGTTGATGTGTTCAACTGAAGTACTTAAAGTGGGAGTAGCAGCTAGCCAAATAAAGGAGCAGCAACTCTTTTCTTATTTCCCATTTTTAGCATGCTAATAAGAACTAGAGCTAGAAAAAATAATAGAAAAGTTTTAAATGCGGAAACACTAGGCTTTCAGACATGACATCAATCAATTCAATTAGTTTAGTAATGGGGAATATGTTTCTGGAAAATACTAAATACCTGATATGCCACTTACATACAACCATATTTCGCTTATAACGAAGGAAGGTGTGATTGGCTTCATTTGGTTATAACCAGGCACCGGCAGGACCCTTGAGTATTGTTATAAATGATTCCTATCAATATTACTCGGAATAAAAACTCTATAAGTATTCTAGAATACTTTTTAAAAGTGTCGTTAATCATTTAAATAGTAAATAATTATTTTATTTCATGAATTGCCTACCATTTTAATTATCTTTCATCTCAATGCCTCAGAATGATAGTTAACTTTTAAAAAAACTTTTTTTTATATAGCTATATAGCTATTTGCAATATAGCTATTTGCAATATAGCTATTTGCAAATATCTCAAAAACGTTTCGCATAAATCGTGAATGGATCTAAAAAATATTATCGGGAAGTGTCTAAACAAAATATTACGACTTGCAAAATTACTGAATTCAGTGAGCCGAAAGGAATGCACCACTCAAGTAATTACAAAATAGTTAAAGAGTATTAATAATTCCTTCGATAATGACCTAAAGCCTAACGATTCCAATTTGAGTAGCTCAGAATCGATATCGAGGTTTATCAACAGATTTGTTGATCACACATATTACTCTGGCTAACTAAAAACAAGTTCATGATAGTTTTAAATGTTTTAGAATTAGCTTTCTGATTGAAAACCTTTTGTTTCATAGTTCCATCAGGCTCACACCTATTGATTTGGCCAAGAGTATACTTGGGTAAAAGCCGATTATATACTGTCGGAATTACGGATTGATTGGCGCACGAAATGTGTATCCTACGGTATTAAAGCGTAGGATGTTTATAAAATATTGTCCTATATAAGACAAAACCTAATACCACCAAGAGTTTAATATTTTAGAAAACTAGAGCTAAATAGCTCTAAGAGTGCAAATAGCTAACATTTGAAAAGTGTTTAGATTAGTTTGTGGCCATCTAATACATATATTTCAGGTACACTTCAAATGACTGGCCTACTTATCATTGGCTTTGTCTCAATGTGCTTAAAAACTTACCTTTATCACCTTTTATAAGTTTGTCATGAAAATTTTGTTGGACAGATAAGAAATAAGTATTATTGAAAGTGTTAAAAATGTTTTTTTTTGCATATTTGTTTGCATATTTAGTGTTATCTGTTCTGCTGTAGCTGAGTCACCAAGCTAAACAATTTAGTTTTAAACTGCTGGAGGTTGTTTAGTTATGTAGAGAGTCTAGACTCTAGACGACTATGTCATTTAGTTGTCGGATGAGACAATTTTCTTTTAATTCGCTAAAATATTTTGTTATTGCTGGCAAAGTTACATGTGTGGTACACATGAATATCAACAGCGACTCACAGAGACGACAGAGACTAGTACAAATAAATTTGCTTAATTTGTTGTTGCTCAATGAAAGCGGAAAGCATTTAATTTGTATTTCTTTTTTTTTTTTTTGTTGTTGGCTTGTATTTTGCATCTGATGGATTGCGGAATGGCTGGATGGATGCGATGGGATTGAGTAGAAGTGAGTCATCAGCGCTTAAATCGAGACCCAAAAATCAATGTCAGACCATTGTGTGCGCCAGCTGTAAATTTCCAACAACGACAAAAAAAAAAAAAAACGAAAAACAAATTTCACATTGGCAACCTTCGCTGATTTTGCTGCTAATTTCGTTGTTGTTGTTGTTGATGTTGCTGGGGCGACAATTTTTTAAAATTCCACTCAAGTGCCGACAATTTTCGCTTCATTCATCGCCTTCCTTTAGCCAGAGGGAGGGAGGGAGGTAGGAACAAAACATGCAGGAGAAGTTGTGCCAATCTTTCTCCTGCTGCTGCTGGCTGCTTCTTCCGTTCCAAGTCTTTGTCTTAAGAAAATTATATGCAAATTTAAGAATAATTTTTACAGCACCCAATCATCATCATCATCACGTTATCATCATCCTTATTGTCGCCATCATCAGTTGATTGAATGATGAGTAAAGTAAACAAAAAGTGATACGAGAATAAGGCTTGAAATTTCAATAATTGAATTAGAATTATTTACATAAATATTCGAAAGGTTTTTAAATGGAAATCCTTCAGGAAGAAGGATGGAAATGTTCTGAATCGATTGAAAGTGATGGGTTTGAATTGTCTTTCTAGATGATTGAAAACTTACGGCTTGGATCATTTATATCATTTTAATCATTGTTTGGTTACTTCCAATGGATTTGTGATTCCTTCCATTTTAATAACCTTCTGTTTAAGCTGCCTGCCGCTGGTATTGGGCGTGGCCAGTCACGAATCGGTGGCGACGCGGCAGCTGCTGCTCTTACCCTCGACTACGGCTCGGATATTCGGTCTTGGGGCACGGCCCAGACCAGCCTCATTTTTATGGCACATTGATGACTCTATTAGGTTTATACGACCGAACGGATTCATAAACCATAATAATACAAATGGGGTCTGGTGCATAAATTAGAATCTAGTCGTTCTCCTCTCTCTCAGCATCGCTCGTTGAGTTAAAAGCGGGGTGAAGAAGATGGAAGAGGTGGAGGAGAAGGAGGAGTAGGGAATGTGGAAACACGTTCTGCATTGGAAAGAACATTTTCTTTTAGTTTCCTCAAATCATTCACTTGGCGGCAGCCGCTCTTAAAAAGTAAAATGCGCTTATTAAAGTGACAAATTTTTTGTGGTGTTTTTTTTTTTTATACGTCTTCTTTTTTTCTGACCATGACTCTCAAGAATGTGAAATACCAAAAACTCTCACAAACCAAAATCGGTCTTTTCTTTGGTTCTTTTTGCTTGCCTACGCTCTATTTGGATTCAGAGGTTGCTTATATATGATTTTCGGCTGTTGTTGTTGTGCGGTCTATACAAAATCCCTTGATTTCTTGTTACAGTCACGTTTTTAGCTTTGATTGTCTTACACACACATCGACTTCTAGAGAACACACTAAACTAAAAATGCGATAGCAAGAAAGGGGGCTAAGAGGTAGATGGATATCGAATTTAATGTGCTATGATGATTGTGATCTAGAGACATTTTTGTAACATCTAAGGAAATGTGAAACACAAACCAAATACGGAAAATACGTAATACGATACTCGAATATAACCGACATAATCTTATGAACATAATAAAGTTATAAATATCCAGTTCATTCAACTAAAGATACTACTCTTTCCAATAGTTTGCAGAGTATGCTTCTAAGCCTATCCCATTCAGCTGGTTGTAAGACAGAACAAGTTGAGAATTACAATGAAATTAAGCAAAAAGTGATATTTATTTCTTCGTATGTACATATGTAGACTTTATAGGTCTAAGAGTTTCGTCATTTTAAACACAAAAAATGTGTACTAAAGTTTATTTTTAGCTTAATTTCGATTAACCTAACAATGGTTTTTGGTACTTGGACTTAGCTGTAGTCTTTGCCTAATGAACAATCACTTTGTGACATCACAAACAGCCTTTTGGCTATGTTTGCTATGCCAAATATATCCATATATAGCCTACTTATTGATGCCATGAAAAGTTGTCTACATCGTTCATATGCATTAACTAATTGGTAATCGATTACAAGTTAGCGCCAACCAAGAAAAAATGTACAAAGTCACGCCCTTTACACCTTGTGGGGGATGGGGGTACAATGTTGCCAATTTTCACTTGTTCTCGTTGTTGTTGCTGTTGTTGTTCACATGTCATTAGCCTCACCTTCTGAGGAAACAAGAACGAAAACACGAACATAAATCGCATTAGCCCAAATCTTAAATGGCGCAAAACTGAACTTTTGTGCAGCATATTTCGTAAACAACGAATGGTTAATACAAAAACAAGCACTTTTCTTTTTCTGTTTTTCATTTGACTTTTGCATTGTGTTTGTGTGTGTGTGTGTGTGTGTGTGTGTGGTGTGGCAACCCTGGGATCTCGAGGTCTCTCGATGGCATTAATCATGTTAAGACCGTATTATCTTCACACTTGTGTGGTGATTACACCATGTGACAATTTGCAAATTGCAACTTTAATTGAAACCTAGAAAAAGAGAGAAAATGGGAGACATCAAGAATGAAAGAGTCATGCATATATGTATGTGCGCATTTACCAACACTAATGACTTAATTCCCGTTAAGCACGCATTGCAGCTCTCTCTCTCTCTCTATCCCTCTGAATTCCACCCGCTGTTTGGTCTAAGCTGTTTTTACTACTATTACATATACCCCTACATACAGAAGTTCCATTCCCACTTTTGCTCTGGTAACCACCGGATGTCATTCGAAATTCCCCCCTCGCACCGTTCCCCAATTCACCATTCCCTTGCCTTGTGATTCATAATTTTCCTGTGGCAATGCAAACAACATTGTTGCATGGCTCTCTCTCTCTCTCTCTGTCTGTCTCACTCTTCTCTATGGCTCTGTCTCAGTCAGTGAAAAGCCACCCCCGCTGTTTCGTCAACGATGTCTGATTTGTCCATTCTTGCTGTGTCATAGCTCTGACTGTTTTCTTTGGCCAACGATCATCCTCAGCCCCCCTCTCTATTGCTTGCCAAGCCCAGCGAGTGCTCAATTTGAAAAGTAAAGCTCAAATGGCATTATCACAGCATGCCCCATTCAGGCACTACTTCACTTAGTCAGTTGCCACTTGCCACCCGCATTTGCTTCTTAGGTTGTTTTCTTTTCCTTTCCTCTTTATTGCAACCCTTGCAGCAATTGCGCAATTTCTTCAGCGTTATCGTCGTCGTCGGCGTCTTCTTCTTCGTGTGAGTTCTTGCTTGCCCCCCTGCGCGTTTCATCGAAATTGTGCAAAATTGCCACGCGATAAGCCACATGATTAAGGGAAACACTCAAAACACATCTGAACTGAATCGCCCCCATAAGTCGTACAGAAACTGCAGGCATTCGAAATCTGTTTTATCGCGATTTTGTTTGAGAAATCGAGCTAAAAGCATGATTAAATACTTACTCACATGGGACAGACTATTTCATTAGATTCTGATAATACTTAATGGAAAATTCTTTGTCTTGAAAATGAAAGGCCATAATTGAAATGTGTGGCAAGAAAAGAAAAGAGTTGATTCATCTTAACGATGAATCGTCTTAAAGACGATGGATCAGAGGTAGATGATTTAATCTAAATAAAAGTATTTTATAATTCTAATAAGAATTCTATTTATAAAAACCTTAAAAACAAAGAACTTATTTAAAAGATCGATTGTACATTCTCTCAAAAAGAAATTTATTATCTCTAACTTAATTTTTTTATGTTAAAAAGCTAGAAATTGATTTGATCCTAGACCAAAAACTATAAAAACTATATATTCTATAAAAACCAATCATCAAAGTCAACAAATTTAAGTCATGTTTCACATAGAAAGCAATACATACAAAGTCTTGGGTTAATTGTGGCATAATGATTAAGGACCTCATTCCTGTATTACATATCCGCATTAGTTTACAAATATTTATGTCATTTCGACACGTTAATAAGACATCGTTTGATTTTGTTGTTGTATAAACCGAGCAATATATTTCTTTGTTACTATTTTCTACCTGCCTACATAAATGTACATACATATATGTATATATATATATAAATATATGTATATACCTTTCCCAACATTCTCTGAAGATAGTAGATACCAGAGGCCCGATTCCTCCCCCATAGCCTTGCTATTTCTGCAGTGCAGCAGTTTGCACTTGAGCACGTGATGTGTGAGTGTGAGTGGAGTGTGTGTTGTGTGTGTGTGTATGCATTTATTGTGTGCCCTTTTGCATTTCACCACTTGCCAGGCCAGTCCCGGCCAGGCCAAGCTAGGGCAGGCAGCAAATTAAGATCGACCTACTTAGATTAGAGAGCAATAAATCAGCGTCATTGTCGACTGGTAGTGAGAATGAAGCATTTAACCAATATATAGTATAAATATATGGAAAACATGTGCCGTTATCATTCCACTAAAGCAACTAAAACAAGTCAACATTATGGCGGGCGATGTGGGGCACGGGGAAAACAGGCCATTTTGAATTATACAAAGAGCCCAAAGAGCCTCTGCACAAATCAATAAAAAAGGCAATAGAAATGAATTACAAGCATTGGGGAGGAGCAGGAGCAACCAGGACACGCAACTTGGTCGTAGCAAAGATTACACAACAAGGGTAACATTGCGCCGATGTCGCCAGCAAAGTTGTGTGGCCTCAAAAAGAATACGTATACATATAAACGGAGGAAAACAAAGAACAGGAAAAAGTTTTTCATAATCATTTTCTTCAACTTTTATACATAATTGAAAATGCATTAAAAAAAAGTTTTTTATTTGTCCTGATGGGCTCTGCCTACTTCTTAATTTCTTTTGTTAAAGTTATTGAATAGGGCGTGTGCTGGCTGCTACCCCTGAAGCTTTGAGTTCAAGTTGATGCCGCTGCGACCGACCGCTTAACCGCAATTAAACATCGTCCCTGCATCGTTCCTTATCCACCGAAATTACTTACCATATATTCGGGGGCCTTGCCCAGTCATTTGCCTTGCCACCACCACCCTGACGTCTGAAGTCGTACGGGGACGACTGACGACCCTTGCAAATTAGAAATGTCAGCTTTTGACGCCGAAATTGCAGACCTGGCCCTAAGGGCAGATTTTTATTTCATTTCTTTTTTGGGGTTTTTTGTTTTGTTATCCTCGTTTAGTGAAATTTAACGGTTAATACCAGCTGCAGCAATTTCTCTGTTTCAATGCCATTTCGTTTCACATGATCAACGGATCGAATTTTCATGCTGGTAGACAAATCATAAAATAATTCGTTTAGCATTTAATCGCTTGTAATTCAAAACCTTAAAGATAGTATCAAATTTCTATTCAAAACGACATCAACTAACAACCTATAATAGATGGAAAATTTCTCTCCCTCCCCCCTTTCTCCACTTTTGGCCAGGGTGAAGCGGGCAACATGGTGTTAATTAGTTTAAGTTTTGCCATTTGTTCGTTTTTGTTGTTCCATTACGTCAAATTACGAAAATGTCGACAATGGACGGACGGACGGACAAAAAATATAATGTTCATTTTTCGGTTTTAATGGTCGCCGCTCGTTTGTTTCTATTCCTAAAAACTTTATGGCCATTTTGTGACCAGCAACAAATAAAAAAATTTATATGTATACTGTATAATAAAATTAGCATTTGGAAAACATTTGGCAAAAGGAAAATTCAAAGTATGGGCCGGTGAGTAGGGGGGAAACTGTGGGGGCAACTTAGAAACTAGCTAGAAAGTGAATTTTCGCCATAACTAGTTTGAATATTAAAAAACAAAAAGCTTGTTCCATTTTTCTATGTACCTAACCTCACAAACTGCAAGGGGAGGGCACGCCTTTACATGATGATGTGCAAGTACATTATAAATTTTTTAATTTCGTTTTACTTTTTAATGGCCAAGTATAGAGAGCATAGCAAAAACGAAGAAGAGTTGAAAATTGGCACAAGGAAAGTGTGAAAAGCAGTCAAAAGAAGTAAAACAAATCGTTTTGACGTGTTTTCTTACTGCCGTCTGTGTACTTATGTGGACAGGTTGGGCCAGCTCGAAATATCAAAGGTTAGACTAATTCATATTGGGCCTAAGGCCGACTGGCCGTCGGAGCAAGATATGGTTTCAAGGCGAGGTCATGAGGTTTTCGAGGTTATGCCAAGTTTAAGTTACGAGTGTTTCCTGCCACGAAAATTGACCTTTGCTGAATTGGTTTATACTTTGTTTCAAATGCCAAAACGTTCCGCCTGCAAACATTCTCCTGGTCGTGGTGCTGCTGCACAATTGGCAATTGAAATGCAAATCATAAATATGGTCAATGCGCTCCAATTGCCAACGAAGCGTGGCCAAGTTAGAGCCTGGCACGCCAACAACGTCCACTAGAGCAACAAGTTTTAATTAAATCTAATTACTATCAAGTCCAGCAAAAAAACATACTTTAACTGACTCCACCATTTCTCTCTCTCTCTCTGCTTCTCGATTCCACAGAAATCCGCCATCAACAGTTTCGTTTGAACATGTCGCGCGACTATGAATTGAATAGCGTTGCGCAAGATGATCCCGCACTCATAGCATTCCTGCGCCAGATACATATGCGCAACTATCTGGGCAAATCGGCGGCACAAAAGGCAACGCCATCATCATCATCAGTAGGAGCCGATTCCAGTAGAGCTGGGCCCGCCGGCACGGGCTCGCTTAAATTTGGTGGAGCGGCATCAGCAAATAGCAGCAGTAGCGGCAGCAATGCAGCCGATCAATTGGCACACTATGTGGCTGATCTGGTGGGTGGAAAATTCAATGGCGCCGTCATCCAGTCTCTAAGTGGACCACTGGCCAAACTGATAACAGCTCCATGGTTGAGTGAACATCTCGATTGGATGGGTGTTCTTGTGGAGCCGGAACCGCGTTGGTATTTCACTTTGCGTAAGCAAAATGCTCAACGAGCACGCATGCAGGTAGTGCATGCCTGTGTATCACCCAATACGTATCCCAAAGAGGTGAGCAAAACGATGAATGGCCGCGACAATCAATGTCTCGAATGTGCTAACCCGAATCTCTCGTCTTCTTTTTCACAGATTCCCATACACAACGAGGATGTGAGGATTAACAGTCTGCACGATGAGGCGATTTCATGGTTCAATTCGCGTGTGAAATGCTTCCCGCTCTATACAATCATGCTGGCATGTGAGCGCACCGAATATGATTTACTCAGTCTGGGTGTGCAGGGCCATGAGCTGGAGGTGAGTGGACCCGACAACTTTCGCCAACGCATTTGCTAAACTTTCTTTGCTTTCTTTGATAGATACTGCAAACTTTGCCCTTCGATAAAGTGCAAATCGATATCATATCGATACACTTGCTGGAGGATCATGAGGATGTGCGTGATTATGTGCAGAGCATAACAAAGTTCCTAGCCGGCAAGTCGTATAAAATGCAACGAACAATTGGACGAAATTATTTCTATCAGCGCCTAAACTCAAACACAAGTCGGACAAGAAAGAAAGATATATTGCTATTGAAGACTCCCTAAACTCCTCCTACAACGAACGCGATCGAACGCATCGGCTCGAAGAGAGAAACAACGAAATTAGTAAAGATAAATAACAAAGAAGAAAGAAAAAACAAAAAACACAAAGCCTTAACTGTTAGACAAGAAAGAGAGAAATCAATGAAAGCGAAAACAAAATAAAAATAATAAAAAACAAAATTAAGAGAGAGATGAAGCAAAATGAAAAATGCAAACTTTCAACTTGCAATCGAAAGTCTATAATATAATGATAATTATTATATATAATCCATAAACAAACAAACAAACACACACATACAAACACACACATACAAACACACACATACAAACACACACATAAATACAATACATGTTACATACGATTTATATACGGCTAGACGATATATATATAGGAGATATATATCATCCCATAAACATGTACCACATATTATATATTGTATAATTAGTTTAGTTTTTTTTTTTTTGTACAACCTTTTTTCCCTCTTAATTACAAAATTTTTTTGTGTTTTCGTGTTCCCTTTCCAATTGCCCCTCAAGTCTTCATTTTCCCCCTTTTTTTTTTTTTGTTTATTTGTTTGTATTTCTGTGTGTGACAGATGCAAAAATAAAGCCTACTATATATGTATATATAGGATATAGGCCTACCTAACTAATTATATGTAATGTATTATGATTTATGCTATAAGCTAATGCAGGAGACTATTACCCTTCTATATAGATTTATATAAATATATATACTAGATACATATATATTTCCGTTTGTCTATGTATAAATTAAAATTCATTAATGAAATATACAAAATTTGTATTTGCTTTGCTCTTTAGTTATTTAGAAACTATCAAACTATACATATATATATATATATATTATATCTTATCTATCGAATGCTTTATTTAGTGAAACATAAGTCACAAAAGAAAAATTATTATACACACACACACACACACATACCCATAATGCACACACACCTAAAACGCAAAAAAATAATAATAGTAAAATTCTAAATTATTGAATCATGCAAAAACCATACCGCATACATACACACATACACACAAATCACATATACATACATACATATATAGAAATGGATAAATCTGCTTTCAAACTCATCTCATAACTCATAGCTAAAATGTAAGCGAATCGAAAATCGAAATCGAAAATCAAAATCGAAACGAGGCAAAGAAAGATAAACTTTACATACAACCATCCACACACACACACACACTCACACTCACACTCATGCACTCATTTTTTATATGTATATTTAGTATAAATATGAAATAAATGTAAATGTAGAACAACGAGCAGCTAATTAAATGTAAAAAAACCAATTCGTATTTCAATTACATTTTAGTAATTATTAATTGTACTTGTATTATTTTATGCAAAACAAAGACACACAGAGTGACGGTTGCTGCTAACTAATCATCAAGATGATAATGATGATGATTATGATATGTGAACTCGTTGAACCTCGCCCCCTTCCACAAAGCAAACAACAACACACACAAACAGACACACTCACACTCACATAGACATATGCATATATGGCCTAACATTAGTAAGCAACTAATTGAATTCAACTATATTAACAGAATCAGTGCCTTCTTCTTAGACTTTAAAACAAAAACACAAAAAAAGAAAAATAAAAACATAGCATAGATCAATAGTTAATGTTCTTTATATACAATCACACATATGTATATATCTATATATATATATGTATATAGTGTATGTGTGTATAAAAAATTTACATTTATATGTTGTACATACTAGAAAAGCCTAGCAACAGCCGTCACTTTGTTGCCTACACTTGCCTTAAAAAAAAAAAAAAAAAAACACTCAAAAGTTACTGCAAAAACATAAATCCGTCTCAACTTGTTTCACCTCAGAACTTCAGCCAAGCAATCATTTAATCAATTACTTCAGCAGATACAAACTAAACATCACTTTAATTGATTTAAGTTTCTTGTTTGTTTTTTTGCTAAACAAAAGAATGCGAATTATATATATTTAGTTGTATTTTGTGTAAAATCTAGCATATAACCAAATTTTAAGTAGGTTACTTTCGATTAACTACATTATCCCCCTCCCCACACATACACAAACACCAACACACATACATTTACAACAAAAAAAGGCTAACTCATGCTAAGCTCGAACATTACATAGAAATTTTTAATTGAAAATTGCTTAAACACTTAAGAGAAACAACAACAATTTATAGTTAATATATAAATATATATTAATAAATAAAAAATAAAACGAAAATTTCAAAAAAAAAAAAAAAAAAACACAAACAATTTATAAATTAAACAAAATTGCATATATCCTTGGCAAGAAGCTGAAAAATTCAATGGATTATCTTATGAAACTAGACTTGATAATAAAAAACTCAAACTGTTGAGATATATAGAAAAAAACACACAAACTATCCACAAACATATATATGAATACATATTCGACTATTTAATCAAACGGAAATCAAAAATGAAACGCATCTACATCCAAATATATATAGTTAGATACTCGCTAAACAAATTTGCAAAAGGAAACTAAAGTCCTCAACAAACGATTAATCAGAGAATTGAGCATATGAAGCTAAACTATATGCCACACTCTACCAACAATCGATGAACAAAATATACACACAACTTTAATGAATGAATAAAGTGAATAAAAGTTTACATAAAATGTAAAAATAATCACAAAATTGAGTTTTCCTAAAAGTATGCTGCGGAATATGTGAAGCAAAAAATGATTTCCTTAGAATCTCTTACCATTTTGCAGATTCATTGTTTACACTGTCAATTTTTTATTTCAACAAATAGTTATATAGATGTTTTAAAGTTTAGTTTTTTGAATTTAGGATAATCGAATCAAATAATTTATTGTTCTTGAGTTTTTTACTTTCTTATCTTTGTGGTTAGAATCGTTTGTTACGATTTCTGTTTTTGTTATTAGAGGGAAGTTAGTTCCCAAATTCATATAGAAAAGTGTTTAAGAATTATGTGGTTAAAATCCTCGAAGCAAACATTGCAATTTTTGAATACAAGGAATACAAAAATTTATAAATCTGTTGAAAGTAACGAATCCTTGTCCAGCAAATTGCAATTATAATCTTTGAAAAATAATTTTCCCCCTTTAAATTTGACTAAAAATTTTCATAGTCTTTGAATTTAATCTAACAATAAGCATCAACCATTTCCTTAATTTCCTTCTTAATTGTTAGCCAATTTTGTAAATTTAAACAATTTTTATAAAAATTCTATTAAAATTCAACAATTATTAGCAATTTAATTTGACTGTGAATCAGTATTAAATTTCTGATTCATACAAATTGGTTTTTAGTGGTGATAAATTTCATTTACATACCCTTATTGCGCATAGAAGTATGCTAAGCATTTTGTGCAACCTGTTGCTATGCCTGTAGAGACATTTACCAGTCTCTTACTGTTTACTCCGCATCCATTTTAGTGGACTCATTGCAAATGGCTGAAAGGCCAAAGTCTAAAGCTCAACATTTAGTTAGAGCTTAGCGTTTGGCTTTTGTCCCAAGAGCCACAATGCACACAAAGGAGGATGAAGACCACGAAAGCATTCAAAGGCAAAACTCATTAAAGGGGTATTAGCATGCAGCTCGTTTTATCGTGTAATAAAAATTAATTTGTGCAATGCTCAACTCAGCTATGCCAAGTATGTGATGCCTTGGTGGCTGCCTTTCATGCATGGTCATTGTCTAGGACTTCCAGCGCATTGGCGCCAGTAGTTAAACCCATCACCAACACCTGGAACTTAATGCCCCTCAACAAGAACATTGTGATTCAATGGCTATAGTCTGGGTAGGTGTGTTTGTGTAAAATGGGCGCCGCCTACTTATTGAGACTCGGGCCTGCAACAGGCTGTTGTTGCTGAGTATCTAAAGCTTTTCAACTGCTCCGGCGCAGGCGTCAAAATGGCACACTAACACATATGTAAAGCAAGGATGCTGCTGCCTGCTGGCGACGAAAGTGAAAGCTGCGACTTTCAAACTGTTGCGCCCACCAAGAAGAACAACAACAGAAACAACGACCGAGCAAACTGCCATTCGGGATTCGGAGCAAAATCAATATCAATAAAGTTTGTGCGTAAAGGCAAACAGCTGTCAACCTACGTCAAAATCTAGAACCAACAAAAGCTGCAAAGGTGTGAGCATAAGGACCACACAGGACACACGATGTGTGTCATAAGATGGTTAGATGCTGTCGTAGAAGGAGCTTCAATCCAAGTAAAGTCTGTAAACTAAATCACATCTAATTAAACACTGATATCTTAATATAATGTAAGTTTTTGTTTGGGGATATTTGTTTATGGTGACCTCGTTGTTGACAACATTTTTCTGGCCTTTACTGTAAGCCGCATATGCATTGACATTTAAACTTCAACAGCAAAGAGCTTCGGCAAGCTTTCATGTGCCTAACCTACCAACACAAACCCAGAGCAAAATGCGTAGGAATTTTTTCATTATTTTTTTGTTCTGTTGTGTGCGTAGGTTGTGTGTGTGTGTGTGTGTGTGTGTGTGTGAGTGTAAATGTGGTTCAGTGTGTGTGTGTAACTCCGAAGACCACTTGGCATGTTGATGCCAACGAATGGCAATTTCAGTAGGACAGGCAGTCCTTCGGCTGACGGTCAAACGCGAGCTAGAAGACAGAAGAAATCACCAGTCAGCGAGCAACGAGCAACAAAAAAAATACATATATATATAATCTAACACTAGATAAAAGATTAGAAGAAAAAAAAACAAAGTAAAGATAATTTTACACTGTGTTAAACGTTTTCATATTATATATTGTGTTGTATGCATATGTGTAAATGCCTGAAGAGTGTGAAACAACTAGAAACGATTTACATAAATATGGCGACGGCAAGCAAAGCTTTTGATTTCGTTTTCGTTTTTACGCTTTTTTTTTTGTATAGAAAATAAAATTTTTGACACTGAACTTCATTAAAATACAAAAGTCAAATACAAAGTAGAGTACGTGTGTGTGTGTGCTGTGGGTGTATGTGCATGTGTATGTGTGCTTGTGTGACGTATAGTTCTGCGCTTACTTAAAGTGACAGCCTAGAAGTATGCTTTAGAGAAAAATAACAAGCATATGGTGTGGCCACAGCATCCATTTGATTAGGCGTCTTTCTGTCTCATCCTCTCTCTTTCTCTCTCTCTAACTCTCCCTGTCACGTTTATTGCGTCGTTAAATAGCCAGGACATTTTTTGCTCAGTGGGCGTGCTTTAATTTTTCCACCTTTCTTCTTGTTACTTTTTTTTGGCTCTTTTGTTAAGGCATATAAAGTATACAAATACAAATATGTGGGCAATATTAACAGGCCGTAGCGGCAATTAGACGGCAACGTCACATCGTGCGCCTGCGAACACCTGGAACACCCACACATAAGTAACATTACCGGCGCTCTCATAAGCTCTTACGCACACACACACACAAGTCTCTCTCTCTCTCTCTGCCCGTCTCTTGTTTGCTCAGTTTGAGTTTTGGTCTCGGGTTTTTGGCTTCTTTTCTGCCTTTTGCTGTCGTCAGTTGCTGACGTTATTTGCCTCAAAAACAAGTTGTTGCCTCTTCACGCCTCTATATACATTTATAAATACACATACAATATATAACAAAGAAAATTCTTATGCAAATTTTAAGAAATTTGCCATCTAAATCAAATATATATACATAATATAACATTGTTACAATATTTACATCTATGTATGTGTGTTGTTCCAGTTACCAACAATTGTTAAACAATTTGCATGTCTTCGTTCGCTTGTGCTGAAAATGATATAAAAAACTACATGAGCCACAATATAAATGTCAAACTGAGGTAAGTCAATACGTAATTTATATGTGTATTCAATATATTTTAGCTGAGCCTTAGTCATTGTGAGTTTAAGCAATTTCGCATATGATGACCTTTTTTAGTTTCATTGGCAACAGGTGCCCCAAAAAGCAGGCTATGCATATTTTAAAAATTCAAACCTCAATTAAAGGCACGTGCAACTAGTTTAGTAAATTTGCCTTTCTTACCATGTTAATGGAAGTAAATTAATTCAAATGGTCACTTTTGATATTAGCTAGAGATGTGGTGGGTTTATCGATTACGAAACTTTGTTTGATTCCTGTGTAAGTTGAAATGAATTTGTTCCCTAAGCGCTTAAGGAAAGAAAGTTCTAGAAAGAATATGAATGGTTTGTTTCTTAACCTGGGTATAAAAAAGTCAGAAATAACAATTGAAAGATCTTTAAGACACCTGAACATATACGTTGCGAAATTGAGTTAAGTTCTTGATAGAAGAAACGACATCACCTTTACCTTAGTATATGTATTTACATGTGTATACGTATATATGTATGTATATATCAAATATTTGATGGCGCAAAGTTAAAATGATTTTTTTTTTTTAACAGAATTTAAATAGGCACGTACCCAGGACCATAGCCCCTAAACGAATTTCCATAAAATTTTGGTATTTTTTCTTTGCCACATCCCACACGAAAGAAAGAAATTGAAGAATCATATTGTGTGACGTCTCCTTCCATGCCGGGCGCCTAATTTTTTTTAAACTTTGGCTTGGGCTTTGGCTTAGAGGTTGTTGCTTAAAAAGAAATCAAAGTACAAATTTTACTTAAAGAAAAATGAATTTAGGTGCTTGACAGTTAATTATGCGACCGGGTAGCTAGAAAATAGAAAACCTTTAATGATTACATTTTCCATCAACCATAAATGTATGTATATAAATATGTCCAAAGTTTGCTACACAAACATCTCTGAGTTTTATACCTAGCTATTGTACATATATTGATCATATATCCTTATTAATACACATCCCTCTGAAAGCAAACAATTATTTCGGAAAGGTGGCATTAATTATAACTTCCTTGACCCGTCTGACTCGGTTTGCAGACTAATTACTATGTTTGAATTGTCCTTTTCTTCGATGTGTTGTTTATTTTGTCACCTGAAGACATAAGGTTATACCTTTTATAAGGATAAATGAACATTTATGTTCTTCGGAGTTCTTTAACTAACGCATAATATTAAAGAGACTTTTTTGTTGTTCCACAAAAGAAAGTTAAGTAAATTTTTTATCAAATGAGCCTTTGCCTTTGACTTTTTTCAAACGAAAAAGTGTCAGCTAAATTTGTCTGCTGATAACAAAGAAATTAAATGAGAGTACGCCTTTCATTTAAAGGCATTTCTTATATTCGCACAGCGAAGAAATTGTTGTGGAATTTCTAATATACATACATATATGAAATGCCAAAGACTTCTGGAACAAAATTTTCCAATGACAAGTCGTCATGTTCTGCGTTTTATATTAAATTATAAAACTTGAAAGAAAAAATGCTCAGCTAGATCCTGAAAGGGATGAAGAAACACTTTAGAAAACACCCATTTATACTCATACAACTGAGAAGGGTATGCCAATTTCGATATAGTTCAGCTCAGTCGTCAGTCAAAAAAAAAACACTGTCCACTCTGTATATACTGTGCATGGTAATTTCCATATTGTATACCTGAAATCCTGTTCTTTACTTAGTATATCGTAACCCAAGATTGAAGCCACAGCAACCTCAACGGGAGCATAAAAACTTGAAAGTTGTTGCTTGTTGTACATATATATATTTTTTATCCTTTGCAACTTCTATCTATATTTAATCTGGTCTTTCATAGGGGGTTGCTTTTGCTACTTACTTTCTTTGACCTTTTGCCATTTCACTCTGGTGGATTATATGTACTCCGGGTATTGCAACGTGATGTGCCTGCCCTCAGGTGCTGAACATGTGACTTGATTATAATTGTTTCGTCCTGCGTTACAATATAAAATTCCATACTTCTCAATTCATCAATGTGAACGACATTCGCGATGACAATGACAATGACGACCCTATTGACTTCATTCTGTTTGATTGAATGCTGTTGACATTATTGTTTTTGTTGTTGTTGCTGTTGTTATTGTTGTTGAAAGAGGATATGCGTCCGGTCCGGCGTACAAGTTGAGTTATATATAGATGGGTATATAAATGTCACACAAAAGCCCATTTGATTAAGACTTGCGTAAACAGCCGGAAGCCACATCTTGGCTGAGAGTTGTGGGAATTCAGTAAAGGAAAGGAGGAAGGGAAAGATGGTGATGGCAGGAGCCAACACTAAAAATGAAACGCAAATATTTTTTGGCGTAAACATCAACAAATGGGCGTATAAAAAATGCATAAACATATTCCTTATATAAAGGCCACAATGAGCAGTCGGAGTAGTCGGAGTGGAGCACGGTGGCCGACTATTAAAACCAAAACTTATGGGGCATTTTACTTTAGCGCTGCGAAGATAAATAAACATTTCTTATGGCCTATATAAAGTCTAGAAGTTAATGTCAAAATATTGGTAGACACTGTCAAAAGCAAACAAATCCATTTTAATTTGGCTAATATCATTTATCTCTAAGCCAAGTCCTTTAAAAAGCTTTTCTCGGGCTTTGTATAAATTTAAAGTGCTGCTTCTGGATTTACCATGCACTTTGTTATACATTTTTAACGACTTTAAGAACCAGACACTGATAATTGTCGTAAAGCATACAAAGATATAGAATATTCAGGCCTAGACTGTTCTAAAAGTAAAAAATTACAACATAAAAATTGAAATATAGTTCGAAAACTTTAAAGACACACCTAAAATCCCAAAAATAAAATTCATTTTTAAACATTTTTCCAAGGAAAACTATTTAATAGTGGATTTGAGGTTATTTATCCATCAAATGTGAAAAGATGAAGAATTGCATGCGGTAGTATTAAAACGTTGAGACTCCTTAAAAATAATCGAAATTGAAAAACAACCAGAGGGCCGGGGCTAACTTCGACCGCGCCGAAGTTTGTATACCCTTGCAATTTGTTTGCTACTCATTACTCATTTATAGCCCTCAAAGTGGAAAAACGTTTTATCTACAAAGTGTAATGTCTGAGAAAATATAGGAAATGACGAAGTTATTGATGAAAGTCACTGTTTTCGACCGATCATTCCTATGGGAGCTATATGATATAGTCACCCGATCTTGATTAAATTTGGCACAGTCGTTAATAGCCGTAATGAACTCATTAATATTAAAATTCAATAAATTCGACAATAGCTGAAAAAATAACGAAGTTATTGAGAAAGTCACTGTTCGTGACTTTGGCGTTTGTATGGGAGCTATATGATATAGTGGTCCGATCCGGCTGAATCCGACCTGCAACCCCTGCAGTATATACAAGCCTACATGCAATTTCATTTCAGTAGCTCTTACGGTTTGGGAGGAGTTCGCGTTGATCCAGACGGACGGACGGACGGACGGACATGGCTATTTGAACTCGTCTCGTCGTGGTGATCAAGAAAATATATACTTTATATGGTCGGAGATGCTTCCTTCTATGCGTTGCACACTTTTCACCAAAATTAATATACCCTTTTTGCAAGGGTATAATAAGCAGATAATGAAACTATATACTTATATCTAATTTTGGTCATACATTTGGAAACATTTATTTTAGACAAAGAGGACACTTAATACTCTTCCTAACAGACACTCGAGATATGTAGTCCTGTCTATTAGTAAATCACTTATATAGATCGTCAATTATCCCAATTTAAGAAAAACGCATTTAAAGGTTTAAAAATCGTTTACACAGACATCTATGTTGCCTTACTAATTTAGCTATAACTTCGATATTATAAGTATGTTTATCTAATTTGTCTTAAGTATACATATATAGGTATATATATGTATGTATGTATGTACAGGGTGGGCCAAAACAAGTCAGCCAAAACATATGTTTATTTGACCAATAAAATTTTCAAGGTTTAAATAAACAGAATTTAAAAACAGAATCAAAGTTTTTTATTTAGACAAAAAATGAGAGCCAAAGAACATCGGATGACTTCCTTTGGCCCGGATGACTTCTTTGTAGGAAAATAAATTGCGAATCTAGGAAAGTAAATTGAGGATAAAACAGGGAAAACATACATATTTATTGTTTTTCAAAATTTTATAACTTTTACTTGTCCATATAGTTAAAATATATATTGCTTAAGGAAACCTTATTTTAGGGCTGAATATTTCAAAAGAAATTTCTTTGTAATTAAATTGGAAATGATCAACTGCTTATTGCATAACAATTTTATTTATTATGGATCTTTGGCATAACCAGGAAAACCGTCTTACGGAGTAACGGAATCTGTAGGTCTTCTGATTTCTAGACTTGGAACTATAACATGTGTTTTATTTCTTTATCGTTATATATTAAGTTTGGAAATATGATGTCTTGCATTAACAAATAATTCAATACATAATTTCATAAATGGACTTCAACTCCTTACCCAGTTTTCGTACACCTCTAAATGATGTAGGCGTTCTTTGTCTTACAAAGCTAATGGAAAGTTTTATATCAATAGCTTTTAGATCAGCTTTTCATACTGATCAGGAATATATGTAGTTTACAAATTGTCCCATGTGGCCAACTTCCATATATTTTACTGAGTACCTTCTAAAAGTTTTTTTTTCTTTATATAAATTTTGTTTGTTTTGTTGAAAGAAGTGCTAAGGTTAAAAGCTTTTATGGATATGAATATTGAAAACAATTCAGAAGCTTAGATTTATCAGTACTTAAAGGATCGTTTGCTTATCAGAAGATTTCTACCGATTTTGCCAAGAAATAAAATTGTAATGTTACAGATCAAAAATTTCATAAATATAACTTTTAAAATTGTCAAAGAAAATCAGGAATGGCAAGACGATGTTGTTGTTGATTCGATGAGATAGGTAAACGCATTGTATTGAATCCTCTATGATTTTAAAATGATTTAAATACATTGAAATTCTGCGAAAACATTAACACGCCAGGAAATTATTCATGTAATTTGTGTATTTAAATAGACAAGGATAAGGGCGAGCAAAGGAAATGTTACCTAATGATAATATTTGGAATTTCTGAATAAATGTGCAATATGTAACTCTCAGATTACTCGCTCTTAATTGGATTACCTGTCTTACATAATCGTTTACATTCCGTAAAACGAAAAATCTGCCTTCATCAATTAAGGACGCTATTATTAATGAGAATTTCGTAGAAATGGCAATGGCAACGGCAACGGCAGTGCAATTAATTTTAAAATGAGCCAATATTAATCATAATTCTGTAAGCTAGAGCACGTCTCCGACATAAAGGCATAAACAGAGAATCGCGTACTCACACATACACTCATACAGAGACACACTCATCTACACATTGTGACATCATGAGGACCTTAGCCAATGATTCTCCTGCTGGATACAATGGCGTCATATGCGAAAATGTCTCTATCACGAAACCTCGACAACGACATCGTCGACGACAATCCATTTACTTAATGAGATTGCAGGCGTAGTGACATTGAAAAGACGCTTATTAGGGTTACCAAAAGGAACACCACCCTGCCGCGACCACCGCCTCCCCAGCCACCTTGCCCACTCCTTAACAATTTAAGTGGGAGTGCAGCAGTCTCTCATATTCAACAAAAAAATTCTAATGTACGTATGTACCTATGTGTGTGTGTGTGAGTTCATTCACAAAAAGGAGCTGCGTCAGGCTGCGTTGTCGAAAGAAGAGAATAAAAATCAATGGGGAGGCTACAACTTTGCCTCGGCGATTTGCTATAAATAGCTGGTTCTGGCAAGGTAGTGCCTACCAAGAGGTGCCAGGAAGGAGGAGATGGATGGAGGAGTCCTGCCGAAGTGAGAGTGAGAAAAATACTTAACAAACAAACAAGTCCGATTGCGGTGGGTCAGCTTATAAACTCAGTGCGAAAAGCATTTAAGTGAAACTGTAGTCAAAATACATTGTAAGGATATATGTATGGGCAAGGACACGGCCAAATGTGAATATTCGTGCTGCTGTTGCTATTTTTGGAACCGCAGGGCTGAGTAGGAAGGAAGCTTCGCGAAGTGTGCCCACCCAAAGAACCTCCTCAGCTAGGCACACACGCACACACGCTGAGTATGCGTGGGTGTCGCACAAAAAAGGAACGCTCTGGGCGATAAAAGCTTGGCAGAGTGTCAAAACCAAAAGCTTTCGGTGTGTGGGCGTCTCTCTGTCGACGCAACAGGAGAAGAGAAGCAACAGCAGAATGTGAAAGCTTTTGGCAAAGCTCTCTTTCCCTTCGACATTTCCCCAGGCCAAGAAATGGCATTGGAAATCCACTGGAAAGCGGTTCGGCTTGAGCTTCGTTTCCTAATAGACGATTCGTTTCGCTTTCGTTTCGTTTCGTTTTATTTGGGGGCTACCTGATGCTCTCGACGGCTCCGGCAGTGAGTTCAGTTCAACCTGGTGAGCGCAGCGGAGTGAACGCTGCTTGGCCCACTGAGGAGTGTTGAGCGGTTAAATAAGAAAAGTGCCAAGTACCTACCAACAACAGCCAGAGTAGGGAACAAAATTCCCATTTAGTGTTCTGCGCCAGCTACTTCATCGAAGCCATCGGACCAGAGTGCTGCTCCAACGACTTTCCGTCCTGTTTCCCCTGCGTGTGATTGTGTGTGCGGAGGCCCTCTGTGTGCGACTGTTTTGGCTGATAACCGAAAGACTAAGTCTAACATATGGCAAACATTTTTGGATGCCAACATGCGGTAAGTGGCTATCAAAAAAGAGAAGAACTACTTCTCCAACCTTTGGCTCAATGCTCGTAAAATGAAACTATTGCAATTACTTTTCCAATTACACAAAACACACGAAGTAAAGGAAGAAAATGAAACAAAAAAGACAAAAAAAAAAACAGGATCAGCCAGCCAGAAAGTAGGCAATGCAAATTTTTGGATTTGCATAAAAATTCAATCAAAATGCAAATCGAATTCCATTTATACATTTTATTCGTACAATCTGCCAATTAATTTCAATTTTCATCGGTATTGACACAAATTGTGAAATAAAATTTGCATATGAGTCAATAATTTAAATCAAATTATTTTTATCACAATCATATAATAATGAAAAACCCATTAGTAGAACATTAATCAGAGAAGGTTGAAAACATTATCACCGACAAAAATAAAAGGTATATAGTTACATTATGTATCAATTTCCTGTCACCTAGATAAACGAAGAGATAAAAAATATATATTTATATATGTATAAGAAGCAAAATTTCATCACATTGAAATTGTTGGCTGCGCAATTTGTTTTGCTCGGAAAATACAATTTCCAACTGATATGCATTTTCACTCCCCTCTCTCTCTCTCTCTCCGCCCTACGCCCAGTTCACAGTCAACGAGCCAATTAACAGTATTATCAGAGCGAGAAAGTAATTGAGCCTTGGTCCTTTGACTTGCATATGTATATACTATTTAAATATACACTGCATCCTACATGCATGCATAAAGTATGCATTGAGAACGGAAAAAGCGGATTGCCGTATATAAAAATTCGTTTATATGTTGCAAAAGTAATACCTTTTGCCCGTTGCATGCACCTTTTTCGGCAACATCAGCAGCAAAATATAAGCTGCTTTTTTGCACCCATCCTCCTATTATAATGCGGTGCACAATTTCCATGCAGTTTGCGCTTTTGTGAATTTCAAAAAAAAAAAAAATAGGAAAGGAAAGTAAAAAAAAAGAAATAGAGCCCTTCGCAAGCTGGCTTATAGTATAATTGGTAGACGAAAGCAGAGCCAACAGTACAATCTGTAAACCTGCCAAAGTGTTGGAGAACATGTAAGCGGGTTTTCGTGCAGTTTGTTTAGCTTTTCTCTTTTCTATTTTCTATTCTTTTTTGGGGCGCTTGATGAAAATTTGCTTGGCTTAAATGAAAAGCAATTTGTGGACACAGGCTAAGCCTTAAAGTAGCTAAAGGATTTCCAAAATATTTTAATCCAAAGTTAAGTGGAAAAGTCTAACAAACTAAACCATAAACTATTCTGACTACTCTAAATATCTTTTAAGCACATCAATCGTCAAGAAGTTTTTTTATTTTTTAATTTTAAAATAGGTAAAGTCATTCGTTTACACTTTAAAGTGAGCTTGAGTTAAATAATATTAATTAACTTTTGTTTAAGAAATTTGAAAACATGTTTTTCAGTTTTAAATTAAAATGTGTACATTTATCGGAAAATTGGTAAATTTTTCAAAGACTTAAATACATGACATACAAATTAAAAATCTTTTATCAAATCTTAATTGATAAATAATTGAAAAATTATTATCTTTAGTCCAAATAAGTCTAGTCCTCAATATGCCAACATTTTTTTTGAAAATGATTTAGACATAAATGAAAGAATCTTTAGACATATTTGTAACATTTTTCCACTAAAAACAAGACTTGAGCTGTTTACTACATAATTAATTTCAAAGTTGAACAATTTTACAATGTATAATCTTAATATATAATATCATTCACGGGAGAATCTTTTAATATATTTGGTTCATGTTGGTTATAAGAGATTTCAAAGTAATTATTTAAATACATAAATTTTGCAAAGAAAAATACTAACACAAAAAGTTGAAATTAATTTTTGTTGTTGCATCCAATAAGTGACTTTTAGTTATCAACTTTTAAAAGCCTCTTTGAATTTAAGAAATAAACTTTATTTGCTGTTTAGTACTGACCTGAACTTACTTTTTATCGCATGACATTTAAGTAGTTTTTTCATATAAATCAAGTATGTAAATGTAAAGTCGCAACAAAAATGTCTCGTCTGTTCTCTTCACACCTTTACCTCTTACTTACTTCAATTTCTGAGGTTCAGTACCTGAATCAATTTCGTCTATCTTATGCGACATTCAAAGTTCAATAGATAAAGTTAATACAACAAAGCAAATAATCAATTTTGATGTCCTATGCTTTGAGAGTGTTAGCAGATATTGGCAGTTACATAAGTCAACAACAACAAAGTCAAGTCAACTGCTACAAAAAATAGTTAATAGTTAAAAGTAGTTTAAAAATTTGTAAAGCTGTTTTATGTAATCTTTGGTTATTATTGGTAAATCTATTTTAGTTGACTTTTTTGGAAAGACAGGACAGGTTTTTTGACCTCAGGTTTAATTTCAATATATTTTATCCAGGGTGTATATCAGATGAATTTTTACAGTTTCTTTTTATTATGGATAATTCTATCATGCTATACATTGAGCATTTTGATTATAGAGCACTTTTTGATCGAGCTTACCAAAATTTTCTTCTGAATCAATCCCCAAATTGTGTACTATACTTGGTTACAATGTAAGCTTAATAAGTGGTAAAAGTTACAAAATATTCGACTCACAAAAAAAGAATGTCTAAAATCACCGATAATTTTTATTGTTTACACCTCCAAAGTTTCCTAATTTGACTTTTAGATAAAGGTTTCATAAACTTACATTGAAGAATGAGCTTGTTCACCTTGATTTGGTTATCGCCGGATTTCCAATATATGTAAAAACGTAATAAATTTGATCTTTTGGTATTGCCTTTTGTTGGATAAAACTTACAGTGCTTTATATAGAATCCTACGATAAATGTTTTCACTTGACTTCATACTATACATTTTATTTTGTATACAATATATGCACAGGTTTTGTTGTTGGCCTTTTGGTCTTCTGAAAAGGTTTAAAAAGTTTGTTTAAAGTAAAAAAGACACAAAACCAAAATTGTAATCTTATGCTGACCAATTGATAAACAGCTGGAAGCACACCCATCCGTTTTGCTTTCCGCCATTGTTCAAACATTTTCCACTTTCATTTTCAATTGCCGCATCTCCAGCTGCTGGCATGCTTATCTAATTGCTTTTCATTTTGTGAACGGAAATCCTTTTTCATGCTGAGCTGAGTACGACAAAAAAAAAAAGAAGAAAATCAACAACAAAAACAAGAAAAAGAAAGCCAGAAATAGAAAAAGAATTATGAATTATATGGTGAAACGAGAAAAGGAGAGAGGAACAGAGAGCAAAAGCAAGATAAAAGCAATTTGTTAGCCTTTAACCAAACCTTGGCTAAGAATACCCATGTTGTGCATCAATTACACAAAGGCAGCCAGGAAATTTGAGCCTGCCGAGACCTTAAATCACCTGACAAAAACCCATCCAAAACGAAATCCATTTCCATTCTGCCACTCAACGCCCGTTTAGGCATTTCTTACTGGCTCAGTCTATCTGCTTGTGTGTCTGTTGGATTGTCGGTCTGTCGATATTCACAATAATAGAACCCTGAAGAGCTCTAAAGTGCAAGCCAACCCCTGCCAGTGGGGGCAAACAAAAACTGACGACCGCCGACGAAGCTTCTACCTTTCATACACACACAAAGGATGAGGCATCAAATCAAATGGCGAAAAGCTTGCCAACACTTCAGACCACAGCCAAGTGGCATCTTTTCCGACCTTTCAAATTGTTCCAAACGCGAGTTTTGTCCCCTTCTCCCATCAGTTGGATCTGGCACATCATCATTGGCGTCATGATTAGCTCAGGACTCCATATATCCACATTTATATACATATGTGCGTATGTCCTGGGCGATTTAGTGTTATGAACTGACTGAACTGAATTCCACTGAACCATTGGAGCATACAAAAAAAAAAAAAAAACCCATATCCTATTCCCTTTCTACATTTTGAGGGATTCATTTATGAGGTTAAGCCGAATCGCACAGGTTTTATGCTTAAGCGCACACAGACAGACAGTGGCAAACAGGCAAAAGGACAGCAGCATCTGAAATGGAAAATCTTGAAAGATTTTGGTCAAGAAAAATGCACAACAACAAGAACAAAAAATAAGACAAAAATACGAGAAATAAAAAGTAAAACCCCAAAATCAACTTGAAAGCAACAGCAGGGTAGACCACCCACGGAGTCATGCATAAAAACCGCTAACCCAAGCCCAAAACCCAGCCCCAACCTCAACCCCAGACCCAACCCCATATGAAAAACTCAAACCCAAAAAACTCTCTGTCTCTCTCTTTCTCTCTATCTTGTAAGTAGTAGGCCAAACATTTGCGCAGCAAAAAAAAAAAAGAAAAGGAAAAGCACCAAAGAATGAAAACTTTATAAACCTTGAGGTTAAGACCAAAGAAAATGTGCAAAGTGAAACTATGCGATGAAAGGCCAAAAATGGTAATACCCTAAGCCTTTTCAACAAGACAAAAAAAAAAAAAAAAAAAGAAAAAGAAGAGATTATAATTTCACTTGATATGAACAACTCTAAAATTAACTACAAAACTAAGTGGAAAATTACTTAAGTCTTTTTAACAGTTACTTGAAATAACATCTCAACTCTTACATCAACTCTTAAATGCTTATCCTTTAGTAATAAACGATATAAAAGAATGTGGCTTAAATGTTTTTAACTAGAACTATATATTATTACGATTCGATTCAAGTCAATGTTACAGTATAATCTAGAAATTTCACTTACTTTTCGTCAAGAAATATTAATGAGAAAATGCTATTCCGAACAGATCATTGCAATCTAGCGATCTATAGTCTAAAGTTGTATCTACGAATGTGAAATGAGACAAAGACGACCCCCTAAAATATGCAAGAGGCGGTAAAAGATGTTTATTAACTGTTAGAGACCTTAAATCTCATATTGCCAAAGGTATTTTAAAGTTTATAAAAACATGAATACTTCTACGGCCTATAACATACTTTAAGGGGTAAATTTCGCTTAAGGCTTTTAGATGCTCTAACGGGCTCTGACCCACAGATCTATGTTAAATTCACAAAGTTTATACCAACAGTTTATAATTAAGGCCCGTGAAATGCTAATTTGAGAATAACTCCTACCATTTAAGTAATCTCACAAATGCCATGACCTAGCTAAAACTTTAAACTTATTGGGAAAGGGTACACCTTGAGCATAAAAAGGAAAGCGGAGGAAAACTTCAAATTTTGTTGCTGTGCTCGGGAGAGTATCTTGTTGGCTTTGAAAATTACAACAGTTTTTTGGCCACTGGGCCAACTGGCAGCTCGTTAGTTAGTTGGTTGCAGCACCAAGGACTATGCTTCTTGGTCCTTAGTGTTGAGCTCTGAAGTTGGTACAAATGTTTCGGCCTGTTTAAGTTGTTCACTCAAGTAAAAGGAGGCTGCCATCTGCTTGAGCGGAGGGAGGCAGAAAAAAAGAGTTCGTTTTCTTGGTTTTAGCTGGAGCTCGGAGGTGAAGGTGATGGAGCTTAACTGTTCCAAATCATTTGAGATAAATATGCTTGCCAGATGCTGTTTACCTGTCTGTCAACTGATTTGTATTTCAAAACCGTTTCCTAACGTATCTCATTGACTTTAGCTTAAAACAGCTGTGTGTAAGTGTGTGTGGCCAAGTTAATCAATTTCCGGCTAAAGTTCTGTTGCTCTGATGCTTCCTCTGGCTCTAAAAGTTTTTTTTCTTCTGACACGAACGAATTTTCCAAGCAAATATGGAATATAAAGTTTTCACTTTTCGGTTTAATTTTCTTCTACATTTCTTTTTATAAAGGGGGTTTCGTTTTTTTTTTCTGTTCTTTAGTTTAGCACGTGCCCAGCCATTGCGAAAGATGCTAAAATAAAGCCTTTTTTATGGCTGCTGACGACAGCAGAAAATGAAATAAAATTATGCTGAAAGCTAGAGCCAAGTCATTTATTAAGTGGCTTAACTTTCTCTCTGTCTCAAAAATCTTTGCTAAGACCTCCAGCGTCATCATCATCATCCACATCAACATCGCTACCTAGACAGGATGTCAAAAGAGATCTTTTCGCAAAAGCCAGTTTAATTGAATGAATGCTTACCACTAGAAGTAAAAACTAGACCATCATTTCAGGGAAACGTAAACAAAAAAGTGCAGCAAAAAGTTTAGCACAATGGAAAATCTGAGATAAAGCGACTGAAACTGTAACCACAAAAGCACTTAAGAGAAAATAGAAACAAAATGCATTTATCTCGAATCGAAACTTAATTGAATTCATTTATTGACTGAAGCGAAGTTCTGCGTGTGTGTGTGTGTCACCTGCCGCTTTTAACCAACAGTCAGGGCCATTATGGCATTGATGACATCATTGTCGTTCTTTGCCAGTGCTTTGATGGCCTTCTGGCGCGAACAGGCTGACTGCATTTGCACCAGCTCAATGTCCTTCTCATCCATTCCTGTGGCATCGCCATTGTCATCGTCATTATCCTCATCGTCGTTGAGTTGTTGTACATTTCCGAATGGATCACCTAGTTGGATATCGTGCAACATTTTTGGATCCAGATACGGATAACGAGTGACCTTTTCGGTATCGTCGCTAGCTGTTGAGTTTGAGATTTCCTCGACGCGAAGTTCGCCAAAACATATCACAGTGTCCGTGTGAGCACACTTGTATACTTCCGGGTGGTCCATGCTCAACATAATGTTCTTGTTCTTGCGCATGGTGACACGTGCCACATCCTCTATTTGCTTCAGATCCAGTTTCATCATAATGCGGCGAGCTTTCTTCTCCCCCGCGCGATTGCCTAGCACCAGGCTGCTGGCTGATTGGAATCGACTTATCGTCATTGTTCGGTTCCGACACATTTTCGAGTTCAGGCATGTCCTCAGTGTCGGACGAGTATTTAATGCTGGAATCTGAATAAGAGCATAATTTTTAGTTATCTCTATCGATTAATTGCTGAAAGTTTTCACACCTTCTGTAACACCTTGCGGGGATAGGAGAGAGGCTTGTGGCTGGATTTCGCTATCATTATTGATAGCACCACCTGCTCCTAATTGCTTCGAGTCCATGGTTTTCTTCTGCTTTTGCTTCTTGTCTATTGTAATTTTCTTCTGATTTTGCTTCTTGCCCATTGTAATTATTCAACTTTGTAGAAAATTTTTAGCTTTTGACAAGTTGGCAATACTTTGCAAAATATTCTCAGAAATGTGCTTCCTGTCACATGGAAAGAATAAAACGTGGTCAGTGTTGGTAAGTGTTTTCGCTGATGCTACTCGTTACAGTGCTGAAAAGTAGTTACAGGAGCTCTACGGTAAAGTGTGGCCATATTTCATATTTTAATGCAAATGGTGACACTGTTTGAAGAACATTTGAAATTTTGTGAGATCATAAATGATGGTAAAATGATTTTCGTCTTGTGTGTGCCTTAAATATTTATGCATCGATTTTGGTTGAAATCTTATTCGCTTAATGCATAAATTTAATATTCTTCTTCTCTATTATTGAAATAACTATTTTAAATTGTTCGTCCAATGGTAAAATTTGAAGCATTCTTAATTCTAAATGATTCATTTAGTATTTATTTTCAATGCGATAAAGGACTATCTACATTTCCATAGTAAAACAAGTACATATTTGTCTATCTGTACTTACACTCGTTGATTTCATATGCGGCTTTAAATCTTATTATCTTTTCTTAGCAATGATCGATTCATTTCGAAAATTTGTTTAAGTTAGCTGTAACAATTTTCGCTTTACATGCTAATTTATATGCAAAAGTTAGAGTCCGCATAAGAAAATCAAAGAAATGGAAGAGTGAAATAAGTTTTTTGCCGCAGTTCTAATTGAATTTAAAGTTGCCACCGACAATTGCAGAGAGGCAATGGAAATTCGGCGTATTGCACGATGAAACTTATGCAGGACGAATTCGATTGAAATTGATGAAATTGAAAAGGAGAAGCCATGGACAAAGCGTGATGAATTGTTGGCGCTGCAATTTTGGCAAGTGCAGATGGAAAATGAAAATCCAAGCACAGAATGGATGACAAACAAATCGGTGGCCAAGGAGTCAAAGACTGTTCGTGGTGGTGGATGTGGGGTCTGTGGTGAATAGTTAGCAGGAATAGCAACAATTGTATTTTTGGGAAAATAATTTCCTTGAATTTTAATTGCAGCAATGAAACCAAGTGGTGAGGCGAATGTGGGAGGAAAGGGTGTTGGGCGGCTTATAACCGAGAATGCCGCACAAACAAACGAGCAACGGCGCAAAGGCGGTTCCTGCGGTTGTGGTGGTGCTGTCGGCGGTGGTGGTGATGATGATGGCATTGGCACTGCCATTGGCTGTGGTTTTCCATTGCAGATTGCTTGCGACAAGTGCACTTTGCGGTCTGAGCATACATGCAGTCATACAGCTTTATGAGAATGGGTGATGTGTCCTATGTAGACGTCTGGTTAAAAGCCTTTCAGTTAACTTAATTACAAATTTTCCGCGACCTAATTGCTGAGCAGATATAATTGTTCAACTTGTTGACCGAGAAAGTCTCCAGGACCAAGCGACAATCATTTGCAAATTGCAATTTATAAATAATCCCTAGTCTCTAATGTCCTTGCTAATTGCTGCTATGCTTTCTCTTAGTCTAAATTAACTTGCATCAATTATTCGTTCTCTTTCTTTATGTCTCTTGACTTTTGCGGTCTAGTCATAACATTTTAATTGAATTCTAGTGGCCATTTAATCAAATATTCCCTTTTACAAGCAATAAATTTCTGTAGGTACATACATATTAGTTTTGTCAGCTTTTTGCTCTAATATTATAAAGAGCTCAAGAGGTTAGAACTTTCACTTTGGCTTTGCTCCTTTGGTTTTCTGGGCCATGCACGTTCTTTTTGCCTATGATTAATTATACCGACCCCATATGGCTGCGATGTCATCCGCTTTGGCTGAAGGCCAGACCAAGTCGAGGCGGGAGCAAAGTTTTATTGAAGCTTAGTTTAGTTTTGTAGCTAGTTTTTGCTCTCCTTCTTCTTGGCCTTTATGAAAAATGAATTGAGTAGAAAGCCCAAGGAGACATCAAGGCGGCAGGCTGGGACCAATCGGCAATGTCAGGCCAATAATAAAGTCCATGGGAAAACAGAACAGACGTAGATGGTGATGGATATAGAAGTGGGGGTGATGGGGATGACTATGGAATCTGTTACACATTAATCATGCAACTTATGCCAAATGATTGAATTCATATTTTGTGATGGAACGGAAAGTTAAGAAAGTCAAACAAGGAATAAGGCAATGAATAGACGATTTAAGTACGTGGCTAACCAAATTCCAAACTTAAATAAAGTATATAAGTTAAAGTAAAGGGCATTATAGATGAGTTAAGCGAATCTAGAATTCTAAGTTTTACTAAAAGGCGGATTAGTCAAAGCTTAACAAGCTAATGATTCCTTAGCAGCAGTTTCTATATATTCTATGCATCACTTTACAACACTAAACATGCTCTATATTTCAAAAGCCAACTGTATAAATTATAGCAAAGGGAATTATAAATGAGATATTCGTAAAATTTTCTTTCAGTCCTCTCTCCTAGAGACTTCATGTATCAAAGACTTGACTAACTGTCTTTCGATTCGCTTTTTCATCATCGGCTTACAACACTGCAACCCATCAACTTACTTTATAGCAGCAAATTGTTCAGCAAAATGTACGAAGATCCTTTATAAAATTTTAACATATTTCTTTTTTTAATATTATTATTTTCCAAGAGAATTGAGAAATTCCATTTACTCTTTGGTTTAGTTTTGTTATTTATTTGACATTTTGTTTTGTTCTACTAAAAGTTAATCTAAGTTATTTTTGTGAAGGCTTCTCCGCCTACTCGCTGTGTGTGTGTGTGTGAGTGTACATAAATCAGCCTTGACACACCCAAAGAAAGAATGGATAAAAAACATGTCAAGTCTAATACGCTTATCGGGAAACGATCCAGACAAACTCCATTGCCTATTCCCTTGGCTGTGACAATGTCTGATACATACCTGGAGCCCAGAGTCACAACCGTTCAAGCGTCAAAGAAAATCAATTTCCTTTGCACATTTCTTTTGGGGGCGGCTTGGCAAAATGGAGCTTGACATTTATTACCATATATACCAGTACCCGACATTTATATACATAAATACTAATACATATACACAAGAAAGAGAGAAATTTCCTTCAAGTTGGTGAGGGGGAAAGTGCGAATAGGCGGCAAACAATAGCAAAAAAACAGGAAGCTGCGAACTGCAGCGCGACAAATGCGCATAAACAAAGGTCCTGGTCCTGCGTCCTGAGCCCCACCCTGAATACCACTTTTCGCCTCTTTTGTGGTGAAAATATTTGAAATATGGAAAATGCCGGAAAAGCGCAAAGTTGCTGCTGTTGATGTCAGACACAATAAAATGCAATTTCCCTGTCCTTAAAAATGGGAATTGGGGCGTGGCAAGCTCTGGTGCTTACATTGCTAATTTCCGCTAACAACAATGGAAACTTAACAAAAGCTCCTCCCTCTCTGTATCCCCCCCCATTCCATATCTTGAGTCGAATTTGTAATTTATAAATCCATTTTCAATGTTCTTCCTTCTTCTACGTTCCAGGTGGGCCGGTTATCATGGCAAGCAATGTGCATCAACAACAATCACAACAGGTACAACATCCAAACGCAACAAGTGAAGATCGGCAACTGCATCGACGACGAGCAACGGAACAGTCCTCAGATTCAAAGCACCCAAAGCAGTGCCAAACTTGGCCTGATCAGTCATCGAAGAGACCAGGCATAAGAATTGGAACTGCTTCTGGATCTTTCCTGCTATGTCCAACTCTCAATGTCCTAAAAAAACCATCCAAATTTCTTCCAATTGGTTTCCTTCTGCTAATCATCTTTCTGTCCACTCATGGAGATTTTGCTGAAGCGGAGGGCAATGTTGGTAAGTGCTTCAACTTTAAGTGGGTCTCTGGGTGAATGGGGAGTTCCTGGGATTAATTCCCTTAACTTTTTGCATGTTTTTCTCATTTTCTCACAGTTGTTCTGTTGTGTTCAGTGTTGCGGTTCTGTATAGGGCGGGGAGAGAAAAACATTTAGGAGTTTAATTAAAACTTTGACACGCACCAGCAACACATGTTGCAGCAAAGTCAGCCGCAATTCCCTCATGAGTTGCATATGTATATACTCTCTCTCTCTCTCCCACCTCATCCTCTTTGGCTATGACTTTCACTCACTCTTCCTCTGTGGACAACGAGATGCAAATATGTTTTAAACTAGTTTACCCACGTAATTGGCCAACATGGACTCTGTCTACATGTGCGTTACCTGTGACCTCTGTGCAGTAGCCAATTTTTGGCCGGAAACTGACCCAAACATCGCCGTAAATGAGTTACAGTTGTTAAAATCGAATTATCTTGGGCAAACGTAACATGCAACAGGCAAAAGGGCCAAATCAATTGCCAAACTGTTAATTGCCATGTCTATCTCCCACAAGAGAGAATAATCACCCAATTGATGAATTTTCAAATAAGCAAGAAAACCAAAAAATAAGTAGCCAGCATTTTCTAAAGTACAGTGTCTACATATAAGAAAAATATATTTGACATATTTTCTTTGTTTCAATATGAAAAACCGAAAACCATTCTGTAATTTTGGCATTATCTTGGTACTTGCTACACAACTCATAAATGAATTCTTTCAAATACTCTGTTCTATCACCTCTTTTCTATTCGTTTTCGAATCTGAAACTTTTTGTTTTTAAATTCGATCAAATGAGTAAAGTGAATTGTCAGACCCGTCAAAAACCGAATGACTTGTTCGGGCTTTTGAATGTATTCATGTTTAAAGTTAGAACAAGGAGAAAAACACTTAGAGAGCCTTAAGACAAGAGAAGAGTTTTACTCTTTGATAAGAGTTCAAAGTGAGTTGTTAGCATTTCATAAAACTTTTGAGCGTCTATGTATAATTTTTCTAATCCTATTTCAGACTAAAACAGTCATAAATGAGCTTACTGATCATAAGGGATTATGCGGTCAGAAAAATGGGAATTTCAAATAGAATACTACGAGTCGATGAAATGAATCATAAATTGAAATAGTTAAAGATGATTTCATTTAGATATTGGTTGCATTTGCCCCTTTAATGCACAGCATTTCATTTCCGAATATATCTTATACATTTTGGTTGAATAAAGTTTGCAATAATCATCTATCATAGTTACTTTCCATTACTTTCATAGTGAATATGCATAACATGTGTGCAATAATCATCAAACTTCGTTTATTTGTAACTTGATTCATGAGCAATTTGAATATAAATATTTATAAACATTTACAAATAATTGGTAAATACCAACAAATACATATAAAATTGCCTTGACGAATTTTATGGCAGACACACAAATATTTTAGCCATGTCAGTAAAACCAAGTTTAAGTAGAGATTTCCATTTGAATTTTGATTTCAATAAATTTAGCTACAAATCTACAAGATTAAGCATATTATTTTGTGGTTTGCAACCAAAAGGTAATATCTGAGTTTGATATGCAATTTATTTGCTAATATCCTAGATATTCCATAAATTTAAGCCATAAATCTGTCTAACGTGTCAAATGTTTGGTACAAAATGTATGTCAGACAAGCCGAGAACATAGTTCTTTAAATATTCATTGCCAGAGTTTTAGGAACAACTGCCAACAACTGTTGCAGAAAGTAAGTGAAGCGAACACAACTGTACCCCCTCTGTGCTCCGCCATAGATTTGGATGGTTCAGTTGAGTCCTCTCTCCTGGAAAGAGCTTATGCACTGACGATTCACAGCTCATATCGCAGAACCATGTAAGCATCATCTTTTTGGTTGTTGCTGCTGCTGTTGCTACCATGACAACAACTAGTTGCTGCTGTTGCTGTTGCCGTTGCTGTTGGCCATGCAAATTTGCAGCTTTCGTTTCATTTTCATGGACGTCAGCAATCAACCCACACATACACAGAAAGTTAACCATCGTAGGAAGGGCATGGTAATGTAGAGCGAAATGAGAATGAGGAGGAGAGAGTGTGATATGTAGGTGGGTGGAGTAGGATTGCGGGGGGTGGGGCAGGAGTTGCACATTCTACATTTATGCATAGCCTTGTGCATACATATATCAACAGGAGCTGGGTTCTGGGATTTATTGATTGCCACTCCAAAGCGCCCACACATCCTGCAGGTGCACACACATACGACATACACACACACACACACACACACACAGAGAGAGAGAGACACACGACACACAGATAAATGTCCCTTTTGCCACTGCTGGTGCTGCTGTTGTTGCTGGTGCTAGGGTTCCACACAATGGGCGACATTGTTGTCGTTGGTGTTGTTGCTTTTGTCGTTATTTTCTGTTATCTCATGTATAAATTAGCAACCAGACAACTAGGCACCAACGGGAGCAACATCATCATTAGCAGCAGCTGATGCGCTACTCCTCCTGCACCTCGTGCACTCTTTGCTGTTTTTCTCTGTCCTTCGCATATTTCATGGTAACATGTCCTCCCTGTTGTTGTGGCAACTTCTGATGGTTGCACAATAAAATTTAATTAACAGCTGCTGCACCATAAGTTGCAAGCAGCAACGAGCACTCCTTTGACCTTTGCACTTGCAACTTCATTAAACTGACACACAATATCTCCTCTAGCTACCTCCCTTCCTCCCTCTCAATCAGCCCTTCCCCATCCACGACCAGCTCGTTGAGAACTTTTCCTTTATTCATTTTCATTTCATTTCATTTGAAAAACAAATATTTGCACTCATTTTGAAAAGCTTTTGCAGATAGTTGTTGTTGGTTTTACTTCATATTTTATTTTGCGCAGCGCTTTAATGAAATTCCCTTTTTTTCTCTGTTTTGTTTCGAAGGAAAATGCAAAATGGGAAAACTCGTTGCCAACACATTTTGCCCTCACTCATCTATCCATTCAGATAATCCTTTGCATTTTGGCGCATTTACACACATTTTCAAATCAAATCGCGTATGCATTATTAATTAGTTCTCTTTCAACAAAAAACTTTTCGTTTCGTTTCATTTTTAGGTCTAATGCAATTTCCATGTTGAACATTGTATTACGCACACACAACGGAAAAGCCAAATGGGGGGAAGAAAATGAAAATATATGCATGTAGGTGGAAAGGTTTTTGCATTTCCAGTTGATTCTCTGTGGTTTTTGTTGTCGAGAATCGAGAGCAAAATGGAAAACCACAAATGGCAAAATGCAACTTCTATTGTATTTCAATTCTGTCATTGTTGTTGATCACTCGTTCACATGTATTTGTACACACATATATGGTATAATGGTAATAATCAATCGATTCTGTCATCAAAATGGAACAGCAAATCAACGAAATTTGCATTACCATTTTTATTTGCCTCTCTATTCGAATGAGACACAATGAATACAAAAGCCTTATGTAGAGGCCATAATTTCATTAAAATTTTAAATCCTCTTTCCCAACCGCATGCAGTTCGATGGCTCATTTATTTTCATATTTAAAGACAATATACATTTTATTTTGATTTTATTCATTTATGTTAATTTCCAATATGCAAATTGTTAGAAATTAAGCCTTGAGCAATTTTATTGATTTGTGTCTTTGCAAATTGATTGATACAAAATCATGAAGAAAATGTAATGCTTTTAACAGAAGTTACCGGGAAAAGGAGAATATTAATTTCAATATTTCATTTCTATTAGTCGTGACTTGAAAATTTTAAGACAAGGTTGACAATTGTTTTTACTTTTAGGAAAATGTATGCACACAAATGAAACTTTGTTATAGTTATTTATCTGTGTGTTAGAATGTGAAAAAAGGCTTCATTAATAACTTCAAAACTTTTATTTTAATGAAAAGAATCCGTTTTTTGAATACTTTTTTATTCAGTATTCATTTTGACGCATTTCATAATCTTCTAAATATGTCATCATCCCTTAAGCAAAGAGAATAAATTTGCAAAATGATATAAATGAGCTATTGAATCATTCGAAAGCTTAGAGTACTCAGATGTAGGTGACTTCTAAGGGAAAATTCATCTAAATGGCTGTCCTTTGATTATGTTTATTAAGAGAAAATGCAATTTTCTTTGCTCAAATTCTACCCCACAAACATTAGAACTCTGAATTAAATGGTTATTAATAAAATCATTTTCAGGTCAAAAATTTCTTTATAACACTCTAGTCACGACTTCAGTTGATTATAATCACTTTCGATTCTTTTTAGAGTCATATTTTTAATCTAGGACCTAGTTTTTATTATTTGTTCATATACATTCAAAAGAAGAGACTCAGAAAAGTCAATTCAAAAAGTCCTGAAAACGCTTTTAACATTAATTTGTCTTGTTCACAAAAACTTAATAATTTGATCTAGTATAAAATTAATAATTTGTATCAACTTAATAATACACAACCATCAAACAATCTTCTGATTGATAATATTACTGAAAGTATTCACTATCCTATAGACTTTGCTATGTTGAAAAGGGAAAATATGGATTTTTTTGTTTAGTCAAGGATTTCTCAACTGTAACTTTTGTAATCGCACACGACGCCATTTCTTTGATTTTGATTTCAAAATATTTCCAAAAATCATATTAATTTGCAGTTTTTAATCTTTAAATCTCTAGAAGTTGTTTTCGTATGCAGAGCAAGAGAATGACAACTCACAACTTTTCAATTATGCTCGACTATTTCAAATTTGTTAAACTCTAAATCGGAACAAGATATAAGCTCCAGTGGCTGAATTTGAATTTATTTCCTGTTTAATAATAAAAAAAAATAAATAAATAAAGTTAATAATTCATTCGAATAATCAAAATGCAAATTGCTTTATTTAACTTCTAGTCGAAACAAAAGTTTAATATTCGTAGACTTTTCCCATGTTGGCCTGATTCCCCATTCCACTTGGATGAATTTCTATTTTTATACCCTTGCAGAGGGTATTATAAAACTGGTCAGATGTTTGTAACGCACAGAAGAAGACATTTCCGACCCCATATATATTCTTGATCAACATGAGAAGCTGAGTCGATATTGCCATGTCCGTCCGTCCGTCGAGCTCATGCGTTTTACTCAGCCATCTTAAGAGCTATTAGGGTGAAATTTTTTTTAAGATTTAGTAAAAGGAGTAATAATTTGTATTTTTTTTTTTGTGTATTGATGAATTGAGTTGCATGGAATGAAATTTCAAAGTGTAAAAATATTATTGCCAAGGACTGCAAGGGTATACAAAATTTGGCATAGCCAAAGTTAGCTTCTTTGATATTTTTTGTTGATATTTTGGCTTCAATTTAAATGGAAATACCTAAAAGAGTTTTCTTTTCGTACTTGCGAAAGAAATTTAAAACTAGAAACTAACTAAAATTCATTAAAAGCAAAGTTTTTCATCAGAATTTGTGGCCATTTCACTGTGAATCCCTACATGTTCGTGGCAGTTTGTTGGTTTTATTTTTCGGTTAGACACTTGAAATTTTGTTGGGCTAGCTAAAAGGGGCAAACTTTCATCTCTCATGGATGATGGTTTTTCTCTACACATTGATGAGTGGGTGCAAATGATAGCCCCATCAAAAAAAAAAAAAAAACAAAACCCAAAAAAAATGGCTGAAATTAAGGTTTGAAGTTGCCGCCGCTGTTTGTGCAACTCAAAGTGAGAGTGCAACAAATGTGAGAGGGGAAAAAATAATTGCTATGCGAAAACTGGAAGCGCCTCAAGTTGCCTGGCCTCAGTTTGACTACTGTGTACTTCCACTTCTTCTGTTTGGTTCACTCCTTTCTCCTCGTATTCGTTCTCATTCTTGTTGTCCTTGCGGGGCAATTCAATTTATCAAATGGTTCGTCCGGGGGCGGCATGCAAAGGAAAAGAGAAGATGGCAAACAACTTGCAACTAATGAAAATGCACTTAATTTTCTTCCTCTCCAGTCACATGGAACAAATTGCTGTCTGCTTTAGCAAATATGTTCCATATTTTCCAAGAAAATTGTTAACATAAAGGAGAAATCCAGCTGCTCTAGCATCATACATTCCAGTTACCCTTTCGCTTCGGTGCATTTGTTGTAAGTACAACAGAAGAGAGTGAAATTTGTGCGAAACTTTGGCACAGACTTTTAAATGCAAACCCATTTTTCCGAAGGGGGTTTTGTTTTTCACTTTTTAGCTTGTCAAATAATTGCGCGCTCAATTTGCCGGAAAATGTAGGAAACGAGTCGGAAAAACGGCTGTTGCAACATCGACTGAATGGAAACTGCCTGCTGCAAGTAAAGCCCCAAAAAGAACTTGAAAGGCAAAACGTTTTTGTGTAGTGCAATTACATTCAAGCAAGAGGTGGCAAACAGCGGGGAAGAGTAAGGGTGGGCAATACAAAAAGTATATCCTAACTGTGTCTATTGTGCCCCAATCTGAGTGGGACACTTCTCCACGAGCCTCAATATCTCACCACATAAATCTTTAAGCATGCTTGACCATGCTCCAATTGATGCAAGTGAATGGCTTAATTTCTATTCTCTATTCTATTTACCCAACATTCTTGTATTGGCTGCTATCATTAAATGCCATAACAATTCAATTATATCCGGGTATAAAGAGAATTTCTTGAAGACCACGAAATCCTTATTGAATGGACTTGCCTTCCTCCTGTCCAGAAAAGTTAATTAAACTTTCAATGGCACAGAGATGAAAATGTAATTAAGAGATAAAAGCGAAACTATAAGCAATAATATCCTCTTCTGTATGTGTGTGAGGGTGTGTGGGTGTGTGTGCTTGTGGAGGGGTAAGTGGGCCACCCACCTGCATTTATTATATTGACAGATAATGTTGATTGCTAAGCAGACATGGCCAAGTATTTCATTTCATCAAAAGACCCACAAAAATTGACGATAATCATATGATGAAAAGAAAATTTCAGACAGCAGCTGCGACAGCACAAAGCGTGGCTAATGTTTGATAACTGTAATCATCATAAACATGTATTATAGTAATAAGTATAACCATTAAAAATAACACAGTTAGTCGACCTTTTGATACGCTATACTAAGCATATACGCAATAATACTTCAGCTGGAAATATTATGAATTGCTTTATCTAAATGATTAGTAAATTTTCTTTATCTTAAGTAACTTTCACTTTTTATACCGATTTCAAAAATATTTCCTATTTTTATTTTATTTTTGTGTAGAATTTCTAAGATCAGCAGGTCAATCTTCATTAAAAAATTCGATGTTCTTTAAAAGTTTAAAGAAAATATTTTTCAATTTTTGTCTAAGATTTTTATCTGCCATGTCTGCAAATCCCTTAAAAAGGAGTATTATGTGGCATAACTTTATGGGCCTTTTGTTTTAATTTTGCTTCATTCTGCATTTATTTCTGTTTCTTTTTTTTCTCCCCCGTTCCAAAGGACTCTTGATAGGCCACGACAAGAGCAACAAATTGCTATCTGTCTGTCGAGAATGTCATAAAAATTAACGTGACATCGTAAATATTTGAACATTTGGGTTATATGAAAGATGTTATATGATGCTGAGTGCAAATATGCGTAAAATGCGTTCAAACGGATAAAAAAGAGAGAGAGAGAGCAAGAGGTTGAGTAGAAAAAAGGCGTGGCCATCAAAAATGAGATGACATGAATGGGAGGGGCGGAATGAGGTGTTGGGGGCGGCTGTTGGCTGATGGGCATATGCTTATAGAAATGGTTGCTGTAGGCATGGCCAAAAAAAGCATATAAAACAACCAAAATATCAACAATTACAAATGTTGGCACTTTGAAGCCAAAAACAAATGTGGATCAGTGTGTGGCCTAATATATGTAAATGTATTTATTTGGCCAAGGCAAAAGAGAAGCCCGTACCGAAACCGAAGCCAAAGCCAGGAGAAAAGCAAATAAATGTTAATTTAATGTTAATATTGTTTACTTGGCCACAAGGTGTAAGCAAATAGGCAGCCAACACAACCAAAGTCAACTTACTGCCTATGTGGGTGGTATTTCTCTCTCCCTCCAATCATTTTCTCGCTCTTGCTGTGTGTGTGCTAAGCACAAATACATTGACTCTTATTTGCATGTTGCCTACTTTTTGGGGCCTTTGCCTAGAGGCGGCAACAAGCAAAAAACAAAAGGGCCCCAAGAATAAAAAAAAATAATATAAAGCGTAAGGGGGAGTAAAAGAAAGTCAGAAACCAAGGAAGAAAGTAGAGGAAAACATGCAAAATTCATTGAGCAAATGCCAAGGAAGCACCAACAGCAACAACGACAACAACAACAGCTGGGGTAAAAGGACCTAGGCCTAGCCCCTTGTGTGGGCGTGCGGAAATTTAATAAGAATTGGATTTTTATGTGTTACGCATACGCAAATAATACAGAAAACAAATGCTCTGCATATGTACGATAAATATGCGTATGTGTGTGTCTGTGTTTGGTACATTAGGCTGGTTTTCTTTTGTCTGATGGTAAAGCCCAACCAAACTGAGAATTTGCAATTATTAATGGAACTCTGTTATATTATGTTCACTCATGAAATCTTGAAAATATTACGTTCCGCTTTAAGTATCCACTTTCTAAGCCGATACTCTCATATAATAGATTTTCTTTCAAAGATAAGAAAAAATATATTTAACTTGTCAAATTTGGAAGATCAAAAACTGAGATCAATTATCTAGAGACTTTCGATAACACATATTCTGGGATATTTCTAGAAACGCATATGGGACACTAAGTTGGCTGTACTGTTATTTATTTCAAATGAGATTTAATTCGTAGATGCTCTTCTTTTAGTTAGTCCCATCCAACTTTTGGGCGATTGTTTGGGAAGAAATCATATCGAAGGGGGTTTTTTATGTTATTCAATCAGGCAGAGAACTCAAAATAGATTCATATATAAACCTTGTGTGGATAACAGGCATTTCTCGAAACCCAGAGAAGTTTCAAGAAGCTGAATTTTTTGGAATGGCTAAAGCCTATGAAATGGCGGATGTAAAATTTATTGAAAGTTATCAAGTATTAAAATAAATGGCATCTGAATATTTCCACTGTATTGCTTTTACTTTGACAATTTCTAACAACTTTAAGTTTTCTTATTTGTTTCAATCTTTTATTGTATTCCTAACTAAATATTATTACAAATTTCACCAGCTCTTTATGTAAAACTTTCCCTGAGAATGATGTGAAAGTTAGAAAGAAGTTATTAAAAAAGGTGCTCTGGCAACATGACGTATGAGTAATAATTTAGTTAATTTTTATTTATTTCTATTATTTTGCATAGACTAAAAAAACCACTCTAATTTAGGTATGTATCGTAATTGAGCGCCATTTACACATACACAAACGTACATACATACATTTGTATATGTAAATGTCAGCATGCTCGATTGGATTGCTTTAATTTGGCAAAGGGCACACACACAGACACAGACACATGCACCCAACGAATTGTGTGTGTGCTAATGATTTGATTTATCTGAACCTCAACCCAAAAACCATTGAAAAATAAATCAAGTTAACCCTATGGACCAGACATTTTAGGCCTGGCGCCACATTCATTTTAATGGCAAAACAAATTAAGTCTGGCGAATAAAATAATTTGCCGCAAATTAAATTTCCCCACAAGCGAACATTTTGCATTAAATTTAAAACCCCAGACAAAAAGAAACTTCTACTAATAAATATTCATGCCACGAAAACTTTTTTTTTTTTTTGGTTTGGTTCGTGTAGTTTGTTGATTTTGCCCATAATTTATGCAAAATAAAGAGTAAGTAAGCAAAAAAAAAAAAAAAACCCGAAGAAGAAAAATCTAATGAATTTTTTATATGCCAAAAGTAGGTGGATTCGAAAGACAGCAAAAGGACAGGAGCAGCAACAACAACAAATTAATGAAAATTCATGAACGAAAGAAATCGGCGTTGCCTTGCCATTCCCCCCTCCCCTCACCGTCTCCGAAAAAAAACCTCCATTAATGAGTCCAAATTAAAAGCTGCCTTAACATTAATGGAAATGTAAAAAGGAAAACGCTGAAAAATAATAAGCCATAAAGATTTTTCTCTTTCAGAGTGTGTGTGTGTGTGTGTCTGTGTGCCTGTTGCGTATGTATGTATGTGTGTGTTATATTTTTATGGCAAATTGCTAAGCTAATTGCATATTAAAGACCATTGAAGCGTTAATTCCCATACAACAGCAAAAGCAAATTTCAAATTATTTGCATTTAATTAAATCAATTTGAATGCATCGTAAAATCATCCACGCCCACTTCAAAATCGGTGGGCGTTCAACAAAAATAAATCTCCTATATAAGGCCAATTGTTTGGGGAGATTTGGCAATTTTGTGTGGGATTTTTAGGGCCATCATGTCGCTTAGCCTCCCATCGTCCATCTCCTAATACCCAATCTCCTATTTATGCAAACCAACCAATCCATCTGTAGCCCAGAGATATATACCTGACATAAATCTATGTGCAGCTATTGCTGACTTTGCAAAAAGAGCGCACCAAACCACAAGGGGAGAGGGGCCAAGGGGAAAGGGGTGAAAAGGTTGCAAAGTTCAGCACCATCATCTCTTGGCAACCTGGGGCTAGCAATCAGTTTGATATTATATACGATTTTTGATTTCGATTGCCATTTCGCTCGATTCAAATGCGTATTGGAAAGGTTGTTTTTCCCCATTTTTTTTTGTTGCCTTGACGTTGACTCATTTCATTTCAATTTCCATTTGTCTAGTTTGTGCGGTTTATGGTCGGCTAGTCTGTACTTCGTTCGTGGCTGTGCTTTACGTACAGGTTGCAGGTCATTTTGAAACAGAATTTCTAATAAAACCAACACAAAAACATCAGACAGAGTGAGGGAGAATAGACACAAAAATGGTCACAGACTCAGTACTGCATTCTTGGCAATTTTGTGAAAAGAAATGCAAATCAGACATGCAAGGCGAATGCGTTCTTTTCATAAAGGATTTGAAGACTTAACCAAGCTTAAAGTTCTATATAATGACTTATGTGACTGGTGACAATGAGATATGAATTTCTTGGTCTAATTAAAACTGAAACCCTCTTCGTTAGTAGGATTTTCTTTTGCAATGAAACGAAATGAAATTTCTAAATAGACAGCTCTTTTGCCTTTGTGAGAAATTCAATTCACACTGTTAATAAACTTGCATGTGAAATATGAAGAACTTATGTCGATGTTGAATATTTAAAAGAAATGAATATATGACAGAAAACACAGATGGCCGGGCCAGTTTGTATACCCTTTTTTTCTATTCTTTCGTTACTTACAGGACTCAGTTGAGTTACTTATTATCTTTTGTGATAATCGCTTAAGAAGCAAAATTATATTTCAAACGATAGCTTCTATGGGATAGAGTGATGGTATATGAAAGAATTGCCCAATCTGATATACAATACCTGCAGTATGTTCCAGAGAGCCAAGACATCAAAATTCAAAAACAAAAATCGTGCTAACATAGTTAAAATATTAGTTCGTCTTGATCCAGACTGAAGTATAGACAGACATGGCTGTAAAGGCTTGTCTCGCTTTACCCATCATTAATATGTTCATATATACTTTAAATATAAGAAAAGCTATTATATAATTGAGATTCATAAAATTACCATTTTATCACAAAAAAGACTCGAATGTTTATAGATTATCACAGAAGAATTATTCAAAGTTTTGATTATTGCCAAAAGTCAACAATTTCAAAACTTCTTGCCAGTGATTGTGAATATCACAAAGACTCTTTCAATATCGTTGTTTATTAACCCTCTCCTTGTGCACCCTTTGTTTTACTTTGTGTCTGTATTGAGGTCAGAAGCTATAGAAACGTTATGTTTCTATTAACGATTACAGACGTTCTACTTATCTTTAATGATAAAAACTTTTGGGTAAAATGAACCCGGAATAAAAAATAATGGCAATTTTGGTAAAAACAAAATAGTTTTTCTTGTGAGAATTTACTGATGTTTTCAAAGTATTTTGAGGTATATTAAGATTTTCTTTTGGAAGATTGAGGTTTGAAGAAACAAAAAAGGTTTTATAAGGAAAATTTCTATTCAGGCTTAACGTTCTTATGGCACATGTGTATATATTTATTATCGTTGCCCGATTGGATGAACTCAATTGCCACTACTTAATGTACCTTTGTTTATGGAAAAAAACTTAATTGCCATGTTTTATCCCAATCGATTACACAGGCCGACAAGATTTTTGCTGACGTTAACTTGAGAGGTGTTCTTGGTTTTAGCCAACCACATTTAGATTCTGTGAAATCAGGGGACCTGGGGTCGGAAGATGGGCGTCCAAAAGTAACCTATAGAAAGTTTAAAACAAAATTATTTACTTTTTTACCAGATTTCAGAATATCCTGACTTTATGCGTATACCAAAAATGTTCAATTATGCCCCAGAATCAAATTGAAAATCAAAATTTACATAGCCTCTGCAAACGTCATATATGTACGTTTAAATTTTAACCTTATTAAAATGTAAATTACCTTCGTTTAAGGATTTAATAGAATTTGTTTAAACGTAATACAAAATGAAAAACGAAGCGTGGCCTAAATAAACAATAGATTGATAATAAAATGAAGTAAGTAAGTCGTCTCGCCGACTTGGGTATACCATACACCAGTAAAACAAATATTTCAAATTTGTAATAACTAATGCATTTGCCTATTTTAAGAAATTCTGTTCACATGCTTTTTACAAGCATATTTCAGTATCTCGCGCACTTATGCATATAAGCACCCTAGTGCCCCCACCCGCCAACGGCCATCTCCGGCCTTATGCAAAAACGTTTATATGCATAACTCAGCTATTTTTTGTCCGATTTTCATCAAATTTGGTATTTTGCTGGGTATTAGTATCAAATTTAAGTGTGCCAAATTTGATTGCACAAGGTAAAAAATTACGCGAGATATTCGAGTTTTTCAAATTTCGGGGGCGGAAAGGGGCGTGGCAAAATCTTTATACATGCAACATGAGCGCATTTACTAAGCAAATATACATACCAAATATGGTGTATCTAGCTACAATAGTTTTTGAGATAAACGTTTTTTTTGAATTGCGGGGGCGGAAAGGGGCGTGGCAAAAATTTGAAATAAACTTGATCACTCTACATACTACATGAGCCTACATACCAAATTTGGTGGCTCTATCTCTTATAGTCTCTGAGATCTACGCGTTCATACGGACAGACGGACGGACGGACGGACGGACAGACGGACAGACGGACAGACGGACAGACGGACGGACAGACGGACATGGCTAGATCGACTCGGCTGTTGATGCTGATCAAGAATATATATACTTTATGGGGTCGGAGAAGCTTCCTTCTGCCTGTTACATACATTTGGCGACTTTAATATACCATTTCACCCTATGGGTGTATGGTATAAATATAGGAGATAATCATTTTTCATTCCATTCTCACATAAATCTGACCACGAATGAAAATAAAATACAAAACTAAAATTAATATCATTAAAAAAGAGTTCAACAAATTATTCCAAACAAATAAATAAAAATAAATTTCAATAAAATAAACATTTTATATTCATTCTCTCGTTTATTAAAATTTATGCCACATTCTGAGTATGTGGGCAAACAATGTGTTAGAAAATAGTTCAAGTTGACTATATTTGAGAGAATTTTCGTATCAATTATTTAATCTCTTGACAATAAATCTTGTCCCAGTTGACTTGTGAATCCTTTCAACATATAAAACTTTAAATTATTTGGACTTTCTGAATGTAAAAGTCAAATATCTTTCACTTAATGACAACATTTTGTCTTCATAATTACTTAATTACTCCTTGTTTAAAAGTAGCAACATTTGAAGAGGTTTCCAAATGTTTTGTCTCTAAAAATGGAATTTTAAATGATTTCTAAAACATTTTTGTTGCCACAACTAAGTAAAATTCGTAGGTTGTTCTTCTTGAGTTTTTCTTCTTAACTACCTACCATCAGTCACTTTTTGTTGCCATTCAACTTCCTGTTCCTGTTTCTTTTTTTCATTCTTGACCATTTTTGGTGGCCTTTATGCGTCAGTTTATCTTCTCCCACTTTTCCTCTTGATGCTTCTGCCACTCAATTTATTAGTACGCTCCTTGACTAGACACACAAAAGGAAAATGTCTAAAAGTGGCTCCCACAACAACGGAAACAAAAAACAAGAACAAAAATATTGCCGAAAAAGTTTATATTTATGCTGGATTTTGGTCGAGGAGCTGTTGCCTAATTGCGTGCCAAATTTGTGTGGGGGTCAGTGTGGATGCCACAACATTTTTTGCTTAGAAATGTGGCAAGATAAATCGACCAGAGACAGAGAAAGACAGACAGTGAGTCGGACAAAGAGAAAGAGACAGAGAGAGAGAGAGAGAGAGAGATAGAATAACAAACGTGTTGAAAATTTATGAATAAAATGAGTCTGCATAAATCAACGAAGTAGGCGGAGGCGACACACAGACCCATAAAATGCGAAAAAATGAAAAACGGGGCAAGACCCACAGCTAGAAACAACACCACCAAGAAAAAGGACCACCATAAGCTTCGTGTGGGTGTCAGCCATGCGGCTCAAATCTTGTTGCCGTGAAATGCCGCTGCTTATTTACACTTAATAAAGCTGAGACAAAGCCTTGCTGCAACCAAAGCCACATAAAATCAAATGCAGGAGGCAACCAGGCACATGGGGCACCCAACACATGCACCAACCAACCGGGCATGGTTGCTGCCACAGCATTCTCAGTCTGCTTGTTTTTACAGACTTTCCGGCTGAGCTTCATTATGTTTTATTTGTTTGTCTGCCATTGAGATACCCTCTAAACCCGTCGAGTTGTTAAATTCGCCATTAAGGGGAAGCAAGATGATCGATGCACTTTAGAAAGTCGTTTCACAATAATCGCTTTTAAGTTGGATATAATTCTAGAATTCCTTTAGTCATCTAACCATACAACACTTTGGATAATAAAATTGTTTTAGTTTGTAAGCTGTGTTTTACTGTTGTAAGGTTCCAAATCTACCATGTTTGAATTTGCTTTTCTTTAGAATTAAAGATGACTTACTTTGTAAGCTATTTTGGTTAAGCTACCATTCAAATTCATTTATGATAAACAATGTATATATTAATATAGGAAATTGTAGTTTTTGTTAAATGGGATATGCAAGTTTTCTTGTAATGTTAAGTGTTAAAAAGTTATCGATAAAATGTTGATCAGCGATAACATTGTAAGCGAACATCTACATATGTATATCGAAAATATCAATACAATTTTAACCTATTCCAAAATTTCAATACTCGTCAGAAAGCACACATATGTATGTAAGTGGAACGAATCAAAGCAGAAACTAAATAAACTAATACGAAAAATGGAGTTTTCAAAAAAGACCTCAATTTGTCTTGAATTTAAAAAGCAATAAGTTAACATGCTTAGATATTGATTAGGAAAACTTCTGGATAAGTCACAATAACTTATTTAGCCCCCGATATATAATTTCTGGTATAGACAGATAAGTTTATGTCTTGGTCTTTGATAAAGAAAGGTATTGAAAAAAGGAGAGGTTAATTTTGAAAGCCATTAAATAATGATTTTCTAGAGGCAAATTCAACATGTGAACGTGTTAGACTTTCTTTTTGTTTTTAAGAGAAATGTTCTCCGTCGAATCCTTTAAATAAGCCATGCAAAGTTTTAAGCTTAGTTGTTCGTGTGTGTGTGGGTTGTGTGTTGTTGTGTTCTCGTTGTGTGTGTGCCTAGGCATTAAATGCTTAGTAAGTCAAGTAGGCGAAAGACGCAGCTTTAATGCATAAACAGGCAGCAGCAACAGCATCAAGAGCAGTGGCAAGGCAGGAAAATTATGAGAGGAGGGGAGATGAACTGAGCTGGGCGGAGGTGGGTTTCAGTAACGTGGAAGACTTGGCACGCTTTAATGAGCTGCTGTGGAACACTTGCATCCATGTTTGCTTTGCCATTGCTTTCGCTTTTGGGCTCTTTGTTTCTTGTTTCTTGTCTTTGTCATGATTAATGGGGGGCCCTGTTATTATTTATTTTCTTTATGCCAAGTCCCTGACAGTTGCTGCCGGTCGTGTAGGTCCTGTTCCTGGCCCTGGCTCACAGCATTGACACATGTTGTCAACGTTCTTTATCATTGCTGAAGGTCCTTTTATGGCATTATTAAAACAGAAGAAAAAATAAAGATGAAGGAAATCCTCTTGCAACTGTGACTACGTTTTTCGTATAAATTCACAATTATATTTTATGGCAATTTCAACAATTTTTCTGATAAAAGTTTTGTCGACTTTTCCGCAAGGCAAATAAAAAATTTTCCGCATTGATTTTTACCACCATAAGGCGAAAGCAAATTGGTTTCATTTTCTTTTTTAACAAGTGTGCCGAATCGTTTGATTCTTTTTTTTTTTATAGTGCAAAATGCTAACCATTTAAGCCGAGATTAAAGCGCCTGTGGCACACATAACACATCCACAGAATTCCGATGCCTCTGCCTCTGCCACTCTTTGCTTTGTCTCTGTTGCTATAATGGCAGGGCACGTGGCATGTTCATGTGGCATGTCCATGCCGTGGCACAAAACCTGGATCCAGTGGCCAGTAAAAAATGTTGTTATGAAATAAAAATCGGTTGGTTTCTTTTCCGTTCGGTGTTTTTTTTTTTTAACTGCAAAGAATGCCTTGACCCAAAAGCAAACAGCTAAAGTAAGCGGAATGAAAATGAAGATGGAAAGAAATATGAGTGGGAAGGCGAGTTGCGGAGCGAGGATAGGACATAAGTAAACAGCCAAAGGTTTCTCTTGGACGCACTGGTGGCAACCTTCTGGGAGCAGGACATCAATCAAAATGCAACAGCAGCCGCAATTCGCGGCAAGAGTCCACAAAATTTATGCAGGACGGGGGCTGCCACTAAGGGATGATGCTGGAATGGAGGATAGAGGGGCGGAGGTGCCTAAGGAATTTTCAATTTCGCCTTGTGGCGTAGAAAATTTATTAAATTGTTGCGGTCGCTCGTCTGTTTGCCAAGTGGCCATACATACACACCCATCCACCCTCACACACACACACACAGACACACAGCCTGTGGCATAATTTATGCTTAGAAAATGAAATGCTTCTCTCGATCGACCCAGTTGCTCCCTTTTAACCGCAACCAATAAATGTATCAATCATGAACCGCACACAAAAGGCCAGCATTTTGATTTGTTGTTGTTTCAGCCATTGTTGTTGTTCGAACTGGCGTCAATTGCCAATCATGATGAAGGCATTTGCATGTAGCTCTTTCCTGTCGGCCATCCTATCACTGGCTGGGAAATGCATCATAAATAAAGGTGGCAGTCAGAGGTCAGTTTGCCCCGACATGGTAGATACAGGATGAGGAACAGGAGAAGGTGAAGGCAGAGGCGGAGAGTTGCAAATGGCATGTAGATAGTGGCTCTAAAAAAAAGCTTTTAGCCTCGTTTCACTTTCATTTTGTATGGGATTTTCTTTTTCACTTTTCCTGCATTTTTCCTGCTGACCAACAGATTCACTGTGAGCGTATATTGCTTATACGCCCCGTGCTCCCACCACAGTTGGGTCTGCATATTTATGAGAGTTTTCCTTTCAACGACTGATTGGTGCTTCGTTTTTTTTTTTTTTTTTCTTGTTATCTACCTTTCATTTTTTTCTATTTTCTTTTTTGTTAGTGGAAAATTGCTTCTCAGCGGCTGTTTGCTTTCTCTCATTTAATTAGTTTCTATGTTACGCCTGGCTTTTTGCCCAACCAAGTCACGTCCCAGTGGCCTATTGATAAATAGACAGACAGACAGATAGACAATGGACAGAAAGACCGACAGACAAGGGCAACATTTATTGACAAATTTTATTGTTGCCGCCCTTTTTGAGTTTGTTTTTCTATGAAATCTGTATTGAATGGAAAGTTGAACCTTTCAGTATTTCCCCCTTTCATTTGTTAAATGAACAGAAAGAAGTCATTAGAAGTCACCAGCTGGGCGTTAAGTTAATTTTTGTATTCACATTCATTTCGTTCTGGATTTTATAATTATTTAGCAATTAAAAACGAGCCAGAACTGGCGACAGCCTTAGCCTTAATTAATGGCCGACGCATGTTGCCAACGTCGTCGACGTTGTCGTCGCTGTCGACGTCAAAAGTTAAAGTCAGCCAAAGACCATGAAAAAACAGCAAGCAAAACTGTTGACAACAAAGTTTCTATGAGTAAAGGAAGTAGTGGGTAGGGGGCGGCGTTGCTTTGAAGGGACATGCCAGTGCCCTCTGCTTCCTCTCTTACTCTATTTGGGTCTCTGACAAGCGACAGTGGCAAATTTTTCAGTAGCGAAATTCCTGGGCGACATTGTCAAGAAGGAGGATGGTTACCAAGTGCTAGGTGGAGGGGGATTTTGTGAATTGGGGAGGGAGTGATGGGTAGCCGAAAAAAATAAAAGAACGGTGAGCTGGATGGATGCGGGTGTTGACGTCAGGACATGAGGCGAAACAAACAAGACAAGTAAACAGACATTTGACTAAAGACAGTGCATACTTTTCGGGGCTGAGGGATATTTTGTGCCTGTGCCTGCGTGTGTGTATGTTAGTCATGTGCTACAAGCTCATAAAAAGCATTTATTTAGCCAAGAGCCAAGCAAGTGGCACATGACACCACCAACTACAGCGGCAACGACAAAATGGCGACAGCGACGTGCCGCACACACAAAGCGGAGGGAAAGAGGAGCATGTACGTCAACGCATTCCCCTCCATTGGGGGGAGGAAGCACGGCATGGGCATGGGTGTGGGAGTGGGTTAGGCTGCTTGGGCGATGTAATGCTGATTTGGCTTTTACCACATCATTATGTCTTAACTGAACGTTCGCTTTTCGAGTCTTTGTCATGGTCTTGTTAAACAACTCTTTTTTTCTTTCTTCTTCTTCTCTATTTGCAGGCTGCCAGTTTGTTAGGACGCTTTGCATACCCCACACCGAGGTTTGCTATGATGGTAAGTCCCTTCTCACATAGTTACACGCTCTCATTGTTAGTTGGCCAACTGTTAAGCTCACAGATTGTGTTCATCATCAGTTAAGCGGCATGGAAATGTGTCTGCGTGTATGTATGTATGTATGTATGTGTGTGTGTGAGTTTGGGTTTTAGTGAGTGTGAAAATTCTGCGAAAATTGAATATGCTCTCTTAACTTGGGTTAAGCTTTTACATGGACATAATCACTTTTAGTGGGAAAAACATAGGAAACAAATAAAGCATTAGGTCCGAAATTAAAAAGAAATTGCTGTAATAGGTTTGCGTCTCATTTAACGAAAAATTCAATTGATTTCAGGGAACTGCTTAATGAATCAAGTGAGTTAAAAGCTTCATCAGTGTTCTATATTCAATATCAACAATTATCTCCACGAAGCATTACGATGGAAAATGTTCTAACAATTTCTTAGAAAGAAAGAAACAAGTTAGGCAATGTCCTTTTGTCCAGCTCACTGCTTAATGCCTTTTTCCATACATTTGTCGAAATCTGAACAATAGGACATCTATAACGTAAAGAAATTAGTCAAATCAAATGTACAGTTATGTAAGTGCTTTGAGTGCGAGAGAGATAGACAGGTAGAAGGGTTTGAAAAACTAGCTTTAATTTAATAGTCTAAAATTATTTGAGTTTGAGTTTTATTTTCACTTAGGTTACAATGGGATTCGATAAAAGAAAAATTTATTCTAACATCTAAGAAATTAAAATCTTCGAAATTCATAAGATTAATTAACCTGAGACCGGCTAAAACTCAGTTTTGATTAATCACAATTTAACAGTTTTTGAAGGTTATTCGCGCGTTTTATCTTGTTATCATTAAGAAATTCCTTTTATGGTTTGCAAACTTTTGTAGGCTAGTGTAAGCATAAAACTTATGTTAAGTAATGACAAAAGTTTTCTTATAAAACAGAATTCTCCCCAAGTTAAGCAAAATGCTTAGAAAGTTTTCAACAATTGCCTTAGCATATATAGTGTCATATTGACGTAGTAGTATCTGTTGGAGTATATAGCCAGAGTATATAGCCAGATTATTGGCTGCTATCCCAAGAAAAAAAAAAAAAAACTGTTTATCATTCTGTGCCAAATGATTTCGGGCTGTGTGAAAGGTCCTTTCGGCTAGCTCAATTGCCTTAAGTGCAGACAAAATATGAATTTAAAACCAGTTGCTTTGCTTTTGCCCCACACTCAATCCGAAAATGCAACAATATCATTGGGGACTCTGAAGGGACAAGAGGAGGAATTGGATTGGATAAGGATTGAGCATATTCCTATTTGCCAAGCTCTTCAATGCCAGGCCAAGCGACGGTGAACGCAAATAGCGACACCCAAAACAAATGGTTGTAGGTAAGATAGAAGGGAAAGCTGTGTAGAGGCGGGGTTGTGATGGAGAAGAACCAGTGCATTATCGAGAACACACTCAATTACTTATGTAAGCACACAGAGAAACCCACACCATGTGAACAAGGCAAAGGGAGCCAGAGAACTATTGGAAAAGCAGCTGCTGCTGCCACTGCGAAAAATTGCGAAAATTGTAGGAAAATGGTTGACCTCAAAAAAAAAAAAAAAAGAAGACGGGGTGGGAGAAATGGGGGAAGTCGCACACATATGCAGCAGTCATAGTCACGGTTTGGTCCACATGAAAAGGCATTTACATTATGCAAATTACAGCCGAGACAAGCCACAAGGATATGCATTTAAATGCTCGTAAATTGTAATGAAAACAAAAGGTGCTGAATCACAGATGAAGATGGCGGCAAGTGGTGCAAAAAGGACGCTCGATTTATGTTGTTACACGCTCTATTAATACCTTGCACGAAAAACAAATGAACGAATACATTTTTCTCACTCCCTCTCTCTTTCCATTTTTAGATAACATCTTCGGCAAATGCATTCCCACCACCGGCGTCGATGTTGAGGACATTGAGAAGTAATTATCATGCAAAGCTTTAAGTTCAGATTGACCAGCATATGTAATCCTTTGTTTGTTTTCTTTTCTTCTTTTACAGGACACCACTCACTGAGGACCAGTCCCGTCTGTTGGCCACCATGCTGGAGGAGCTCCAGGGCGCGGGCTTAGGCTGGGACCATCCGTATGTACAATGCCGTATCCAGGGCACGCTCTTTTCGCTGCAACGTCAACAGCAGTTGCCTCCAAATCTGTGTGCCAATCTGGCGCCAGTTCCCCCGGAATATGGGGATCCGGCCAGTGCATTGGCCTATGTCCGTTTCACACCACCCGAACCGCAAATCGAGGGCGAATTGGATTACTATGAACAACAGCCGGGTCAATTGTATCCCACGTTGCATAAAAAGCAAGACTCCCAAGACAATGGCATCAATAGCATCATCCATCAGTTGCAACTTCAGGATAGGCGACGCTTGCGCCACGATCCTGGTGAGCTAGAGCATTTCGGCAAGTTGGATCAATTGGGTCATGGGGCGCAAGCAGCTCAACTGGAAACTCCGAGTGTAATGGATGTCTTCCTGGACACCGAACGGCAGAGGCTGGAACAACAAGCCCGATTAGCCGACCAAGAGCAAGAGCAACAGAAGCAACATGAACGTCTCGAACTGTATCAGATTCTGGCCGCCTCAGAGCCCGATCCTCAGCCCTACCAACGTAAAATGCAAGCCAATGCCATGGACACTTTGGAGTCCTTAGTGGAACAACAAAAAGAGCAACAGCAGCAGCAGGAGCAGGAAGAGAAGGCTCCTGTCTATGTGCCCGAAGATGTGAACGAGTCCAGTGAACTTTACATTCCCGATAACTTTGCACCCTTCAAGCGTGTTCGAGGACGTGGACGAAATCCGATTGAAATCGAGGAGCCACCAAAGCGGTCTTTCTTCCGTGAACTGGCCAGCAGAAATAATGCGCCAGAGCCCGAGCCTGAGGCGATGGTAAAACGACGTCCGCCCTTCTATGATCAACAGGAGTTGGCTTTCGATACGGGTCTTCTTCATAACTCACTGACTCCACTGCAAGAAGAAGCTATGCTGGCCTCAAACACCTTTCCCCGGACGGCCAATGGCCAAAGGTTATACACTGAAGGCGGCTTGCTAATGATGCCCTACAACTCGGACCAGGATTCAGACCTTGATGGCATGCAGGCAGATGAACCAGCAGCAACAATCAAACAATCGCTGTTGGCAAATATGCTGGGCTTTGCCCGACACGAGCGTCTGGATGTTAAGAAACCTGGACCACAATTGGGACCACCTAAGCCCGCGGCCGCTGAGCTCAACAATCACCTGGAAACGGACAAGGCACGCAGTAGCAAACAACAGAACAAGGAGGTCCTGCCCGCCCACATCAAGGGCAGCAGCAACAACGACGAGGACGATGCACACAAGAGGAAGAAGGTCATGCAGGAGCAGCACTCGGCCGAGGATCATGCGCCGCACACCGTAGACACTGAATATGCACATGTGTTCGTGAAGAACCCGTAAGACTTTTTTAATCCCCTTTCAAGTCTCTTTGAGGTCTAATCCATGTGGTTTTTTGTTCTGCAGAATTGACAGTTGGTACGATGGGCAGCGTATTATGAATGAGTTGGCGCAAATACTACACATGCAGGGATACTTTTCTTATTTAACGTAATTAACAAAATATTCTGTCATTATGTCTGGTAACCTATAATGATATTCTATTCTCCGTAGCGTTCAACCGCACGAAGTGAGCTTCCGGGTGGACTCAAACAACCCCGAACGCAAAACCGCCGGAGATGTGGCACGCATCATCAACGAGAATCGCGGCGTGAAGAACAACATTCAGCGACGCGTTGGCTTCTATGTCTTGCATGCTGGCGTGGGTGACAAGATTAAGGATTTGTCAGATCCCAGTGTCTCTGCCTCGCGCATAGAGCTGGCCGAGCAGGGGCCAGATGTCACTCACATTATGGCATATATGTTCGCTGGAGCAGGCGCTGCGGCTGTCATTGTGATCTTTGTCACCCTCATCCTTATCAAGAGGCACGATCGCAAGCGCGATAAGCTGGGTGGTCTGCAATCGGGCATGACTGGCGCAGAGACCTGCAGCAAGGACTATCAAGAACTGTGCCGGGCCCGCATGGCTGGCAAAAATGGCAGCGGCAGTGGCGGCTCAGGAGCAACTGGAACTGGAGCTGCTGGTGAGCCTGCCCACAGTGGACGCATAACATCGCTGAGCAAGGAGAACGAAGGACGACCACCATCCTCGCGATCTAGTACTTCATCGTGGAGCGAGGAGCCGGCATTGACGAATATGGATATATCCACAGGACACATGGTTTTGGTAGGTCCTTATCCTTTCATCAGCATTTGAATGACTTCTAAATGATTTTGATTCTTGCAGTCTTACATGGAGGATCACTTGCGAAACAAGGGACGACTGCAAAGGGAATGGGAGGCCTTGTGCCGCTACGAGGCTGAACCAAGTGCACGAGAGGCTGCCTCACAGCCTCAGTGTGTTAGCCTTAACCGTCCTGGAGCTCCCTTACCCTACGATCATTCGCGTGTGGTCCTCAACCATTTGGCTAATGCCGAGGGATTAGATTATGTGAATGCCTCAACAATTGTAAGTGTATCTACAAAGGGTTTTTTCGGTAGTCAGGGATTAATTTCAAATTGTCTTATCTCAGACTGATCACGATCCCCGCGCTCCAGCCTATGTGGCTGCCCAAGGACCATTACCATCGACTTTGGCACACTTTTGGCAAATGATTTGGGAACAGGGTGCAGTGGTCATTGTGGCCCTGTGTCGCCTTCAAGAGAATGGAGAGGTGGCTTGTGCTCGCTACTGGCCGGAAGAGGGTGCAGAGGTCTATCACATCTATGAGGTAAGCTTATCCCAGAGTGAGTGATAGTCCAACCAATAACCTCTTCCTCTTCTCATCTCAGGTTCATCTCGTTAGTGAACACATTTGGTGTGATGATTACCTCGTACGTTCTTTCTATTTGAAAAATCTGCGCACTAGCGAGACCCGCACAGTGACACAATTCCATTTCCTATCCTGGCCTCAAATGGGCATACCCACTCAAGCCAAAGCCCTTTTGGACTTTAGACGGTGAGACAATTAACCAAATATGCTCTAGAATAATTTACTAATCCGAATCCTGTTTATAACAGAAAGGTGAACAAATCGTATCGAGGTCGTCGCTCTTGTCCCATTGTGGTCCATGGAAGTGCTGGTGCTGGTCGCACTGGTGCCTATATCTTGTTGGATTTGGTCTTGGAACGCATGAACAAGGGTGCCCGTGAAATTGATATAGCCGCCACGCTGGAACACTTAAGAGATCAGCGAGCTGGTGTCGTGGCCACACGACAACAATTCGAATTCGTTCTCATGGCTGTGGCCGAAGAAGTTCATGCCATCTTGAAGGCATTGCCGGCCAATTCGTCGGGCGAAAAGCGTGAACTTGATAAGGATCCGGCACTCACAGCAGCAGCAGCAGCCCCTGCGGCCACTGGCTCCTCCACCAAAGAGCCACTGAAAGAGGACAAGGCCCAGGAGGCAGCCGAGGAGGAAGCACCCACCAGTAGCACCAAGGCGGCGGCGGAACAACAAAAGACGCCAGCCAAAAAGCAGCAGCCGCAGCAGGCAAAGAAGTAAATCAACGTCCACGTTCGGCGTTAATTTCGTTTCATCATTTTTGTCTTAAATTTTTATAATTTTGTTTAATGTTTCAAAATTGTTGCAGCGTTTCGGGGGTCCCTTATATAAGTATATAGTAGGTATATAGATTTATCAATATATTCCCAAATATCCCTTTGTTCCATTAGTTATAGTATTGCGATTCTAAGTTGATTTATTATTTGGTCTAAGCACTTGGAAGGTTCGAAAAAGGCTTGAAAATGGTTGGCTAGAGATGGTTTCAAATTATATAATTTCGCAATAAGTTCATCCTTAAGGACACATTGAAAACGGGATGGCATTTAACCTTTTTTGGGGCTTGGCACACACGCACGCTGCTTTTGGTGTGCACACCAGCCCGTCGCATCTCAAGTGCGTTTCGAGTGGATCAAGCGCCGTGCCGGACCCGTCAATGTGCAACAACAAAAAACCAAAAACCAATTAAAACAAAACCAAAAAATGAAATGCAAATTTAATGCACATATATTTAGCATATATATATATATATTTGAGTGTTATCAATGTAATGGTATATACAAGCAGAACATATTTACATGCATACTTATATACACCTCTATATATATATATATACATATATCTCTCTGTACATGTGTCTAGATGTTAAGCAATTCAATTATGAAATGTGCATTTTGACTTTATATCGATGTTGGCATTAATCAATTTACAAAAACAAAACCAAAAAAACTGAAACTCAAAACTAATCGATGTGCTTGACAGATATAGCCAGATGATAAAAGCTATATACTACATATACATATAGCTGAAAGGCAACAACAACAATCGAGAGCTAAATGGTATACATATGCCGTCAAAAACTACAAAACACACAACAAACACCTACACTTACATATACATATACACCTCCAAACATATACATATACATTCCGATTTGTCCTTGAACAAAAAATATGATGATGAGGACAAAACAAAAAACATAAATAAATGGAAGTATGCAAAATGTTGTACCTAAAGAACAAAAAACAAAAATTCTATTTACATGCAAGAAATCTACTTATTATATTGATGTGTATGACAATTAACTAAACCACAATATATATATATATATATATACTAATATTCATATACTAAATGTGTAAAATGCGTGTTATTTTACCAAACCATATGCGATACGTATATTCAAAAGAAATTGTTCAGTTTCGAAAACCTTAGTTCCAAAAAAAAAAAACCTTTTTTTTTGTTGTTTATTTTGTGATTTTCTTTTGAAAATTTCTCTAACCTAAAACATAAGCTTCTCACTCTTTAATCCTTTAACTACCATCAACAAACAAAGTAAAGCACCGCCCTTTACCCTGAGCTCTATAAAGTCCAGGACAGAACTTTAGACCAGAATCAAATATATATACATATAAACAAATTCATTAATTCTACTCTTATACCATTTTTGAGGCAGCTAAAAACTGGTCAAAGTTATGCAAGACTTTTAACTTCCATCGATAGAGCAAAGGGCAAAGGTTTCTAAACAAAAAAAAGTGCTACGGTTAGGAGAATGTGCCACATAACAAGCTGTTTTTAGAATGCCAGCTAAAAGATACGAAAAAAAAGATTAAAAAACAAAAAAATATATATATACATACATATAAAATCACACACATCACATCACAAGTAACTTTCCACTCAGGCCTGACCCTTTGAATTGACTCAAAAGGACAATTAAAACAAATAACTAAAACGGAACTTGACACAAATGGTAAAAAAAAATAAAAACAAATTCAACACTGGACACTTGACATTTCAGCCACAAAGATACAAATGACCAAAAATTAAGCTAAAAAAAAACCCCAACTTGCAACACAAAATATTTAAAAAGTATAAAAAAAAAAAAACAAAAAATATATATATTACTTACAAATCGAAGCAGAGAAAGCAAAGAAAATGACAGGAGAAGAAGCAAATTGCTGCAAAAAAAGCGCAACACAAAAAACAAAAAAAATATATCAATTAAACAAAACAAAATGAGGGAAACTAAGTACCATAATTAACAGTTTTATGTAGCAGTTGAAAAATTACAAAGCAAAAACAAAAAAAAAAAAGAAATCAAAGAAAAATGAGTTAATGTAGTTGGAATAAACTTAACATTAAGATGAATTTATCTCGACGCAAAAAAACCAAAAAACAACAAACAATTTTCTTTGTTAGCAAATTTTTCTCGTTTAACACACAACACAAAAAAAAGAAAAACACAAAAAATTTAAAAGAACAATATTACAATAACTGTGGCAGGCCCTTAATGGCAACAATTAACAACAACAACAACAACAACATCAATAGGGCTTGCAAAAATCAAGAACAACAACAATTTATTAAATGTGGTAGAAAGAATATTAAACAAAATACAATTAAACATAAAATTTAGTAGAGAGTTTTTTCAAATTGATTTTTTCTCAAAATGTTCTTCGACGAAAACAAATTAAATAAGTGTACGAAAAAAACAAAACAAACTAACTAACTTGATTGTAGTCAAATCGCATATAACGACATATATATATATGTATACATATATATAGAAATATATATGTATAACAATTAATTATTTATTGATGTATAAAACAAATGTTTAACAACTTGAAGAAAACAACAACCATGCGTAGAAAATTGAACGGAACTTACACAAAAAACAAAAAAAAAAAAGTAAACTCTACTTATTATATAATCAATGTTAAATCAACTTATATATATATATATACATTTATTATTACATGTCCCCCATCCCCCTTTGTCACTGGACCACTCCAACAACTTGCTTAGAAGTTATTGGCGTTGGTACAGGAGGCTAGGGGGAGAGAGGGATAATGTAAATCAGGCACAGTTTATGATTTCTATAATATAAACTAAAAATTTCTTATTTCATTGATGGTGTAACATAGATATACAAAAAAGATAACCTCGTACCGAAAAGCATAACAACAACAAAAAATCGGACAGAATTAAAGCTAAAAACCTTAGACATTCGGACAAGATGAGAAAAACTAAACTAAAAATTGGCCTTTTGATTTGAGGCATATGAAACTATCTAAAAGGGTCTAAAAGGGTGAAATGACCGACTAACTGACTGACTGATGGTATGACCCACAAAATGGTTTGAGTTCCTATACACACACACACACACACACATGATGATGATGATGATGATAATGAAGAGACAATGAATACCAGGACAGGCTGTATATACGCACATCTCAACTATCCAACAAACTAAATAGCAGATCAACAACCTGACAAATACTTTTCATTGGGAACTGCGACCGATAATGTTAGGTAGTAATCGAATGATCTCCGACCGATATCCACTGATCAGAACTACATATTGGTAGCGATTAGGGGATCTGAAACGAACCAAGCTGATCTGACCCTCCCAAAAAACGGACTTCAACTTGAACGACAATTTAGATTTAGGCCTCTTACACAATGAGATTCAGACCCAGAATGGACCTCGCCTTCTAGACAGTTTCAAATGCCACAAATTGAGAGGCAAGTATTGCTTTTAGATTAAAAAGTCGGTGAGAATATATAACCATATACATACATATGACGTTCAACATGACAAAAAAAAAAAAAACAACAAAATCTAAATTGATGACATATGAAAGAAATATATATAACTTTCCGAATAAATGATTTCCCTGAGTTTTGGTATATATACAAATACAAATAAATACAAAGACAACAACATATATCGAACCATATATATATACATATATACCAAATACATAAATATTGCTGTATAATTCAATTAATTAACGAACTAAGCTAAAAACACAAAAAGAAATTGAATAAGCGCAGGCTTTCATACATTTTTGGACACAAAACAACTAAAGTAGTTAAGTTAAAAACAAAAACTTAGCAACTAAGTGCAAAAACATTTCAAACAAATATCGGTGTGTATATGTTAATCAGTGTATATTATATATATATATACATATATATAGCCAATTGGCCCAAAGAAGACAACTAACAAAACAAAAACAAAAACGAAAATGAAAAAAAAAATCAAACAAAAAAATTCAGTAAAAAAACTCTGACACAAAAAAAATCGTAAAATGCAGCAAGAAAAATTATGCTGGCTGAGGATATTTATAAACAAATTGAAGAAATAAAAAATAAAAAACCTTACAAATTAAAATCTAAATGTACAACAACACAAACTATACAATTTAATGAGCATACCTATTAAAGGTTTTTTGTGCAACAAAAAAATAAATAAATAATATGAAAAAACATATAAGAAACATAAATACGAATATGAATATGCAATTTAAGTGTTTTAAACATAACCATTACATACAAATATATATAATTATATATACACAACAAGACAATTATGTATTTAAACAAATATTCTTCAGCAAAATATACAAATAATTTACATACATACATATAGATATATATGTGTATTGAAATGACAAAAAGAAATCTAAGTGTGTATCGCGCCATTGTGTAATATGCGCTACAAAAACAACAAAAAATGCTAAAAAAAAAAAAAAGTTAAGAAACTCAATACCAGAAGAAAAAAAAAACAATTACAATATCTACATATACATACATATTTATATATATGTGTTAACTGCATGTGTAAATTATATAAAACATAAACAAGAAATATCAAAGAAGCTAACTTCGGCAATGCCGAAGTTTATATACCCTTGCAGTCCTTGGCAATAATTTTTTTACATTTTGAAATTTCTTTCCTTGCAACTCAATTCATCAACACACAAACAAAACATTCAAATTATTTCTCTCTTTACTACAAATTTTTAAGCAAAGCACAACACGCATACACATACATACATAAGTGTAGCGCTGCGTCTGTGTGTGCGTATGCATGTGCTCTGTTTGATTTGCTGATGACGTAGAACCGATTTGAATTGACTGTAACTTGTGTTCTATTTATCCGATCAAACTCAAATTTTGGGATCTAAGATTTTATATCAAATTCTATTATATTGGTAAATTTCATGGCGATACTCCAATTTTTGCAAAAAATTTTGTTCTAGAGCTATATGATATAGTAGTCCGATCCTGACAATTTTCATACTCTATTATCTCCCGGCTAAAAGTAGCTCAAATATGAAATTTCATTCCGATAGCTCTTAAGATGCCAGCGTGAAGTTGATTTGCACAGACGGACGGACGGACGGACGGACGGACGGACGGACGGACGGACGGACGGACGGACGGACGGACGGACGGACGGACAGACGGACATGGCTATATCGACTCAGCTTCTCATGCTGATCAAGAATATATATACTTTATGTGGTCGGAAACGCCTCCTTCTGTGCGTTACAAACATCTGACCAATTTTATAATACCCTCTGCAAGGGTATAAAAAAACCCCAAAAACTAAAAGCGAACAATTTTCGTTAAAACAAAGGAAAGCAAAGAAAACGAAGATGTTGAACCGGTAATAATAACGATTATTATTATTATTATAATACAAGACACACAAAAACAAAAAAACAACAACCAAAACAAAATAATAAAGAAACCCTAAAACAAAACAAAAAAAACAAAACAAAAACCAAAAAGCTATTCAAATTCTATAGAAATAACTAGAAACTATTTTCAAAACAAAAACCTCAACGAAATTTGAGGCATCAAAAATATCCTGTATCCTGTATGAGTAAAATAGCTGAGACAAATTGAGTCTGAGAGATCTGTTTAATAATGCAGGTGGTTCTAGATCTGTGAACAAGTTTATTTGTGTCCCTTAAAGTATGCAGCAGGCAAGCAAAACACCTTTAAACAACTTGTAGAATGTTCTGTGAACAAAAAAATTTTTCATAGAGAGTTTTTTTCTATAAGTTATACCAAAATATGTATAGTTTTTGAGATCAAAGCAATTTTGGGCCATCTATTGCATACTTTAGGGAGTAAATGTCTATTTTTAAACTTTGTTCTTGCCAAATCTCTACAAAAAAGACAATAATTTCTGCAATTCTCAATTCAACATACTTTTTTTTTTGACTTCTTGCATAATCGAGGACTATCAGTAATTCGAATTGAGGGGAAATATTATAACCAAAACAAAATATTAGCTATTGGCAATAGAGTTGAATACTTTAAATGGTCAAGTCTCTAGATACAGGATATTTCAAAGTCGTTCTTTCGACTTTTTTATTGAATTTTTTCTAGAAGCAAACTGCTAAATGCAGTGTCTTTCAAACTGTAAACGCAACACCATCCATACAACATATATATAGAGCAACAACAAAAAAGGTATAGTACTTATACCGAAATTTGTAATTAGAAATCATTGAAAATAACTCTAACAATCTAAACCCACAAACAAACATATATACAGACATTCTATACTCAACACTTATCCAAATTCTACAGATTGGCTGATATCATCAAAAGATTTTGAAATTTTTGATCCTTTTTTGGCTTATTGCATGCAACTATCCCCACTATATATGACTCAATTACTCCACCACCAGAACCCAACGCCCCTTTCTCCCAAAACACCGACAACAGGTATATGTATACAGTTAATAGTAGCACAAAAAGAAAGAAAAAACAAACTTAAGAAATAAAACTAACGGTTATTTCAATTGCTTAATCAAATTATAAATTATTGTTAATTGTCCTCCCACCCGTCTGGGGACAAAACATAATGAAATCAATCACAAAAGCTTCCAAAATAGCTAAGAATCACAAAAAGGCAAAAGCTTAAAGCTATGACAGGACATTGGCACGAATCTGTTTGAGTTTGAATCCTCTTGAGTTCTTCACTCTATGTTCTTCTCATGATTGTGAATGTGTCTAATTGAATAACCGAAAACCTAAATGAATTTAATCAATGTACCTATTCGTACCATATTTAATCAATTTGTGTAAAGCAAGCATTAAAAAATACTTAAAAAAAAAACTCTAAAAAAACCAAGCCCTTTTTTATACAGAATTTGTTAGTTTTATTGTATGCAGTTTACTCGGTAGCAAAATACTGATAACATAATTTTTAAAAGTGATCAAAAACAACATTCTTTTGTGGTGATTTCATTAAGTTGAGTGCTTTTGATACCCTCTCGAAGAGGTTGTTTTGGTTTATAAGAGGAGTTGGTTTTAGAGTGTGAACAGAAATTTTAGATAGATAATAGAATTAGGTAATAGTACTTTGGAGTCACTCGACAAGTACTATTGTATATAGAGATAACTTCTCTACAGTTTTTAAAACTAATATTCAACTATATTTAGAAATATTTCACTTAATCAGTAAGTTTTTATCCAAGATTAGAATTAGTCATCTGACTTCTTTGTGATATGGAACCGCTTACCTGGTCACATTAAATTATAGAATGATGATTAGTTTGTTAAGGGCCAAGCTCTCACACCAATTATAATGGAACCCAAATGCTAATCTTGTTTCGCTTCATTTAGTTGCAATTCCCAACTAGTTTTAGCGTTGGTATGTCCATTGCAATTCTAGAATTTAATAGCAAAGTATGTTAATGATAGAACTTGTTTCTCAAATATCTATGCAGACATCCTAATCACACTTTTGTGCTAACTTTGAATTGATCTTTGTCATAAAGTAGACCTTAAGCCGGTTTAAGTTTTAATTTAAAGAGAGGTTTTCCGAATCCATAAATTTTTTATTGTTTATGTTTATTTTATTCCCAAATTTAGTTTGTATAGTTTTAAAAAGTTTATCAAAATAATAAAGTATTGAATGAACACATTTAATCCTTTCAAAGTTTTCTTTCAAAATAATCTTAATTGAAGATATATAAGATTAGTAGGTCATCAGCAACCACCATTGGCGCATCTAGGTACTTTGCTTTGCTTTGCCCCTTAAAGTGTGCAATAGTTTGACAAAGTATTTATTGTTTTTAACAAATTTGTAAATTTTTGTGTGTCTTCAACTAAAAATTTGTTTGAACGTTTTGCTTCAAGGATTATAATTATCCATAGGACATTCCAAAATTTCTTTTTATGTTTCGAAATGCAAGTTAAAAAACTCCTTGATGAAAATCTTCGTGGTCAAAGTTCTCGCCATTTCACAGTCTTAGATCCTAGATATATAATGCCATAAATAAAAAAATACTACCCTTTTACAAACAATGATTTTAGAAAGTTCATTAGATATTTTTATTCAAAAATATAATGTTATAGTTGTTATCTCTATATGGATAGGTTTTTATACTTGAAATGAAGATTGGAAGTACTCGTCATATATGTATAGACTTTCGAGTTTTTTTTTGATGCCAACAAACTCTTGGTCGCAAAGAGCATTCTATAGTCTAGTTTTGAAGAGTATTTCCAAGTCGGTGTTTCGAATTTAGTTTAGGTAGGTTTTGTCATTCCTTTGTTTCGATTTGAAGCCAATTTGTGGAATTTAGTAAAAATTTAGTAGCCGCCCATGGTAAACCTACCCCAAAAACGAAATCGCACACATATTTTGCTAGTCTTGACACTTTTCACTGCTTAGCTGCAATCGAGCACCTTTTTGCTTGCATTTTGATTGATAAACCTTTTTCACTTTTCGTTTTTGCTTCAACTGCAACCCCCCTTGCCTCATTTTTTTTTGTTGTATTTTTTTCTTTTGCTTTTGCAGACGCTCTCCGCTTTCGCCCATAGAACTGAAGCGAAACCAACAACAAAGGCCATGAGCGACCGCGAATAATAAATTTCAAAATGAAATGAAAACAGAAAAAAAAAACTAAATAAAATGAACCTAGAATAAAATCGGGGCACAGCCAATTTTGTACGCCCAGCAGAAGCCACAGCAGCAGAACCAGGGACAGAGAGTGACTAGAGGGGAACGGGTGGCGGTGACGGTGGTGTGGCGTTTCATTTCAGTTTTTGGCAGAAAGCATCAGCTGTCGCTTGATTTCTGTTCGCCTGGTACAAATGTCGGAACGTTTCTTTGAAATGCCGAAAATGAAAGGCAAAAAGCCGCCGTGCAAATGCTTTGATGATTTTCCGCTGCTACCAACACGAACAACCGCAACGGCAACGGCAATGGCAACAGCAAACTGGGGTTGGGGTAATGGAAGGGCGGGAATGAGTTTGAGGAGCGACAATGACGATGTCGACGACGACAAGGAAGTGAAGCGTTCGAAATGCTCTTCTCGATGACGAGACTCTGTGCTGACCACCGCTTCAATGCTCAATGATGATGTTGTTGCTGTTGGTTTTTGGTTTTGGTGTGCCGCCACCGACGCCGCATATTAATTTTAGGGGAGTGGCTGGCGTGTGTGGAACAAGATTATAGAGTTCTCTTGTTTTGCTCCGGCTCTCTGCTGTCTGAATGCGGCAATTCCTTTGTTGTTTTGAATAAGTGCACTTGGGCGTAACCTTAACAGTAACAGGAGCAGGGAATAGCTTTAATTTTATTTATTTTTTTTTTTTTTTTGTATTTAGGTTAAGGTTGCGAGTAGATACCAGCAAGGGCGTAGCAAGAGGGTGAGACAATCACAGCATATGCCAGAAGAGACGGACACATTGAGTCTGTAAGTATGTCCATGATCCTTGGGGCGTGTGTTTTCTGCTTTGCCAACAACATGTATTTTGCATTGCATTTTGTTGTGAAAAGGTAAGTAAATTCCAGTTTATGTCTTAGAACTTTAGTCCTACAACCATTTGAAATTTCGAACCTGAGTCTAAAACCCTTTTTTGTTCGCATCGGTGTCCATTAGAAAACTCAGGTAAAAATTGATGTCCTTTGTCTAATTGTGTCACCACTAAGTACATGTAGCGCGAGCGCATGTCTTTTCTTCTAGATAAGTTCCGGCTAAGTCCTTGTTTGCCTCATGTCATTTCAAGATTTACAGTCTTTGCCTTATCAGAAAATTTGTTTAATACCATTGGACCGATTAGTCTTAATTAGGCCTTAAAATAAGCAGTGTAATACAGTCTTCTACGTATGCGTAAAACTATTTGAATATCATTTTGAGTTTTAACCCAAAAGTATGCAAGTTAATCGGCTTAAAGTTGCAGTCTAATAATTAAAATGCCTAAAAGTATGCACATCAGTTTTACACATTTAAGTCTGTTAACATTGACTGTTAAACCAACTGTTAAACTGTTAACTTTTGAAATTTGCTAGGTGGTAAACCAATTAGTTTAACTTTTTAAGCAACAACGACTACTTAAATTAAAAAATTCATAAAATTGAGAATAAAAGATATTGCATAGGGCCAAATGTTTTTGATCTGCGCCCTGTATGGAGGATGTAAACCAAAAATAAGTTAGCTTATAATATCAGATGAAAGTTCACATAGATTTTTCTTAAACTTTTCACTATACTTTCACAACCTAAACACTTCTATTTGGGCACTGAATCCGCTCCTGTATTTGAGAGTAGACCATTAATATATCTAGTGTTTGAGAAAATTTATATGAGAGTTGAAATGAATCATTTTGGTGGAGAGTAAAGAATAGAAATATATCCATAAATTGAATACTATTTGTTTTTCAATAAACTCTCACATGCAATGCACGATATGGACCAAAACTCGCGGGTGCTAAAAAATTAATTCTCAAAATTGAATAAATTACGCGAATTATGTAACAGGCGAACAGGAATAGAGAAAGCGAAGCCAAATGCCAAACGTGTAAACGCTGACGAGCAGCCGCGGCAACAGCAGCAGCTGCCAAGAAAAATCGCTTAGGAACACACATTCACTCTCACTCATTCACACATACACACACATCTCTCGCTTGACTTGGAAAATGCTTTTCCTCCAAAAAGTCAAAAGTATTAAGTACGTAAAAGAAGCAGCAGCAGATAAGAGTGCGGTTGAGAGGATGATGGTGAGATGGCGCAAATGTAGAGGGACGCGGCGAAGGGAAGGCTGGTCGTAAAACATTTTTCATTGCCAACAATGTGGATGGGTGGCCAACATTTGGTGAGGGGGTTGCAAATGCTTGTCACTATCGGGAAAATTAATGTTCACCAAGAGCAAGAGAGAGTGGATGAAAGAAAGATACAAAAAGATGAGAGAGAGAGAGAGAGAGAGAGCAAAAGAGAGAGAGACATGCATGGCAAAAGAGAGTTCGTATGTGTTTGGAAAAATCATCAAAGGTTGCCGCTGCGGCTTTTTCCGCCTTTGTGCCAAATCCTCAAAGGAATTTTCCGATATTTGTAACAGGCGAACAGCAGTCGCTAGCAAGCAAAGTTGACCAAAGAAAAACCCCCAAAATAAAAAAAAATAAGAAAGAAAACTCACACACATACTCGACCCCGACATCGAATTTTCCGATGTTTTCTTTCTGCTGGTATTTTTTTTTTTTTTTTGCTTGCCAGCTTGCTTGCTTGGGGAGAAAATTCGCTTTTCATGTGTTCCACACAGACACACATACACATACAGAGTGTTTGTGAATTATCGATGGGAAGCTGCTTTGACTCGCTACCTCTGACGTCGATCCGTTTGCAAAGCGAATTTATTATGCGGTTTTTCCTCTTTCCCAATGACTTTTCACTCTTTTGCTTTGTCTCTCTCGCTCTTATCTCTCTTTCTCTGTCTCTTTGCCATTTCGAGTGACATCATTAATGACAGGCACTTGTATCAGCATACAAAAGCACTAAACACCCAATAGCCGGCCGAGTCGGGAATAGACGAATAGCCTCGTCTACTACCAATTTTGGCTAGCCATAAACTAAAAATCTCATTAAAGTGGCTAGGAAACAAAAACAACAAAAAGACTTGACATAAAACATAAAATTAAATGAAACAACCAACATAAAAGACAACCAACAACAATAACAACAAAAAGAGGAATTAAATAAACCCCCAACAAACCCAAAAACACGCAAACACCCGCACACACACTCATACACACACACACAACACACAGCGCATAAATTTAGCGAATCAATCGAAATCGATTGGCCATAATGATGGATTTGAAATGAAAAGAGTTACGTGATGGGCCAGGGAAAGGGGCGTATCAGAGGTAGGGCGGGACGTGTCCATGTCCGATGCCAGAGATGATGATGAGTGTGCAATATTCCAGTTAGGCACGTGTGAGGAATCAGTTGAACCCATTGACAGATGGCTGATTTACAATTTATACTCTATCCGCAAAAATGGCCACAAGGAATTTGCATTGCAAATAAACTAAATGACATTTTTTTTTGTGAAATAGTGTTGGGCAATGCATTACGGAAATAATAAGTATTGCAAGGTGAATATTAAGTGGGAATATTCATCAAATTGAAGTGTATTTTCTGCAAGTGATCATGTAGTTTGTTTATATTTGAGTATTTGAGATATTAATCCAGATTCAAAGACATTTTTAAAATTTTATTTGAATTCTTTAACTCAATGAATTGGGGTTTTTGAATTCATTGGAAAGATAAATTGATAATTAGAGTGACTTACATTCCAATTTGAAATTCAATCTAAAATCATAAAAAAAATAGATATTAGTTTTGAAATTCAGTTTAAATTTGGCAAAGTATTTATGAGTTAGGAATTTGAATGAATTTTTCGAATTAAATTTTGGGTTGTATATATATTTAGCTTAGACTGTGTATATTTTTACCAAAACATAAACCATAAATATAATCTCTTTCTATTTATATGGCTATTCCGGCACTAAATAGTCATTTTACTAAATTCACCTGTAACTAACCTTAGTCATAATATTCTTGAAATCGTTCCAGTACTAAGGAGCTAACTAACTAAATGATTAAACTCTCTTATCTTGATAAAAATTAAACTTCGTCTAATGCTAATAGTTGAAAAGAGTATATATTTCTCGACTGTTTGGAAAAAATGTGATTTTTTTTTGATAGCAATTGTTATTGTTGTTTTAGTGGTTTTTGGCACACCAAGTTTGCTCGTTGGTTGAGGGCTTTGCAACTTTATTAATGTCAATGTCAGCCATGGCCCAGACATGCTCCAGACCCAGCCCCACCCCAGCCACAGCCTCTAACCCCAGTGAATAGTCAATGCAATATTTGGCACGTCGAGACCAGCTGGCTCCAAAAATGATGTGGAATTGCAACTGGAGAAAAACAAAAAACTGAAAGGGGAATGCAGGAAAACGATTGAAGGGAGTATTCCTAATGCCATTTGGACATGGCGCGTGCTAAAACTAATATTAACATTGCCGACCCCCAGACCCGTTTGGGTTTTGGCGAATTCTTTGCACTTTGTTTAGTCTGCGTTGTGTTGTGGCATTCCACACAAAAACAACAAAATGTTTAACAGACACAAAGGCGTCTGCGTTTCCCATAAGTTCTCCTCGTATGGCTCACAATAAACGAGGAACTCATTTTAAGTGCTTAACCTTAACTAAATAAAGACAAGAAATTCAATAAATATCCATAAAAACAACATATTTAAATTGCAGTAACTTCAAAAGCCAAGCGCAGAAGCCGCAGAATAAGAACAAAAAAGCGACAAACTGGCAACCAGATCAACTCGATTAACGGTAATCATATTAAACAGACCAGAGTAAGAAACTTAATTAAATTGCCCAAAATAAGTGAGCAGATGAAAACTGGTTGATGGAAGAGAGCAACAACAATAACAACGGAAAATATTGCAGCAACAACAGCAACAACATGAACTGCAAAATTCAATTAAAATATATGCGAACTTTGTTGACTTGATGATGACAATGTGAAACGCCAAAATGGAATTTGACTTAATGGCAAACGGCAAACAAGCAACAAGCAATGGAGCCAGTATTAAAGTACATCAGCAACATCTCTAGCAGCAGCAGCAGCAGCAACAACAATACCTGCAATTAACTGGCAGGAAGTTTTTGGCTGAACGACAACGACCTTGCTTGGTGTCTTGTTAAGTTTGCCGCCAAGTTTGTCTGCTGCTAACTGTTAAGTGGGCTTGCACTTCGGAATCTGCTTCAGACTGGGGTCTCGGGTCCTCGGGTCTGGGGGCTTGGCCGCCCCCAAACAGCATTCCAACATGCCAAACTAACTGCATGTTGCATGCCACGGCTAAAACTAATCATAATGCAATCTGGAGCCTCTAGGCCATACTTCATTTGCATTTGGCCATAAGAATTGGCCCTTTCTCTAGCTTAGGCATGGATTAGAAACCATATTATGTAAGCAGCTGAGCTGTGATTCCGTCCCTGTTCACTTACAACAATTATTCATGAAATTGAATTTCAAATGGAATATTTGGATTCATTTTGTTTAAGATCTTTGTCCACGAAATGATGTAAACCTTTGAATAATTCATTGAGAACATTTGCGAATCTTTCACACACACAGATGGCAATCGGGAGAGTTAATTGCTGAAATCCTCTTTCAAAACTATTTGTGCAGGACTTAAGTTACCTAGAATTTTCGACACACACATATGTTGAGAATTTCAGCCCTCTTTCTGTGCAACTAGTAGACACAGTAATACCCTCCCTCTGTGGCATAACAGTTGGTTTCGATCTTTTTGTCCATCTGACATGATCCTGCCCTTCTCTTCTCTTAAATTTATGCCACACTTTTCCAATTAGTTGCATGTTGGATGATTCAACCCAACAGAGGCATCCATGTACAATGTGTTTGATCACAAGGAACCCCGTCAGCTGCAGAGTGTTAACTATTATGTAGACCACCCCTTGTGAGGTTGAGTGGAAATTAAGAAACACCCAGACAGAGGTTTGGCTGAGTCATGTGTTTACTTGTAGAAATGAAATTCCGACAAGTTTCATCAATATGTCGATGTTGACTTATATGGTTGGTTAATCTCACAATTCATAAATTTAGTTTAAATCAACAAAACTGGCGCCGCACTTTGTCATTGTGTCAAGGTAAGTTGCAAAAATGCTATAAAATTATACAAAAAATAGCATTAACAACAACTTGTTAAGCCTACGCATTGAATGCCTTAGTTTTTATTTTTTCTATGGTCTTGCAATTTGCCTTAGTTGTAATTTTTGCAGAGAGGAAAAGAAACTAATAAACTTGCAGCTGCAATTGCATTTGCAGTTACAACTTTTTGTCACACTTTTTTTCCGCTTAAGTGGATTTTTATTTTCTGGTCTTTATTATTTTTATATTTGTTTAATTGCTGTCCTACAATAGTGGTAGATGAGGGAGAGGAGTAGAAGGTGGAGGAGATGGTTGGGGGAGGGAGCCATACTGTTTGCTGATGCTGGCACTCAAGTGCACATTTCCTGCCATTTACAACAAAGTATTTTTGCTGCTAGTTTTTATTTATATTCATAACACACTTAATGGGTTTTTACTCTCTTCTCTTCTGAAAAGCCTTTGCTTTGGGCTGGCTCTGGCACTGGCCCTGGCCCATTGTTCGATTTGTAACGGGAACGGGGCCTCAGTCGGAGTTCCCTTTGGCTGCCACTTGCAGCGAGGGCAACAGCAGCAGCAACGGCTACGTTTGCGCATGTTGCACGTGGTTTGCGTAGGGGTTGCATTCAGTCTTTCTCGTTTTTTTTCTTTTTGGGGTTGCTTGCCAGTGACCCGCAGTATTTGAGTTTTCATTCTTATTTGTTTCGCCAGCATTGTTCATTTCACTTCACTCGCCCCGGTCGCATGTGCCTGCCACACGCAGATCCCTAACCCAAGACACTTTGCCACCACCACCAACAAAACTGCCACCAGCTGCTGCAACTCCTTGGCCTAAGATCAACATTAGGCACGTCAAAATGGTCTAACCAGCTGTCCTCATCCATAAGAAGCTAGAAAATCAAAACCTGCCGTTGGAAAAAAGAAAAACCTCTATTGTCCTTCGTTGGCCAACTCGATACCCGACATATGTTTGGCTTCACAGTTGATTTCTAGGCAATTAGTGTGGACTCACATCCTCTCACCCTTGCCATGGGGTTGTCCCTGCCACTACAGTGGCTACAAATGCAAATGAACTGAGAACGAATAGTTGTTGATCACCCACAGACCAATCCATAAACAAAAACCGAGCCGAACCAAACCAAGCGAGGCGTTGTTCATAATTAAAGTGAGAAAAGCAGCTGCCATTCAGTGGGCTAACTAAGTCCTCAGTACACAATTCCATTTCCTCATGCCATTGTATGCTACCCCATCAGTGGTGGGCATCTATGTACATATATTTGTTTTGAGGAACAATTTTGAAACATTTATTAGTATTTGTCCACAGTTTCTCCATGTCGCCCTTTACTGAACCTTTTCAACACTTGAGTTCGCTTTCAGTTACCGACAGGTTTCATATTTCACACATAAATATTACTCAAATAGTAGATAGTCTAAAATATAAGATCGAAACGTATATTTAACTCGAAATTATGACAACTGAAAAGCATCAAATTTCTTCTTTTTTTTTTTGGTTTTATTTTTATTATGCCTAAGATGAAAGTGAATGTTCCTTTAATTTTTAAAACACGCTCAAGTAATTTTTAGTTTGTCTGGGCTAAGAAAAAAAAAGTAGATTGGCTATGCTCGGTAACTTTTAAAAACAAATTTCTTTTTGATTCGAGCATAGAATTAAAGTGGAGAAACCAAAAGGCTCAAAAGTACGACTCGAAAATTTATAACTAAAGTTTTTATACCATACACCCAAAGGGTGAAATGGTATATTAAAATGTATGTAACAGGCAGAAGAAAGCTTTTCCGACCTCATAAAGTGTATATATTCTTGATCAGTTTCAACAGCCGAGTCGATCTAGCCATGTCCGTCCATCCGTCTGTACGTCCGTATGACCGCGTAGATCTCGGAGACTATAATAGATAGAAGCACCAAAATTTGTATGTAGGTTCGTCTAGTATGTAAAGTGATAAAGTTTATTTCAAACTTTTGCCACGCCCCTTTCCTCCCCCGTAACTTTTTTAACATAATAGATATAATATGAAACTATTGTCAATTTGAGTTTTTCATTTCACAATCCCAGATACTAGTTCTTTTAGGTCAACCTTTAATGGCATTGCGTGATTAGTGGCAATTTTCGATCAGCTGTTGGCCTAAAAAAATTCTTCCATGTGGCTTTTGCGGCCAAATATATTAATAGTAGCAATGGCAAAGGATGCCACTTTCTTTCACAACACCATTAATTGGCCTCTGGATGATGTTTTAACAACAGCCAACAGCTGCCACAAATCAAGCAGCCTGCGAGGCTGAACTGAACCCAATATTAAAATCCACTTAGAGGTGGCAGACGCGTGGCTAAGCAGAGCGAGAGTGGGTAAACCAATTAAAGCAAACACTGAAGTATCTGTAAATCCTTTTAGCACTTAAAAACAATATCTGCGAGAATTTATATGGTTGTATCTATAATGAAAATATGAGAACGATATGTGCGCTCAACCCTGTCATAGTATCCTTTACTGTTTGTCATTCCAGTTGCCATGGCAAATCCCTTTGGGTTTGTGTCTGGGCATGCGCAACGGAGCAGCTGTTGACCCTCGACCCCTATGAATATTTGTAATCCTGCGGAAGTTGATTTCAACACGCGTGACTGGCCAGTTTGGAGTCCCAAAAAGTTGATAGTGTCTTTGACCCAAGACCCATTGTGTCCAGACAACACTGGAAAATTATGTCAATTTTTAAGTTACTTAATACAAATTTCTCAGCTCTCAAATGGATCGTTCTAATAAAATACTTCGATACTATCTAAAAGATGAAGTTGTCATACACAATCAGAAATGCGACTGTTGGGTTATTATCCATCGAAAGGTCTTCGATTTGACGGCCTTGATAAAGGACAGACTCGATCATTGGAACACAGTATGTTTTCAACCACTTACTTTCCCCACTTTGTGAGTTTATCTAAAGATCATCTAGAATATGGATTATCTGGTGGCTCATGCGGGTAAAGATCTCTCGCATATGTTTCACGAAAATTGCGCACCACGTACAGAAATCTCTTCGAGAAGTGGCAAGCCGAGAGTCCTCTTTCCGCCCATATTAGAGATGGCGATGAGTGAATTGGTCAAGACTCCTGGACTTATCTGGAGCCAGGATCCAGTCTATCATGTTGGAATGACCACACGAAGATCTCGTTTGATAAGGATTATTAATGCTCTGACAGCCCACTCGCAGTATATGACGGTATGCGATGAGGACACCATTTATGATATACAACAGAAATATAAGGAGCGATATAATCATCATGCTGGCAGCTATGAGTGGCGCAAGTTCTCCCATGGTGTAAGTAAGAATTGCCAATTAGATTGCCTTAATAACTTGTTCGAACTTAGGCTAAAATGTGTGGCCAATTGAATCTAAATGGCACCTTGGATGAGAATGGATTGACATCGGATGAGGAAAGTTCCATAGAACTGCCTCCACCTTCTCTTTGGCTGTACTATACTGATGATATAACAATTGCCTGAATGTTGATTACATTTTATTTTAGGTTCAAGTTGGCAAAATTAAACGAATAGATCGGGGTAAATTTTTCCTGTTTCATTCTACCAATGTCATGGTCGACATGACCGCCTAATATAAGCTAGTTGCAGTGGCTTATTGCCTCCTGATGGTAATTTATGCGGGTTTCGGGAGCAACAGAACTGTGGAGCTGTGAACTCGTGTATGACTGACTGACTGACTGCAGCTGCCCCTGGCCCTAACACCAGCTAGCTAAATGTTGTTGGCACGCGGCAGCTTTAGACATGAGCCCTTCCCTATTTGCTAGGGGTGTTGCTTACTGAACTGTGTTAGCCTGGCGTTTTTTTGTTTTTTCATATTCGTATTCGTGAGCTATGCCAAAGTCAGAGAATTCTCCAAGTATTCTGTAGATATGACGCCCACTTTGACTTACCTCCGGGCCAAAGACTCCCCGCTTGCTGGAGCTTATCTTTAAAGCATAAATTAAATTAATTTCAACAAATACAAAAACACATTTTAATTGCAAACCAGTTTTAAGCTCCATAAATGGTTCGCTCTAGGTTGTTTATTAAACATTAAACAAGCAAGCCAAGTGTGACAAAGAATTGGTGTAGGATTTTTGACAAGAGTCAGACAACAACAAGAGGCTTGCCATAAGCCAGTTACACTTACCACCAATCTAATATGCAAACGTTTCTAATATTTCACCAATTTTTGCAAGATTTGGTGGCATCTTTTTGCATCTTTCATCTCAAGTAAGGCAAAGGCAAAGTTGTGAAATTCTTAAAACCGGAGAATGACTCACATTTTCTGGTTTCTTTAACGTTTTTTTTGTCTCGTCTCGTGAAGCCTGGGAAAAGGAGCAGGTTTTAACTTGTAGTGTAGTCAGATAATCAGACAAAGGTAGCCAATAGATACCTAAATATGGCAAATATTCTCCCTCTCTCGCTCTGTGTTTACTTCAACTATTAAGGGCTTTAAGAGAGAGAGAGAGGACTGTGCGGCAGTGTGTGTTAAATGAGGGGGAGGTGTGGAATAGTCACAACTATGTGGGAGAATTGCGTAGAATAACTGTTGCACTGGCCAACGAACATATAAGTAAACAAGTGAATTGGCTCCACAAAAACCAGTTTTTGGCATGCCTTCGAATTCGAGTTCGTTGTCTAAGTCATTTGTTTGGTATGAGTTCATTGCCTGCACTTTCAGACAAATGCCTCATGTATTTTGCCTATTAAGCGATGTTTTCTATACAGTCATAAAATCTGGCAAATCAACTATATACATACATATATGTACAACATATGAATAAACAAATAAAGTGGCAAATATTGTGCAAAAAATAATTTATTTATTTAGCTTGTTCGTCAAGTGTCAGATTTATGCTGGAAATAAATCAAAAATAAATTATTTTCTGGTATATATTTTTATAAATCTAACAGTAATATTTAAGTAAACTTTTTGCAGTTAACTTTTACTTAATCTTAACAAACCTCTAATGAAAAGCAGTAAACTATAACTATTAAACTATAAAAGGGTCCAATTAAAAAACATTTTCTCACAGTCTGAAATATGGGCATATGGACATCCAGGATCGAACTACACTGGGAATATTTTGGAAATTTGGCAAATTTATTTATATTTAGGTGGTATCAACTTTAAATTGGTTTATTTTCATTTCCGTTTCAACTAAAAACCTTTCCAGTTTCTAGACAAACTTCAACTGTTCATAGATCAACTCTTTTATAAGAATTTCTCAATTACCTTCTCACAATTAGTAAGCAAATTGCTCAAGGCCATGACCCAAACTGTAACTGTGAAGATTGCAGAATTCTGCAACTATTTTAATAGTTACAGCTTTAACGGTGCTTGGACATGAATGTGACATCTCTCGCCAACAACTACAACAACAATAGAAAGAGATAGAGATGAAGAGCAAATGGGAGACAAGTACATAAATTGCCCTCTTCATGGTAGCAACATTCCTTTGGCAAGCACCCACAACTAGCTAACCCACTTCAATGAAGTAAAGGGGTATCATCATCCACACCATGACCCATTCTCACAGTCTGAGCTATGCGTAGACTATGAATCTAAATCTAAATTCCATTCCCAAAGCCAAAGCGGATGTCGAGCATTCTTTGGTGAGTTCTCAGCGCAACTAATTTAACCAGGCATAAACATAAAATATTTTTATATAACTTTTCACTGGATTAGAAAATAGAAAGCCAAGACAAATATTGCAGTTTTGTTTTGGCCTGAAGGTCAAACGTTTTTCAAAAAGGAAGTTCTCCCACACCCAATCTAGCAATATCCGTTATGGTCTTGCGACTCCATTTCTCTCTCTCTCTCTCTCCGTCTCAAAGCGAATTGCATTTGGCATACAAAATCATTATGATTTGACCGCTTCCAACATTGTGTATTTGGCATTCTACACCAGAGGCAGGTAAATTAAATAATAAATAAAAATTGGTAAAAAAAAAAAAAAACAACACAAAAACAAAAACCAACCCATGTGACAATAAATAGCGGAACCAAATTAGGAAGTGGCCACACCACAAAACAAAATTCTCAACCTGCCATATTCGGATGCCAGCAGACAGTGGCCAATGGCGACATAAAGCATAAGTATTATTGGCATTGTCATGGGCATATTAAATATACTCGTTACGATAATAAAATGCCAACTTAACTTGGGGGCCATTTGCTGCTTGACCGATTTCTAGAGTCTCAAATGACACATTGTTGAGAATTCCGCAACGAACGGATATCATCTGCGGTACTTTATAGGTATAACTTACATCCTGAAAGATATCTTCATGTGTTTAGAAACAATATACAAAAAAAAAATCCAGAGGGTCGGGGCCAACCAAGCTTTTTGTTAGTCTTTTCTTACCAATACCCGTCAAAGTGGAAAAACTTTTTATCTAAAAAGTCGAATGTTTGCGAGAGAACGGCTTACAATCTTAGCATAAGAAATGACGAAGATATTGATCAAAGTTACTGATTAGCACCGATCGTTCCTATGGGAGCTAAACTAACAAATGTTAAATTTGAAACCATACGCGTCAAAAGTAACCAAGTTATTGACAAAAGTCACTGTTTTCGACCGATCATTCCTTCTTGGCACAGGTGAAAAAGGGGTTATAGGTGTAACAAACTCACCAACTTTAAACCTTACGCCAATAGCTTAGAAAATAACGAATTTATAGAGAAATATCACTCCTCGTGACTTCTCCGTTTGTATGGGAGCTATATGATATAGTGGTTCGAGTCCGACATATACAACCTGTGCACTATGTATATACAAGCCTATATGCGAAGCTTCAATACTGTAGCCGCAACTGTCTAGAAGGAGTTTGCGTCAATCCAGACAGACGGACATGGCTATATGAACTCGTCCCGTCGTGCTGATCAAGGATATATATAATTTATATGTTCGGAGATGCTTTCCTCTATGCGTTGCACACTTTTGACCAAAATATTATAACTTTTTTGCAAGGGTAACAAAGGTTTTTCAGAACATGTTAATTAAATGAATATTACGATTGATTTGAAGTATTATCTTATTTAATTTTAATGACATAAAATGTTTCAATCCTATTCCAATTACGAACCAAACCAAATTTGATATATCCAATATTTCTTATTTAATCTTAGTATTCATTCTTTTTGGGGATTTACAGCAACTTAGCGGCATCCGAATCCTGAGTCGAACTGGCTTGAACCTGAGTATTAAATGTGGTGTAATCAGCAACCATGCCTTCGCTTTGGCTCAGGATCTGAGACTGAAGCAAATCATCGGAATATACAGTCATGGATTCCGAATTGATCTCATCGATGTCACGAAGCCAGTCAGGTTGCTGGTTCTGTTGGGGCGAAGGCGGGACTTCAGCTTTATTGCCAGGGTTATCCGCCTGATCACCTGCTTCTTGGTTAATCTCATCATCATCATCATCGCCAATGCCATCCACGTCATATGATTCAATAACAGACGAATCAACATCTCCTGTCTCGGTTTCAGGTGGATTCTCCAATAGCTTCTGACGCTCCAGCTCTTTCTTCCAACGATCCAGTCGCAAATTGTTTTCCTTTTTGAGCTCACAGAGATTAATATACTGATGTCTAGCGACAACCTCGTCGGGATAGGGCACTGCCATGCCACGGTTTATGGCCTTGATCAACATTGCATTAACGAAACGATATGATTTGTTGGTCAGGCGTCCTTTTGCGTCCAACCGCTTTTTGGCATCGTATACACAATTGACGTGTGTCAAATTCACACGTACTTTGGTACGCTGGCAGAGCTGCCGCACCTCTTCCGGGGTGTACTCGCGTTTCAAATCTTCCTTGGTCACCTTCTGTAATAGAAACTACACATTTAGTTATTTTCTTTGTGCGACGGCCAATAAACTGAGATTATCTACTCACTGTCTTCTCAACTAAATGGCGTAAAAATGCCCGGTTACCATCATTGGCCTGGCTCAAGATTAAACGTTCATCCTCCTCCTGTTGGATTCGAAGAGTCTCCCAAGAATCCAATAGCGACATTTCGTATCCAAAATTTTCTGTATGTCAACGAAATTTCCTTAAATATGACACGTTGGCAGTGTGAATGAGATTGTGCGCTTTGGTATTGTTATCGATTTATTATTATTTTGCAGTTGGCAACACTGATGAGCAAAAGAAGAAGAGGAAAAAACCTATATTTTGCTCTTTCACACTCAATGATTTTGTGGTTGTAAAAACTGTCAAATGTGTCGCTAGGCATGAGTGTGAAAGAGAAAGAAGATAGTATAAATGCGAATTGTAATCGAAAGCTAATACAACTGTCAATGAATCAGATAATATAACGGACTACCACATCAAATGAACAAAAATTTTGACAGATTAATGAACATAAATGCTATATTAGAATTGTAAGATTACCAGTAATTTTAATTATACATATGTATACTAAATAAGTACTTAAATGTAATTTAATACATATGTATATATATATATATGTTTATAATTTAGAAACACTTAATAGTGATTTCTATACATATGTCGCATTTGGAAAAGTATTGCCAACTTTTAAATTTGTTTAATGCGCCTAATTAAGAATAAGACAATCAACAGGAAAAATCTAGCTTAAGATATCTAAATTAAGATTGCTTAATTTATACTTTTATTTTGACATTGTTGATGTTAATGAGTTGTATTTTAAGTAAAAACTAAGGAAGTAAGTCGTCGCAGCAAATCGTATATACATATACCTATATCGGAATATATATTATTTTTATTTTACATGCCTCACATTTATTTGATCTGAACTTTTGAAATTACGGCAGTTTGATAAAGATTTATAATAAATATTATCATTACTTCAAACGCTGTTAAAGACATGCAAATAATCTATGTATATGAATTTTGGTGTTTATGCATAGAGAAGAAATCATTTACGATCAGATATGGTAAACATTTATACAAGGCGAACTCTTATAACCATATCAGTTTTTTTCGCATATTTGTCTGTCCCTATGAACCGAAGCAAACTTTTAAACAATTGCAACTAAAGTTTTGCATTTAGGCTTATAACGGGTAAGATAATAAGACTAGTTCGTTTTTGATTGGATATTTAGAAAATAAAATATTTAAATGTGTCAACTAAAGTTATGATAAGTAAAAACCTTCGCAAATAAAACGTTTTCTTCAATTATGGAGGCAGAAGCCGAGAGTGTATAGAATGGGCGGAACAAAGGACTATGTGAACTTTGTCCCTCAAAGTATGCAATAAGATATGCCTTATTTCCAGCATATGTGTAACTTTTCGAATGCCTTGTTACTTAAAAAATGTCTATATAAACAATGTTCGACAGGCATTTATGATTTACTGGGCATTCCAATATTTCATGGGGTATTTTAAGAAGGGAATTCTTGGCCTTTCACAGCCACAGATTGATTTTGTTTTAAATTGGAAGAAAACTTGAGAATGATTCAAAAATAGTGCATAGTTACGAATCTACTAAAATAAAATGTTTCTTTAAAATGAAATGTACAAAAAGAAAGGGCATGCAAATTTAAAACATTGTTCGAGTAAATGTGCAAATTTAATGAAAGTTCGACTACCCCGCAGAGACAAATTTATAATTGTGTAACCTGATTAACTATCACTTAGATTAGATAAGTCTCTCGCCTTTAGTTGTTAATTTCAAGCGTAGCTTTTTATATAACTGAAATCGATGTTTAATTATGTAATTCTTTTGGTAGTCCATACAACAATTGTGTCTTGTTTTCTTTATAAATAATAAACACGACGAAATTTGCCTTGTAAATTCATTTGAATGATTCACAAAAGAAGTGTGAAAATCAATTTTGTATTGAAAACTTCATCAGTATACAGAGAATGAATGAATGAATGGGGAGTCTTTTGATTCGCCCATCAAACTACCTACCGATTGATCGATTGATATGCAACTTTTGCTTTAAGGCCCTCCAAGTGATTTTCATAAATTATTCAAAGCTTAACTGCTTCCGTTTTGGGTGAGTCTCTGTCACCCATTCCCGATGCCGTTCTCCCATTCTACCAATGTCTGTCTGATTGACAAGCTTCAATTCTTGAACGAGGTCTTCTCTGTCACCATAACCATCGCTCTGTCTCTGTCTCGATCTATTCTCCTTATGGTTAGTGCACTTTCTTGTGGTTTTGCAGCTGTTTGTATAAATTTCCAGCAACAATTTCGAGTTTATTTTACATTTTATTGTATAATTTTCGGATGTGGTTACCTGAGGCCAATGGCGAGCAGAAGGGATCCGGGTTTAGGAACGGGGAATAGTTATACAAAAGTAGCCTCTCTCAGTTGTTGCTGATTGTGTGTTTCTGTTGATGTTTTTGTGGCATAAATTAACGCGTGCAACTAAATAAAAATAAATAAATTTTATATTTACATTCAGTCAGTCAGTCCACACACATACAAAGTTCTTTCGAGTTCTGGGACTTTAAGTTATGCCTGAGTGCCTTCAAGGTATGCCAGATCCGGAGACAATGGGGCGGTTTTGCTTCACAGCCCCAGCCAGCGACAAACAGATAGAGAGAGAAAGAGAGAGGGAGAGTGTGGGGAGCGGTTCATTCTATGCAAATTTAATGGCCCCGCAAAGGGTTAAGGCTCAGAGGTTGCCATTAATTGATATTAACACAATATTTGTTGGGTTTGTCGTCGTCGTCGTCCCAGTAATTACTTGGCAAACCCTTTTACCGGCGAAAGACAGAAACAAAAACATTATCATTCGACTTTTTCCCATGCAAATCGTCTGGTTCAACGAAATCAATTAAAAAATGTGAGCACGTGACCCATCCAACTACCCACATCTGTGTCCTTGCATGTCACTCTCACTCTGGTTATTGCTTTGCGTGATGTTGTTGTTGTTTGTTACAGACTTCCTGTCCCCCGAGAGCCGTTAGCTGGCCTTGTGCTTCCTGCAAAGAGCGTGGGATCGAAAACTTTAACTTTTGTTTATGCCGTAAAATTCTAAAATATTCTCAGACTTACTCTTAAGTTCTATTGATTTATATCATGATCTGCGGGCTTCAATTGATTTCGAAATGATAATCTCTCTTTGTGGTTCGATGGTGGTGAATTGGTTGAAGGGTTTTCCCTCCTTTTTTTAGCGCAAATTAAAATGTTTGAAGTTGGATTTGATTTACGGCCAGGGCAAGTGTTTGTGCGAGGGGAGGTTAAGTCGATTTCACAATTTATGAGTGTAAATGTAAATATGTATATAAAAAATTTACAGAAGGGGCTTGGGAAATATATTTTAACGATACAAAGATTTCACTGGATTACCCTATAGATACTTGGGATGAAACTTAGGGGAAAGAACATTTCAGTTTTTAACTAAGCAAACTTTGTTTCGTGTTTAAACTGACCATAGTCAAATGTTTAACAAATAAAATCGAAACCTCAATCATTTATTATTAAATCATATTGGCAAAGAGTTGGACTTGTTCAACTTGTTTCTTCTACATCCACAACAGGCCGCTTCACTTTCTAACATGATTAGTTGGCATTTATCTACTTCTCTCTTTACCAGTTGTTCTTCAGTTATTATACCCTATATCTCGGTATTTCATTAAGGGTATATTAAATGCTATAAAAATAATAGAAACAAAATAGCCACACAACTAGCATAAGCTAGGCTAGTGTAAGGTCACTTACACTTACTTCAAAACTATAGACAATTTTTAATTTATATTATCAACTTGTGAAAACTTGCAAACTGAACCACATTATAAAATTATTCTAGTCGAATGAATAAAGAGAAAATAATTATGCAACAAAATTGACAAGTGGTCTTCCAGTGGTCTAATCCACACGTAGTTTTTGCATAATTTTTGATAATCTAGCAAGTATACATATATGCCAAAGCAATATTGACCGCTGATGTAGACATTACGAATCTTCAATTTATTGGTTATAAAAATAAACTGTTTGATTTTTTCAAAGGATATCACATAGTCGTTACTTTTTGGACCATTAAGTGCCTACATGTTTTCTTCTAGTTTCTATTTCTTCCTTCGTTCGTTGAGTAATGAACGCTTTTTCAAGTTGATAATTACGATGAAACAGCACAAACGTCGCGATGTTCGTCATATACACAAAGGGAGAGGCGGGTAGGAGTTCCAGAGGAGGAGACTCACAGACAAACTACAACCACAAACAGCTCATTTGCTTGCAATGATGAGGCAAAGTCGAATCAGAAGCTTAGGTAAAATATTTGTTTACAAAGGAAAATACCAGTAGCAATAGTAACCGATTTCAAAAATAAACCTCTAGGCCAGGGTCCAGCCAAAAAGAAGAAAAAAACCAACAATATGTTGGAAATTCTGACAGTAGCGTGGGAACATTAACCCGAAGAGTAGGACTTATGTAACACATGTAACTCTGAGAGGGCGGAGGGAGGGGTGGGATGGGTTCCTCATCAAATTCCCATTGACTTATTAAATACAATGAGCTAGTGTAATTTTTAAGCTGATTTTTGCGAATCAATTAAATCGAATTAAATTAGATAGACTAAATAACATTCCGACAAATCAATTCAAAATGCAAATATTTTAAAACGTTGAGAACTTAATTAATTTAACGGTTTGGTAGTCAACTATTATAATCTTTAATAATAATAAATACACCTAAAATTTCTAGATCTTTGTTCAAATCAAAGTTAATAAATTTGTAATGTATGTAATTTTGTTTAAAAATCCTTAATAACGAAAAAATTGAGTTTAGGTAAGCTTGTAACGACTTTCAAAAACATATTAGATATAGGAATAGTTGTATTCCGTATGATGAAACTCATGAGTTCTTAAAAGGCCTATAATGACAGAAGTGAGCTTCATGAATATATTCAAATCGATATTTGAGACATTCAGTCTTATAATAAATCAAATGAATGAGGCAGAAAACTTAGATGAACGGAATGAATACAAATCGACTTCTTTTATTGCAAGTTCCTAGATGTAAATAATAAGTTTATTCTTACCAAACAGTACGTAAACAGTGACTTTGATCAATAACTTCGTTATTTGCTATGCTAAGATCGAGGACGTTCTTTCGCGGACATTGGAATTTTTAGATAAAACGTTTTTCCACTTTGATGGCTATAGGTAAGCAGTTACCAAAAAAGTTGCAAGGGTATATAAAATTTGGCACAGTCGAAGTTAGCCCCGGTCCTCGGGTATTAATTTTTAAATTCCATCGGTTCGCTAAATTTCATAAAAATCAGATATGAAACATGTCAAAGCCCCCCAAACGTTACGTAATAGTATTAAGAAGGGCGACGACGGAAGACCTATGATAAAGTCTATGTATGTTTGTTATACGACATTTAGAAAATAGTTTAGAAATTGTTATCATTCGTTTTCCACGTACATGGTATTATTGCTAAGTCAATAGTCCATTTATCTCAAGAAACACTTTACACACTGGGAAAAATGGATTTTTCGACCTTAGATGCCAGAAAAGGTTTTTAAATTTAAGATTTATTTTCATTTGCAAGCAGCAGATTATTCAATTTTATCTTAAATTTAAGAAGAAAAAAAAACAAAATCATAAATGCAACAACAAAATGGAACTTCACTTAAACTTGACACAGTCAAGAAACTCTAGATGGTATGTATTTGGTTTTGTTCATCTGTTTTGCTCTTATTCGTAGACGGTGATTTTCCGTTAATTGTGGTTTTAGAACTTTATCACGCAGGTCTTCTTTTGCATTCCTTTTGATTTGATTTTAAAAATTCCCCAAGTAGTCATCAAATAACCATACTAATCTGATTTTTGAAATGCCCGAAAAATGGTTAAGCTTAGAAGTGGTCCAATTGATTTTATATAATCGTCTATTGGGCATATCTGTTCCAGACTGTAGAAATGTTTTCGGTATGAAGAAAAACAATTGCCACAGTAGGAAAGGAGCCAAGACCGGACATTGTAATCCTTATGTTTGGGGTCGATGTTTTGGTAAAATTTGAAATACGCCTTATGGTTGGTTACAAATCCAAACTTGATGGCACTTTGTGCTAAATATGTTTTTAATACTTCCAGATACTGCCCGGCGTTCATGGTATTATCAATAAATGCCAGTTCACCGACTCCTCGACTGGAATACACTCCCAAACCATGACGGAAAGTTTTCCAAACTTCACAGTTGGAATAATATGCACACATATTTTCAATTATTCGATGAATAGTCCCTAAAATATAAGTACTTATTTAGTAAATGTATCATTAAAATTAATGGTAATCTTACAATTCTAATGTAGCATTTATGTTCTTTAATCTGTCAAAATTTTTGTTCATTTGATGTGGTAGTCCGTTATATTATCTGATTCATTGACAGTTGTATTAGCTTTCGATTACAATTCGCATTTATACTATCTTCTTTCTCTTTCACACTCATGCCTTGCAGTTTTTACAACCACAAAATCATTGAGTGTGAAAGAGCAAAATATAGGTTTTGTCCTCTTCTTCTTTTGCTCATCAGTGTTGCCAACTGCAAAATAATAATAAATCGATAACAATACCAAAGCGCACAATCTCATTCACACTGCCAACGTGTCATATTTAAGGAAATTTCGTTGACATACAGAAAATTTTGGATACGAAATGTCGCTATTGGATTCTTGGGAGACTCTTCGAATCCAACAGGAGGAGGATGAACGTTTAATCTTGAGCCAGGCCAATGATGGTAACCGGGCATTTTTACGCCATTTAGTTGAGAAGACAGTGAGTAGATAATCTCAGTTTATTGGCCGTCGCACAAAGAAAATAACTAAATGTGTAGTTTCTATTACAGAAGGTGACCAAGGAAGATTTGAAACGCGAGTACACCCCGGAAGAGGTGCGGCAGCTCTGCCAGCGTACCAAAGTACGTGTGAATTTGACACACGTCAATTGTGTATACGATGCCAAAAAGCGGTTGGACGCAAAGGGACGCCTGACCAACAAATCCTATCGTTTCGTTAATGCAATGTTGATCAAGGCCATAAACCGTGGCATGGCAGTGCCCTATCCCGACGAGGTTGTCGCTAGACATCAGTATATTAATCTCTGTGAGCTCAAAAAGGAAAACAATTTGCGACTGGATCGTTGGAAGAAAGAGCTGGAGCGTCAGAAGCTATTGGAGAATCCACCTGAAACCGAGACAGGAGATGTTGATTCGTCTGTTATTGAATCATATGACGTGGATGGCATTGGCGATGATGATGATGATGAGATTAACCAAGAAGCAGGTGATCAGGCGGATAACCCTGGCAATAAAGCTGAAGTCCCGCCTTCGCCCCAACAGAACCAGCAACCTGACTGGCTTCGTGACATCGATGAGATCAATTCGGAATCCATGACTGTATATTCCGATGATTTGCTTCAGTCTCAGATCCTGAGCCAAAGCGAAGGCATGGCTGCTGATTACACCACATTTAATACTCAGGTTCAAGCCAGTTCGACTCAGGATTCGGATGCCGAAAAGTTGCTGTAAATCCCCAAAGAGAAAATATGAATACTAAGATTAAATAAGAAATATTGGATATATCAAATTTGGTTTGGTTCGTAATTGGAATAGGATTGAAACATTTTATGTCATTAAAATTAAATAAGATAATACTTCAAATCAATCGTAATGTTCATTTAATTAACATGTTCTGAAAAACCTTTTTTACCCTTGCAAAAAAGTTATAATAGTCTTGGTCAAAAGTGTACAACGCTTAGAGGAACGCATCTCCGAACATAAAAATTATACAAATTCTTGATCAGCACGACGAGACGAGTTCATATACCATGTCCATCCGTCAGGATTAACTCCTTCTAGACCGTTGTATTCTTTTACCGTTGTATAGACATATAGAGCACAGGTTGTATATCTCGGATTCAGCAGCATCGGACCACTATATCATATAGCTCCCATACAAAGAGTGACATTTCTCAACAACTTCGTTATTTTCTAAGCTATTGGCGTGAAGTTTAATATTGGTGAGTTTGTTACACCTGTGCCAATTTTCATCAAGAAGGAATGATCGATCGGTCGAAAACAGTGACTTTTGTTAATAACTTCGTTACATTTAAGGAAAGATTTACCAAAAAAGGTGCAAAGGTTTTACAAAGTTAAGCGCGGTCGAAGTTAGCCCCGGCCCTCTGGTTCTTCTCTCTAACAGACAACCAGCTTCCCGCTTTGTTTTGCCTGTGGTGTAATCACCTTCATAAGATTGACTTTAGGTCATCTTTTATGATACTCATTCATCTATTTAATACTTTTAAATATCTTCGACGCCTAAGAGTTTAAAATTATACTTATATTATGAACACAAATGAGGCATAACTAAATTTTTAGAAAGATAGGTTAAAGTTATCTGATATGGAAAAGAAAGAAGACATATATTATGTAAACCCAGTGTAGCCTAAAAAGTTGAAAGATAACTCATATATTAAAGTTTTATTCCAAAAATGTAGGGCGTTCTTAACAATTAAATGCAAATTAGCTTTAGAATTAATATGTATTTACTTTTTTGTCTAGTTTAGTAATATCACCATATTACACAATAGAGAGGCGTTTTAAGGGGGAGAAGTATGTATGTATGTAATAGGCCATATAAATAGAATATTATAGCTACTAGTAACCTCTTAGCGGTTTCTAATCCCTAATTACTTTTCCGAAATGTTTTAACAGCGTTCTGCTCATTCTTCCAATTCAACCCCCTATGCAGTCTAATAACGAGTAAATTGTATAATTGATCCAGAAAAGAATATTTTAAAATATTCTAAGAAAAATGTTAAACTGAATGTGTTTTTAATTAATTAATAATTGTTTCGCTATCTTTGCATGGGGGTTAGATTTATGGAGGAAATTAATTAGAAATAAACACTGGAAACATGCAAATATTTATAGCTTTCTATGCACTACCCTAACGTGTCACTTCACCTCCCTATCCTACAGACTCTTTCGCCTCTCTTACACACTCTTGCTTTCATGTCAACTAACCATTATAATTATCGCTGGCATATTTCCTCTCTGTCTATTTTCGTTCCCTTCCTCTGTAGCTGTCTCTGTTTCAGTCTCTGTCTCTTGTTAGACCTTCTTTTCATTACATTTAATGCCACAAAGGAATTTGAAAAGCGGGTATAGTCAAGTAGAAACTTTAACATAGTCAGCCTGGCCAAGTAGAACTCTGTTTGGTTCGGCTCAGTTTGGTTTGGTGTTTAGGTATGGGTTTGGTTTTGAGTTTGAGTTTGGGTTGGATGCGGCACGGATGCGCATCGATGACTTTCATGGATCAGTTGGAGCTCCAAAGCTGAGGCATGTTTTGTTGTTCATGACGATGTTGTTGTAGTTGTTATTGTTGTTGCTGTTGAAGTTAAAGTCATTACCGGCATGACAAGCACAAAAATGCGCAGACGCAGACTGCAAAAAAAAGAAGAGAAAAACAAAGTTGCATTTAACTAGGCATAGGGCCGGAGCAGTTCCAAGATCTACTTCTTTACTTAGTTACTATAACTAAGTATCTACCTAACCATATCGATTAGTCGGCAGTGAACTTGAATGAACTTCCCCATCCTCATCCTCTATGCAACAATGAGGAACACGTGTCACTTGGCTGCCAAGCTGATTTCCATATCTCTATCTAACTCAGAGAGGGCAATGTCCAGACTTTTGAATAGAATAAAGAAAGAAAGTGCATCGAAGCATATCCCTTCTAACCGTAAGAGTCTACAATAGTAATCATGAGGTACAAATATGATTTAATTTCAGATAAGAAAGATCAAACTTAAAGGAAAACATGGCCACACATTTTTGTTAATCTATCAATATCTATAAAATGCAATTCATGTAAATATATATTTTAGAAAGATGGCACTTCAATTTTTAAAATTACAGCCACACTTTTTGAAACCCAAATTTAAACTCATCGATATTTAATCACACCCAATCATAACTAACAATCTCAATCAGGGCCCAAAACTCACATTTTCATTCACAATTTGTGCCAAGTCAATGAACATCAGCATAATCAATCTCATAATCCAATTAACTTGACCCACGGGTATAAAGTTTAAGATTTTTTTTGGAATTTCTCTGGCATCTGGAATTATGATCCAACACAACTTCTTTTACCCCTTTTTGTGTTTTTTTTTTTGTTTTTGTATTTATGAAAAATGTGCAAAATGTGTTGACTTCCGTTGATGCAGGATGAATTACTATACAGACTATCAGATTTCATGCCTTTTCGGGCTCCCTGAAATCGGGGCCCAGCAGCCCAGCAGTCCAGCAACCGCAAAGTGGAAACGGAAGTGTCACCGTCGACGCCGCCGACATAATGGATCTCGAGACAGGTAGATTCTCGGCGTCTTCTATTAGTAAATGACCTTTAAGACTCCTTGTTGTTGCTGTTGTTTTTTGGGTTGGCACAGAAACCAAAGCAATGCTTCAAGTAGCAATCACAACTTCAAGTTCACTTTAACCAGTTTCATTGTATTTTGTTTTTATTGTTTGTGTTGTTGTTGTTGCTGTTAAAGCTGGTCCTAGTCCAGTGATCATTTAGCAGCAACACAAAAAGGTAGCCTATGAATGGTAAATGACAGTGGTGAAGCAAAGCTGCGAAACAGCAATTACATGTCCCAACAACATAGCCAGAGCAGCTGTTGTCCATTGCCAGTTGTAAACTGCAACAGGAGTAAGACTCAATCGGGTGAGAAAGGGGCTGGGAGGGGGCCAAATCAAAGGAGGGCGGAGTCAGCTCTCGTCACGTATTGGGAGGTAACATACATGGGCATACTTAAGGGGCATTAAGTGTGGTTTATCATCAGGAGCCACCGAATAGTGTAGAGAAACAGATACGATACGGTCATGTTATGACAAGGAATAAGCAGGTTCCACTTTTCCAATTCAGTGATGCTCTCTACGCACCCGATGAAGCAGGTTGATATTCGTAATTTATATACACTGATGTATATATTGTTGAAAATTATCAAAATATATACAAATTATAAGGAAAAATATATAAAACTGAAAACCTTTGGGAAGGCATAAAGTGGTTAATTTCAAAAATATTTTGTGCGGTTTCTATTTAAATTTTAAGATGTTCTGCAAAAAACATTTGAAGTTGTGTAATTGAAATATGTTATACACATTTTTAGTTAAGTCCTTCTTTTAGCAACTAGATTGTGATTGAAATATAGATGAGATATGTTTCCTAACTCTTTCAAAGTAATCTAAATACTTACTTTTTGACATTATAAGCGTCTTAAAGTATCATAAACCATTCTTATTGTTCTCTAAATTTCATGATTTCATGACACAAAATTGGCTTATTTCTCCTTAGAAACTCTATTCCCTCTAGCTCTAATCTCTTGGAGATTAGCCTCTCTAAACGATTTCTAATTGAAGTTTCCTAGGTTCTTTGGTGTAGTTTGCATTTGTTGCAAGTTTGTTACTTCAAATCGACTGCTTGCCGATCATTAAGTCACCAGACCAAACACCACAGCCCCAGAGTGCAGAAAGACATCTCTGCACATCCGTAGAAGTAAGCATATTGTATATAGTAGAAGGACATCTGATCGCTTTTTGTCGTGAAACCACAGACAGATAAGGCCAGCCAGTGAGTGAGTGAGTGAACGAACGACGAAGCAGAACCAAAGCAAAGCCAGAGAGATGAAAGTGCAGACAAAAAGAGTGCAAAGTCCCCCACCTAAAAAAGAAAAATGAGCAAAAAAAAGTCGTCTTTGCGGCTGGAGCTGCAGTTGAAGTTGGTGGCTTCCTGCAGCTTACGACGTGTAGAACTAATTGTTGTCCAAGAGAGGAGAGGAGCAGGAAAGGGAATGCCACTGCAGATGTAGAAGGACTGGGGGGGGGCTAGTCAGTTGCAGCAATTGGCTGCACTGAACGCCTGCCTTGTGACAGACATAAATCAGTTTTGTTTTAGTAATCGTCGCAGCAAGAAGTCAGAGTCAAAGTCGGGATACGGATACAGATTTGGATTGAAAGTTTTAGTGTCAAGTCCAAATGAAATATTGAGTGGTGTCTCTCTCACTTTTGAAGATTACGTAATCAAGAATCGTGTGGCAAGCACCTTAAATGGCAACTCCTATCGTGTTCGGGTCAGGGAGGGGGCAGCATGTGAAATGAGTTAATTAGTCAACGTGTCGTGTGCTTTGGGGAATTTTTCTGTGCTTTGTCCAAAAAAGGAATACTCAAAAAATTAGCAACATTTAGTTAATGCACATAAATTGTGTATTGAGAATCAAGAATTGGAGATTGGCGGAGATTCGGCAGAGAAAGAGAGAGCGAGAGAGAGAGATAGAGACACCAGACACTCCAAATTGGGCAAGGCGTTCGTGTGCCGCGTGGGTCGATCTAACAAACAGACAAAATAAATAAACGACAAGTTTAACTAACACTAAGATTTGTTTCTTTTCTGTTGCTTTGTTGTACTGAGTGTTGTGTGTGTGTTGTTGGTTAATGAGAGACCAACCATATTTGGTCAGATTCAAGTCGAACTTGATTATGCTCAAGATGCCAGCCAGTGCCAATGCTGCCTCCGGTCACACGACCACCACCACCACAACCAACAACAATAACAATAACAAAACCAATATGAATATCGGGTTATGCAACTCAATCGCCCATCTAAGCGATTCAAGGACCAATCTCACTGTCAACACGCCCACCACATGTCAGCGTTTAAGGTAAGCTATTTTACAGCTCCTCATCTTCTTCTTTAGCAGGGCAACAAGTTTATTTATTATGATAGCTTTGAATCAAAAGAAGAAAAAAATTGTGTAAACTCGCCGTTTGCCGAAATTCACATCGAAATCATGACAGAAGCGTGGGCCATAGCTCACATCGTATAATGTATGTGATAAACACGATAACTAATTGCTATTTATGTGAATTTAACGTGCCACATTAGAAGGGAGCCCACAAAAAAAAAACATATCTCAGAGGCATGATCATTTCTTAAAGTGTTATTAACTCGAAAATCTTGAGCAGCATATTGATATTTAGAGAAATCGATTTGCGTGACAATAAACAATCGAAAATTTGGAAAACTTTGTCAAAAAGAAAATAAAACCCAATGTATCTTTAGATCAATAACCTTGTAGATTTGTGATGGCTTGTCATCTAAATTGTTTTTTTTTTTTAGTGGAATGATCAGAATGGAAGTACTGTATATTTTCCGTATGAATGATAGCAAAGAATGAGTCAAAACTCAGTCTAATTATAAAAATAATTAGGTATAAATGAACAATGATTTATATATGTTGGGATAATCAGAACGGTACTACTGTATTACGTACATTTGATGGAAATGATATCTCCAAAAATATTGAAAGTAATGGTTAAAATTGTCCTTATAAACGTCAACAAAATTGTCGTCTTTGTCTGTTATTTTTTCACAACTTCAACATGTTTTTCTTTTCTTTTTCGCATCAAAACTATTAATTGACATTTTACAAAACTCCAAATGTTAGTTTTTCACCCGATTGAAGTTTGAAGAAGCAAAATTGGAAAATTGTTGATTATGGCCAAGTTTTCGAGCCAATGTTGTTTTTTGTTTTTGCGACTTGGCCTTGTTTTGTCACGTTTTTTTATTTTAGCTAAGTATGTAATGGATAGTTCTTCCTTACGATACTTATCCCCCATAAATACTACAGTGTATAGTACATCAAATGTTTATCATAAGTAAAGCAATTTTTTTCACATTCCACAAAATACTGAATTTTCAAACATTGAAAGTAAATCACAAATATTTCAGGATATATGTATATAACTTATCTGTAATCAATATGTATACTCTTCTAATCAATGAGCCATTGTTTGGAAATTGTTGTGAGAACCTTTCCCATAAGCCGACAACTCTTTTCATTGAACCTACTAATTGTTAATACATTTCCATTTGTTCTCTTTTCTATTGGTTAGCGAAATGTTTCGTCGTTCGATTGCCAGCAGCACACAATCGAGTTCCAGGGAGAATACCTACGAAGAGGTAAGATGAAAATTTGATCCTAATTATAATTGAACTGAAAAATAACTAATGAAGTGTCTATTGTGAGCAAAATATTACAAATGTATGGATCAATCGACCCTTTTTTCTGTGAGAGCATGAGAATGCATTTAATTAATCAAAATGAAATGCCATTTCAAGATCATTGCACCAGAAGCGGAACAAATTTCTTTAGAATGCATTCCTTGGTATAGTCTTCCCCCACCCCACCCCAAAATAGGCAAATGGATCGTATTACATTTTCATATTTTTGTATTTCCAAATAAAGATAATAGAAATCTTTTAGCAAGACCATCAAAAGGGAGAAACAATTGATCGCAAACTATTTGTAAACAGAATGGGGGACAAACTGGAGACAAGGGTGTCTGTTATCTATATAGCTAGATCTACATATACGAATGTGTATATGTATGTGTGTATGTATGTGAGTGGCACGGCATGTAATCCGAGTCGCAAAGGCGAATGCCAGAAGCCGGCGAAGAAATAAACAACATTCCTTTTTGGATTGATGCCGATCTTGAAGAGATACACACACATGCAGACACATAGAAACCTCAAGTAGGCCAGCTGCCTATCTTTAAGAAGATGCTGAAGAGGCAGGACCAACGCATAGCATCCTTATCTGAAAGGAAAAAAAGTCGGCAGGCAAACAGGCATTGACCTGCTTTTTGGTATGCCAAACATGAAAACATCTGTCTCTCTATATTGAGGGATAGTTAAGGATATATATTGATGTGTCTGTCTCATCTGTCTTTCTCTCTCTCTCACACTATCCTGGGCCGGGTTTTGTGTTGTTACAGGCGTCCTTTTTTCGGTTTGGCGCGCTTGGTCTACGACGACGTAAATGTCGATTTTGCCTGAACCTGAAACATGATGGAGCCCGCACAGGTTTTTATTTTCGAACAACAAACGAGAAAAAACATCTGCCTTACCTTGCATTTTAATGCTTTGTAAGGATGTTGAGCAAGTCCTTGCTTGCATTAATTGAAAGTAATTTTCTTTTATTTCTTCTTGTTTTCTGATGGCGGCAAGGTGATAAACAAGTTCCTGACATTGGAATTTATAACAAAATGGAAAGGTTTACGCACTGTAACCGGAAAGGAAAGCAGGAAATATGTAGCGTCCTTTAATTCCATTAAGAAAAAGGTGAACACAAACTTCGAAATATTTCTTAAGCAAAGATTGTAAATTTAATTTTGTCGGTGATGTATTTTTAAAGATTGTCTTTTGTTTATACTTGAACTACTTAGGATACTTGGTGTTGCTTCTGCACAAGTTGATACTAGGCAACCGCAATGTGGCAAATGTATCTTATAGATACAAGATCGAAGACATGTGTATAACGCATAAAAATGGCAAATTACCATGCTTGAATGCATCTCTCTCAGTTGAGTGTGGCTCGAGCTTTATGATTCGATTTCATTTGTGACCGCAAATGAAGTTGGAAATATTCATTCGTAATGGTATCGCATCTCATCACAAGTTGAGCGTGTGGCAGGCAGACGACTCTGCTTATTTCTGATCTCTCTAATGGCCATCAGCATCAGCTTGGGTGTATCATCGCCATCGCCATCGCCATCATCATTATCATTATCATTTTCTTCATTATTGACAGTTGGTCTCACATTGCAATTAGTTGTGGGCAAGTGAGACAGTTGGAAGTTAGTGAACCCAAACGACCTGAACTCAACTCCCGCCTAATCTCTATTGTGGAAAGTGCAAGTACATACAAATCGAACATTTCTCTATGTCTCTATCTCTGTCTGTGTCTCCTTCTGTCGTCTTTCCTTCTGTCTCATTTGTTTTCTGTTTTTGTTTGCCTCCCTTTTACTGCAGCTCCCCCTTTTTTTTTAATCAGAAATCAAATATTTTTGTACCGGATTTTATAGTCATCTATGTATATACATAGTGCTAGTAGTAGCTTAGTTCATTCGCCCGGATTGAGGGACTGGGACAGAGGATTGATTGGGCTCAAATATTTGACATGCCTCGAAATGAACTCATTGGGGGAATTCAGGGATTGATAACCCCTAAACAGGCCACTTGTTAGAGACCTCATAAATTACAAGTGATATGCATTTTCAAATGGGAGAATACTTTTAATATATTCAAACTTAATTGTTTGATTTATAGCTGAGAAAGTACTTTGTTGTTAGAAGTTAATTGGCTGAAACTCATATTTATTATACATATATCTTTAGTTTTAAAAAGTGATCAGAAAATTGCCATATCACAAATTGCACTAACTGTCAATTTAAATTACAAAAAAAATATTTATTGAACTTTGCATTTTTATACTAAATGTTAAATAGAAAAAAATGCAATAGAAACGCTTTGGGTTAATTATATCTCAGAAATCTAGAAAATGCTTGCTTAACTTAACTTGCTTATATTTCTCTCAAATTGAATACACATATGAAAACCAAGTCAATAAATGAATGAATCTAGAACATTTTATGTTCAACTTCATATCGAGACTCTATTCCCTTTGGCATCGTTAACGTTTTACTTCTTAAGAGCATGTAATATGCACTTATGGGAAAAGCTATATAACGAAAGATATGTTGGACCTTTAAGTCATTTACTCCACCGTTCCTACAGAAATTATGCATTAGTATATATTATTGTTTTCAAACTTACAACTAAATAAAAGCAATCTTTAAAAAATTGTTAATGCTTGGACCATTTGTTCAGTTGAACCTATACAAAAAGTTTATTTGCTATAGAAAGACACTTTTGATGAGACTGCCATATATCTAGTATACAGATTGATTCCGATTATCTCAATCTACAACTTATGATACAATACCTTATATAGGTCATATTTATGATATTGAAATGGTAATGTCAATTCAAATAGAATTTTTAACAAACAAACTTTTTTAAAAGCCACAATTTCTTTCTTGATATGTGTATCAATTTATAATGATTATAATGATGGGTAAAAGTTCTTACCATAAAATGTATTCGGTATTCCCATGTAAAATCCTCAAATCATGATAAATGTAAATACTTCCCATTTAGAGGTAATGTTAATAGTGAAAGAACTGTAATTGTCAGTTAATGGGGAGTGGCTAAAATCACTTACCTAATATAGAGTGCACCTCCCACCATTTCGAATGACCCTCCCACTGTTCCAGAACTGTCTCATTTCAGTGAATCGAATAAATGCCACCCTCAAATAACTGTCTAATTTCGTCAAGTACCCGAAAGTATAATGTGAGAATTGTCTAAGTGATAGAAATATCTTGACCCCATTGAAATGCCAAACAGTTACTGTGTCCCCACCTAGCCAGCTCCTACTTCAACTCCAGCTTACCACTCCACCCAATCTCCCTCCCTTATTCATAGAGATGTTTGTTAAAATATTTATTTGTGAAAAATAAAATAAAAATAAAATATAAATAAAAAAAAAAAAATAATAAAAAAAAAAAAAAAAAAAAAAAAAAAAAAAAAAAAAAAAAAAAAAAAAAAAAAAAAAAAAAAAAAAAAAAAAAAAAAAAAAAAAAAAAAAATAAAAAAAAAAAAAAAAAAAAAAAAAAAAAAAAAAAAAAAAAAAAAAAAAAAAAAAAAAAAAAAAAAAAAAAAAAAAAAAAAAAAAAAAAAAAAAAAAAAGGGGGGGGGGGGGGGGGGGGGGGGGGGGGGGGGGGGGGGGGCCATGTAATTATTAAAAGGCACCTAAATGGGTCGCTTTTGGATTGGATCGGGATCGTGTGTGTGTCAGTTCGTTTGCAGCTTTGTAGTGCAGCACGTACAATAAATTAGTGACATTATAAAAAAATTAAAACGTGAGCTCTTCTATATCTTTACATATATTTGTATGTATGAAAATTTTTTGAACAATAATAAGCAGCTTTGTTCGAAGAGTATTGAAGGGTGGGGGGTAGAGTCAAGAGCCGCAAATTCACAACACAAACAACGTGACAGAAGAAGACTCTAGACCCGCGCCACCACGGACAATCAGGGGAAGGGTCAGACATTTGGGGCCTGACTTCGGGGCGAGGTTTGGGGCCGGCGGATTTGTTTGGTTTTGCTTTATGCGTTTTATGTTTTATAGGCCTGCGGTTCTCTCATTAGCATGCCGGGCACGACAAACTTATAATTTTCAACTCTTTTTTAGGTTTCTTCTGAATGAATGAATGGATGGAATAGATGGTTGGTTGGACTGCTTGGTAGAGGACAACGCACAATTGCCGGCTGGCAGCACGCACAACGTTTTTAAACATTTAAACTCTGGGATTTTGAAACAATTAAAAAAAGAGAGGAAAAAAAAAAAGAAGAAGTCGACAGCAGTAACCTGCCTAAAGATCCCACGCTTTTTGAATTTGATCGCGGGAATTGTTAAGCTGAAACATTTAAATAATTCTTGTAAACGCGCCAAAGGGGTATATTGATTTTGGCCAAATATGCAGCACAGTTAAAGCCATTTTATTGACTGTATGCAAAATAGTTTAATTTGATGTTGACCAAAAGGACAAAACTAGCCCCTATTTAATTCAAATGGGTAAACGAAAGATTTGTTTTCTTTAATTAGGCTGATTCAACAAACCTCCAATTTCCTAGGGTATACAAAGTTTCGATCCCATTTAACGTTGTCTCAGCTCCTCACCTGGTTTTTGGTTTCTCCTCTTCAGCCAACCCCCCTCCCTTGGTCCAGCCTACACATTAGATGATTTGTATAAATTTTTTGTTTTGTTCAAATTTATATGCGAAAATTGCATTTTAAATGAGGACCCAACAAAAAAAAGAAAAAAGACATATTCATTCATTCATTAAAGTACAAAATTTGCTCATCTCATGTTGCCTTGGCTTTTATCTCTTTCTCTATTTCTCTTTCTCTCTGCTGTATACATAAATATGTTTTTTAATCAGCGGAAATCAAAAACAAAACGCAGAGAAAAGAAAAATGGAAACCAAATGAAATCTACTACCTGCCTTCGAGGCTGGTGAATGAACTGCAAACTGTGACTGAAACTGAAATTGAAACCCGGCCTACAGTTGGGTTTTTCCCTTTTCAGAGAGGTCGCAGAGGCAAAGTGTCAAAGTGAAAATCTCATTTGGCCATTAGCAGCTTTTTAGTTGGAATTATTTTGGTCCCAGCACTTGACTCTATCTTTATCTTTTTGGAAACAGACACAGCAGGTGACATAGAACCTCCAGGGTAAATCCAAATTGAGATGCCTTCACATGCCACTGGGTAAATCCTGTGGCATGTGGCCACCAATCCCAGCAGGTTTGCCATTTGCCTCAACTCAAATTTAACCCGCATCTCTTGTAGTTTAGTGCTAAACTTTCCCTCAGCAAAACACAAAACAAAGCAAAAAAAATAAAGATGAAACAAAATATTCACAGCATTTCCTCATTAGCTTGGTTTTTTTTTTTTGGGACTTGGGCTTAATGATAATTAAATCAACGTTGCATGACAAAAACTTAATCAAAACTAAGACGAGACATCATCTTCATACTGAAAGTGAATTGAAATGAGCAAAAGTTGACAGTTGCCAGACAGAACAGTCTAGGGAGCTTGATTTCTCAACTACTTCGACTAAGAAATACCCTGTAAAAGTAACAAATTGTTTATTGAATACATGTGTTTTCATGTATCTTATCTTATCTTATCTTATACTATATTAATATATTTTTGGCGAATTTTTATTGGAATGGCACTATATAGTTAAAGATAATATTATTTTATATATAATTATATGCATATGTTAATGGCAGGATTTTTTTTAATATTTTAGAATTGATTTTTAAACTTTATATGGATCGAAAGCCGTTTTCTGCTTAGCTCAATATGTTTTCAAAACCGTTTCTATGGAAGAACTTTTAAAAAAAAGTAACTTAATTTGAGAAAAAATTATATTTATCGATAATGTTCTTAAAAATATATATTTGTGTTTGAAAATTAAAGTTTAAGTGATACGATTCCATTTTAAATGTTTTCTAGCTCGGAAAAATTACAATTTTCTTTTACTAAATAAAAATATTTCAGTTGAAAAACTTTTGAAGTCAAAATGTCAAAAATATTTGTAAGACAAAAAAAAAATTGCTTTTAGTTTCTTATGATTTTCTAAGAATATTCTTTACAACTACAGATCTTTTTCCACATATTGATACATATTGATACATATAATTTGTCATAAACAAACTCGTGCATAGAATTTAAATAATATACTAAAATGTTAAACTATTTGAAAATCCAAAATAATATACATAGATACTCCATTTGTAACTGATAATACTCGGGAACCTACTTAAAGTCAATATCAGTACATATACAAATACTCAAACAGATTCAGATTCACTTCGTCTGAAGTCCCTCCTACCCTTTTAAGATTGTAGGGTATAAGAAGACCATGGCATAAACTTTGAATAATTTGAATAAAAAAACACCGAAAGAAGTAAGAAAAAAAAGCAAAACTCTTAACTATCCAATGCCTTTGTTTTGGCTTTTATCAGGCCCATTTATGTGCCAAATCTGTCAAGAGAAAGTGTTGCAAAAAACAATCTACAGAAAAAGTAGTAAAAGCACTACACACACACTGTGTGTTGATTGTTGTTGTTTTTGTGTGTGTGTGTGTTTGTGTCTGTTTTTGTAGTTGTTAATGTTTGCCTCGCTCAAGCATTTCGAATCGGTTTGCTGCTGATGGAGCTGCATTTTCCCACACTCCAGTGAGTTGGACGTGTTGCACTGAATTCAATTTTATTTTGTTTTTTGTGGGTTTCCATTTTCTAGCTCCCGACTTGGATACCCGTCTGTGTGTGTGTGTGTGTGTGTGGTTTTATGTGTAATTCTATTGCTCTGAGTCATGGACTATTAGTCAATTGCGTGTTACAAGAATTTTTGGGTCTCCTTTTGAGTCACCGATCATCGAAGCGTTTCTAGTTTTCTACGTCTCTTTAATTAATGTCACTTGTATTGGTTAATTATGGGGTCTAGGTTCTCAATTTCACTTTGGCAATGCACCTGTTTCCGTTTGCCACAAGACTTTCATCTAGTTAGTTGGCTAAGTAAACGAAGCAAAAAGAATTCCTCGGGGCGCTAATTCTAATGAACTTAACCCAGAACCCATGAGAGCAGCGTGTGGCAGGTGTTTACTTAAGATCCCATAAACAAAGTTCATTTGAATACAAATGAGATGTTAAGAATTCTAGTCATTTGGGTTACATAAATTCTTTTGTTAACTAACCTTAAACTTTAAATGGGAACCAATTGTCTTTATGCATCATAATTGTTCGTTGTGTAAACTCTCTTGAAATTGCGTAAGTTAAATAAAAGTTATAAAATGGGAAAATTCCTAACTAAACTCAACCAGCTCTAAGAATGTAATGAAGTTGGATTGTTTCAATAATCCTTTATTATTGTAATTCATCTCATGATATGGCATCCCCCTATATATTCTATAAGACTTTAATTATCTGAAATGAAAATAATGGAAAAGTAATTTTCTATAATCATTCAAACATTTGTCCATTTTTCCAGTTCTTGATGATCTTTTCTCTACCACATTATCACATGAATTTTCCAATTTTCCAAGAACTGTACCTTTTTAGCATAACTAATTGTCAGACCTTTTACTCCTGATGCCTGAGGTCTCGGCGTGTGCGGTTGCAGGAGCCTGTGTTTATTCTTTGCCAAAACACTAAAAATCATAAAAGATCATAAATAAATAAGGCACAAGAGGCATAGAGGGAATGGCTGCTGCTGAGTTTGGTGAGCTGCTGAGCCGCTGAGATTCCATTCCATTCCGTTGGGTCGGTCACACTTTAATTACTACAGATAAATGCAAGTCTAAGCGGATCTGGTTGAAACGCAACCGATATGGACACACAGAGAGAAAGAGAGAGAGAGAAGGAGGGAGACGTACTTAGAGATGTCGACGGAGGCGATGGCCAGAGTGATTCATGTCAATGGATGGTTTGGGTCTGACAAAATTCTTGTCGTCTCATTTACTCTCTCCTATGCTTGGGTAATTGATACCCGAGGTGTTGATTTGTAAAACAAAAAACTGTTTGCTTATAAACAAAAGGCCTTGTTAGGCCCCGACAACAACAACAACGTCTGAATTTTCAAGAATTTAGATAAGCCGCAAAAAATGTTTTCATTCCAAGGCGTAGAAGAAGGCGACGGGAAAGAGAATGTAGAGGAAGACGAGAAAAGATTTCTCTTAATTCTAGACACACCCGGGTCCATGCAAATCATTTAAAAATGGGACAACTCCAATGAAGTTCCCTCAAATGATTTGACTGACAAGCTGACACTGCTGCTGCTGCTGCTTCTGCTGGTGGGTCTCCCCCACTCTGATAAGGCCAGAGAGTCAACCATCATCATCATCATCATCATCATTGTCAACGACAACGGCAGCTCACTGAACTTATCAGCAATGATTACAAATATTTGATCTCTTCTGTCGCTGTTTGGTTGTTGTGTGATTTCTTGTTTAAATTGTTAAATGTTTTTTAAAAGATTAATGGTTAGGCGCACGCCTTTCCATTTTCCTGAAAATAAGGGGTACAACAAAAATATATTTCATATAAAAATTACATCAGGGCATACTTTTGGATCTTGAACTATTAATTAGGTAAATTGGCTTTTGATTGGGGAAGCATTTTTTTTCTTCTCTTTTTGCTGGAATGAACGGACGGACGGATGTAACCTCAGTTTGTGGGTAACTTTTTGTTGAGGTAGCTGTAAGATCTAGTTTGGGAAATATTTAGTTATTACAAAATTCACAAAGTGAAGGAAACAGAAACACATAAAATGTTAATTTTTATAGTCATAATCAAGTTTAATACGTTGATGGTTGATTGTAGTTTATCAGCAGCTAATTTAAGTTTCTTAATTGCTTTGGTTAATGTGAAAAGTTTTTAAAGTCTATTATTAGTTACAAGATTTTTTATATTAGTTGGAGATCCAAGTTATATTTTCAGATTTTTTTAAGACTGCTTTTATTATATAAATAAAAATATATTAGACATCTAGAAATCTTAGGTTGCAGGGCTTATTCCTTATGAAATCCATAATTACCAATGATTTTTGGCTTAAAAACTCTTTAAAACAAATGTTTTTCTAATCCTTTATACATATAACTCAAGGGGTCTTTATTTAAAATACTTTATAGAATTTATAGATAATAAAGAATCCGGAAGAAGTAGTAACCCAAATTGGCAAAATGCATCATGCCAATTTTACAATCCATAAACATAAGCGAGAAATTGGGTATTTTCTTTTGATAAAACACAAATAGATGAATAGAAGGTATATACTTTCATGATCCACTCAAAAAAAAAAGGATCATGAAATTCCTTAAAAAAAATATAATACTTAAGCTGCAAAACAATTTCCATCATTTGGCCAACATGCATAAAGTAATCTTTTCGGAAAAAGAAACCATTACAAAAAAATGAAAAACTGTATAAAATTTTAGAAATCCTATGCCGGGATGTAATGGCAGTGCGGAAATCTGAACGCAAACAAGATCTGTGATCCTTTTATGAGAACGATCCTTCGATCCTTTTGTGCTGGCATCTCACCCCAATGTGCGACACCTTTTTTAGAACGAAATATATTGTCAATAAGTGTATTGTTCGATTAAAAACAGCTGCCAATGTGATGCACAGAGACACACGAATACCCATAAAATTCAGGACATGCCAGGGCAACGACCACACAATGTCCTAGAGACGAACAAAAGGCCATGGGATTTGGCATTTCTGGGCTGCAACTTATTGGCATCTGCATGGGTTATGGGTGACACATGATGGCAAGATGCTCTGGAATTTGGCGGTAAATTCTCTCTCTATGTGTGTGTGTGTGTGGGGCGAACTACAACGCATCTAATTAGTTGATATAGCGAATCTGTTGAAAATCTGGTCAACTTGGTGTGAAACTTTCAAACGGAAAACCTCAAACATCATTATGAATGAACTCATTTTGAAAATGTTTTTGTTGCTGTTGCGGATGCTGAGCTTCTAAGCGGCTTTTGGGCTATTAACCACAAAGCGGGTTCAAAAAAAGAGAGCCTCAAGACTGGCATAAACTCAATGTACAATGTCTCTCAGTATCAAGTCTTTCGCTCTCTCTCTCTCTCTCTCCAGGTGATACTTGCTTGCCTCAGCAGAAGAAGCAGCAGCAACTTTTTCTTAGTGCCGTTTGATGGCTCTGTTTTTTTTGTTGTGTTTTTGGGCAACTTACTCAGTCAACCTTGGCAAGGCCGTTGTTGCCGGTTTTTTCTACCACTCGCTAGCTCGCTCGCTCTTTCCATCTCTCGGCGTCTTTTGTTGGCCTGTATGTCTGCGTGGGCTTGTGTGGTATGTGGCCAACGGAAGTGCGTTCAGTTCGAAACATAATTGACATCCCTCCTAGGCCCCTAGGCAATACTTTATATATAATATACTGGAAATAGCAGCTGTTTCCATTTTTTTTGTATTGTTTTTTTTTTCTCCCTTTGGCATAATTGCAGTCCAAATTGCTTTGGCTTGTTGCCATCATTAGAAGCCATAGGTTTCGGGTAAATATAGCAATTACCATCCATAGAAAATGTCCTCTTGCCAAATTGTGCGGAAAGTGTTAAAAATGTGTCCCACAGAAATGCAATTAAATAGCTAAAGTTACATTTCGAATACACAATTCGACAGATGACTATTTTGAAATTATTTGAAATGGGAATTTCAAAATAAAATGGCAGACAACTGTTGGAAAAACATTTGGAAAAGCATCCTAATTGTTGGTTACATTTTCATGCTGCCAATATTGGAAAGCAAATGTTATTTACTGTCAAACATTTCACATACATATGTATTTCAAAAGAAATCTCATATTAGAAATGAAAATAACTTTTTAATGTATTTTTATTAGCAGTGTGAAAATCTCCCAAGTGATCTTAAATCATTTGCATTTTTTGCTCAAAAGTAACTATTTCGTTTCACATGAATAAAGAAAAAATTCATTTTAAACAGTTTTCGAAGATTTGAACTTGTACCAAAGTTATAATCAGCAAACACTTTGAACACTTTTTTTCTCTCTTTTCTTTTTCCTCTTACTCGCTGCATTTATTTAGATTTTTTTATCCTGTCTCTGTAAATATAATAGGTTCTTAATAAAATTAGATAAATGAGTAACTTTAAGGTGTAAGTTGGCATTGGAAAAGTTATAGAAAATTGGCATTCTTGACCAAGTGACTAATAAAATATACATATGTATGAGTAACTCTATGCTAGAATTTACCCCATCTCCCATTACTGTATTTGTTTTGCCACATTCTTTTCACTCAACTTCCAACTGACGGTACATTTCAGTGAGGAGAGAGAAAGAGCTCTTGTTCAACTAAAACGCATTCAATTTCAGCCACCACCAAAGGAACTAAAGAGACGTGTTTAGTTTAGCAGTAACGAAGTTTTTATACCCTTTAATCGACATTTTCTTTTAGGTGATCTTTCTATCTTAAATGATTTTTATTTTTATGGTTATGGCATCGAATCTGAAAATAATAAACTCATTTTTGTGAATTCAGTCTATAGAATCGAGGCTCTATTATGATTTTAAATCGAGTATTTCTATATAGAGGTCCGACAGTATAACAACCATTATTTCCTTTCAAAAATTCAATTCTTTCTATCTTACTCAGGCATTTGAATTGAACTTTCGATAATGATGAACTTACTTCAGTTTTCTCAAATATTCAACAATTAGATTAAACTAGTGAAACATCCGAAATGAAGAGCCCAGTCCAATTATTCGAAGTCGAGGAACTCTTTGGAAAGGGTATACATTACCAACATCTGCGCTCGCCTTCTGTTAGCTCGCTAAAGTTACACTATTGAAGTTAACAGCGAGTTAACATTTTACTCTCCCTTGCATTCGAGCAACAGAGACACAGAGAGAGACACAGAGAGAGAGAGAGAGAGAGAGCGATCTGTTTTTAATATCTTTTAATGGTGGTTGAAATTGAATGGCCGCCGCTTAGTTGAATGTTGTTTTTGTCTTCAAGCTGGAAGGTCTTGTGCCCGGAACATTTACAACTGCAGCTTCGTTTCGTAAAAATCCAACGAATTTTGAAAAGCATATTTTGAAAGATTCAGATGTATTCGAGCAGGCAATGCGGACGGTTCGTCTCTCCGTGCGTTATACGACTCAAAGTAAACGTTGGTTCATTTGTTCACAGTAGTTGCGCGTGCGCCGTGTGAATTTCGCAATCATCCGAAATATATTTTATTGAATGCAAGACAATGTTTTAGTGCATTAATAATAATAAAGTGAAGAGAACTACTACTAAGAGATAATACTAAAGATAAACTTGCCCATTGAAACACCCTGGGATTAGTTTCAATATCGTGTGCAAAAAAATAAAACTTTGAAAATTAACTACAAATCCAAATCACAATGGTTCGCAGCCTAGCCCAGTGGACCAAAACGTTGAGTTTCCCCTCACGTTTGTCGCCCAATCGCAATTCCAAGGATTGCTCCACTCTGGCCAGTCCAGTGCCTCCGCCGACACCACCTCGTAATAAGACCCACAATAATTGTGCCACTTCGCGTTCATCTTCATCAACGGTATCCTCATCGCATTCTTCGTCGGCGAATTCAAATAGTTCACCAACGCCAGGAAGTAATAACAACAACAACATGCCCATAACGGAACTGGAACAGATTGTAAGTATCCACAGTGGGAACCAAGAACAAGAAGAATCCCTCCTGTTCCCCCATTTCTATTTTCTTGGGTATCAACTTCCTGCACAGCTGTGCAAACACCCAGTTAGAAATCGGCCAAAGAGGAGTCAGGAGGAGGCTTATCAATGCTAGAAATTCCATTGAGATAAAGCTCATTGACCCATTTACATGGCGGCTCCTACAACAATTACCCAACTTTAGCTGAAAAAAAAAATAAAGGGGCTAAGCCACTTATCATTATCAATCAATCAGTTTCATGCCGGATTGTGCGAACGAGTGCAGGGGAAGGGGTTTTGGGTTGTTTGGGAAAGTAAAACAAGAGCGTGAAAATTTTCTACACTAGATAAGCCAGTTCACACACTTACACACACACATGCATAGTGTCAGGTAACGTGACAACTATCGAAATGCCTAAAAATGCCAATAAACCCACTCAACGATATGAATTTCAACCATTCAACCATGGCCAACGAAACCAAAATCTACAAAATTGCACACTTAGACTGTGCTAGTGCAATTATGGCCAACCAACCATTTGATGGCCAAGACTGATAGCAATTTGCCAAAACGATACTCATATTTAAATTGCCCCTTTTAAACCGCCCAGACAGAGAGAGAGATAGAGAGAGAGAAAAACAGATAGGGACAATACAGTGAGACATCCATATGGCATATGGCATTAACTCAGAAAACCAAACAGGATGTCGCCATGCTTGAACTATACAAATCGAGCGACACATGTGCACAACGTGGTCATGGACAACCAATGGAACTCTCCATTCCCAGCAATAATTCTCAGCAATTCAATGAAGGGTTTTCTAAAAAAAACATCAACAAAACTCTAGGACTGGGAATGGAATGCAGTGAAAGGTTTACTACTGCACTTCGAATGGATGTTGGAGAAGGGGAACGGGGACGGACACATGGCACTAAAGGAAATACTTTTATGATTATGCTAGAAATTATATTTCATAGCCTTTTCGTGGGAAACAAACAAATTTTGATAAATATCAACTTGGGATTTTAAGAGAGATAACATAAATTTAATCATGATATTTGTCTAATGAAATCAACTGAAGTAAAATCTCTTCAGGCCATTCTCATTAACAAATTGCTAATATTTTGTTACTTTTCAAGAATTCAGCAAACTGGTCAATAACCATGTTAGCCAGTTAGTTAGCCACACCCTCAAATCACGACATATTAACATAACATTAGTAATAAAAAAAAAGAAGAAAAACCACAAACATGCCACACTTTTCATTAGTTACCCACTGAAAAAAAAAAGTCGTGACCAAACAGCAACTAACTGTGGCGCCTCCAACTCGACGAGACGCTATGCGACGCGACACAATGTGAGGCAATGCGCAGCGCATCCAAAATGCCAAAGTTGAAAGGCGGATCCGACCAGGTCCGCCAGCTTCGCCAGCTCCGTAGGCTCCGTCTGCCTTCTGCCGTTAGCTATTGGCCAGAAATGAATACTATGCACTTATGTAAGTGCACAATCGTCGCACATATTTGCCATTTGGCATCAAGGCAAAAACAAAGGCAACCTGAAAACAAGTTTCTTGTTTTGGTTTGGTTTTTTGGTTGGCCCCCAGGCAGAGTGTCTGTGTGGAAAAGTTGCCCAACCGCTTTTCATCGTCTGCCGTTAGAGCAGAGTACAAAACATCCTTGGCCAAAGGTAAACCAGTTAACCAAATCGAGGGGGCGTCTGGCTTTCAAATACCTAATTCTAATAAGCCCCAAGCGGAACTCAAAGAAAAATTGCCACTGAAATAATCCAGAAACTGTTTGTAGCTCAAAGAGAACCAACAATTTGCCAAAGAAACTTTAAACTATCTACTATCTGGTTATTCCAACACTTTTTAAAAGAGTTTTCATTATCAAGATTTACTTTCCTTTTTCATATATGCAGCTACTTAGAGTTTATTAAATTATAAGATATTAGGGATTCCACAGGGGTCTGTATATTCTATACTCTATTCTATATATTAGGAACTTCCCTTAAAGAACTACAAAATATAAATATATAACATCATCAAACTAAAACTTCAAGTATTTTGTTAAAATCGCAAATGAAATATCCAAATTGCAAACCAAAATAATGTTTGATGATGTAATATTTATTTATTTTGATAACGTTACGATTTTTATTTGACTTTTTGATTGGAATGACACATTATTTTAAGGGGGACCTTGTCAAGAACGTGGCGACTTATTGCCAACTATAGCAGATATATGGCAATTTGTCTGGCCAGTCTGATGACCCCAAAAAAAGAAAAGAGAAGAAAAAGAAATAAGCAGAATTATAATACCATGACTGTCAGCATTTCCTGTCCAGATATATGCAGTAGACACAAAAGCGGCAACAGCTGCTGGAAAAGGCCAAGCCCCGCATTTAATAACACAGTTTTTTGGGTTTTTTATATAGGCAGCTGCCACAAAGTTCACCTGCCTCGTCGCCTTGTTGCAGCAATACTGCAGCAAGAGATGTTGCAACAACAACAACAACAACTGCAAAAAATACTAAAATCAAACTAAAGCCAAATGTAGAACATTAGCTGATCATAATTTTAAGCTATGAATCGATTTCAAAGACCATAAAAATCTATGCAAAATCGAAAAATCATCGTCATCTATAATTTTGCAGGTGCAAACATAGACCCAGAGAGTCAGAATCAGAGAGGATGGCAGGGGAAGAGAGTTGTCTGTTACCTGTTTTTGTGTTTTGTTTCTCGTAGAAATCAGCTGCTATCCCTGTCTTTGTATATGTATCTCTATCTCCGATATGGTCTCACCTGGTCTCTCAAAACTCGTTTCTTGTGGCTTTTGTTGCTTCTGCTGAAATTACAGCTCAGCTCTCATTTTTTTTTTTATTTTTGTTTTTCTGCATTGAAACTGCGCATCAGCTGTTTTTTTGGTGTTGAAAATTTGTCATCGTTGCATTTTTTATGTAAATTTTTATTAGGTCAGAACTTGCCAGCTGAAACTGTGGGAAGTTTTGGCTTTACGCAAACATTAATAACGAAAACTTAAATTATAATTAGAGCACTCTAATTAGATTTTCATCTATAAACAAATAACAAACAGAATATACAGTTAGCACAGTTAACAATATTTCTTTTTTTTTTTTTTTTTGGTGGGGAAACAAACAGAATAAAGAAAAAAAGCAGCTACCTCATAGATACAATAATTCAAATGCTCACGTACCAAATAAAAAAGCATGCCATGGCAATAAGTGGTGAGAGGAGGGAGTGCCGGGTCCGGGGATAGTGTAACATTTGTTTGTTTAGCACTTTGTGGTAAATGTAAATGTTGGTTTCTTCTTATTTGTCGTTTGGTAATGAATACATTGATAAACTTTTAGTTAGCAGGTGGTAAAATCGTGTCCAAGATATACAGTTTTATTCCGAAATCAGACAAGACCAAACAACTTCCCATAACGAACCAAATAAATCTTTAAGTTATATGTGAAAATTTCCTCTAATGAATAGAGTTTAGAATAGAATTCTAATTAAGTGTTGAGAATATTTCTCTCATTGTGAAAGAAATTTACTTCCTAGAGTTTGCAATTGCCAATCGTAGAAAAGTTTTCTAAAAGTTTTCAAATCTAATAGTAACATTTGAAACATTTTGTAGTTATAGACCAAAATGTATTTTCAAATTGTTTCTTACAGTTCTCAAAAACTTAATTAATCGATAGACTTTTGGCATTCTCTTTAAGGATCAAAATAACGTCACTTCGCTCTCCTTTAACCTTTAACTCAAATATTTACCTATAGTTACATACACTTTAACAATCCAATGGAATGTGATTTGAGAACAAGTTCGATTGAAAATTTCCTAAAATAAAATGCAACATTTACTGCCCCCGCCACCAATCAATTCCATCTATTAATAAAGCATCCGGCAAAATGAAAAGAAAAACATATGCCTGATCCGAAAGAACTTCAATTTTTATGTACTACTTCACGAAAAAAAACAGGAGAAACTTTCAACAAATCCATAAACAACGCGTTGGCATTAGCCAGACTAGGAGAAGAAGTGGTGGGCAAGCCAACAACCTCCCCGGTTCCATTTTACTGATCATCATCATGATCTCTTCATCCATATCAAATGTGGAAAAAGCCTTTAAAAATAAAACACACAAACTTGAACTTTATTGGGGTTAGAAAAGAGAGACCCATGCTAAGGAAATTGAAATTTTTCTTTTGGAAATCTAAAATTATAAAATAAAACACTCAACGTCCCTCTCCCCCTCCGCATCCCTTTTTGCTAGCAAGTCTCTCGTTGATTTGGCCACGCTTTCAATTTTGTATTTGTGTTTCTCGTTTCATTTTTTTTTTTTTTGTCGAAATAAACCAATTATATAATTTCAAGCGACCTCCGATCTGTGCGCTGTGTGGTCCATCCATTGAAATTAACCTCAAAGTTAACGCAAATAATTGCCACTCGACAGAAAGAAAAAAAAAACTAAGAGGAAAATGCTGTGTGGCATCGGGTATAATTATATGATTTCCTTGTAAACATACTGACAATCAGCGTTGACAAACAGACGGGGGAGTAAAAGCAACTTCGTCATGGAGGCTTCGCCTGGAGGCATTAGCTTTTGATCTTCTGACTTTTACATTTACATTAACATTTTGTGTAAACATTGACAATTTTGTTTATAAGGAAGTCCACTTCACTCCATGCGACTGCATCATCAGCCATGGGCCCACCAGCCACCAGCCACCAGCCACCGGTCACCTAATACTCCTCATCAGTAGTAGTTGCCTTCATTCATAAACGGCTAATTGGTCCATGGCCCCAAGTGCGTTTTGATGTGGTTTGGGTACTAAAGAGTTCAAAATTTGTTGCCTTCGTTTGGTCATAAGTTGGAAGTTGACATAAAACTTGTTTTCGGGTTAAATTAAATTACCAGACAACAACAACAACAACAACAAAAATAATAAAGAAAAAAGAGACAATTCCATAGAAATATTTCTGTTTTTCCGTCTTTTTTGTCCGTTGTTGCTGCTCTTACTGTTCATGCTCTACGCCCATTTGGGCTCCGAGCTACGAACTCATGTGTTAATTGCTTATTATATCGTTCTTCTTTTAGTTTTTTTTTTTTTTTGTGCCAGTTTTACAAGTTGTCTCTTCTCTGGGAGTTGCCCCAGCCCCAGCAAACATGTTCATTTATCAAAAGTCAAGCCACGCTCAGTCCCTACTATGTGTGTCTCCCTCTCCTGCTGCTGCTGCTGCTCCTCCTCCTCCTCCTTTTACTCTTTCTTCACCAAATTGCAGATAAGGTCAATTAAGAGAGTCAACCGGAAATGTCGCGACGCCAGTGGGAAAGAGATGGAAATTATGACTTTAATTTCATATATTTTGTATGTGCAAACATATGGAACTATAAATTCTTATTCGAACAAATTTTAATAGAATTTTATTGAGATATTGCACTTACTTGGGATATATGTATGTACATATGTACATCTATCATGAAATGGGCGTGACATAGTCAATTAATGAACATTTCCTAGGGGCGTTTTAATTAGATTAAAAGGAATGTGGCAACTTACCCACCTCCTCCCCCCGCAAGTATGTATGTACGTCATAAATATTTTCGCACAACAACGCAATTTATTATTTTAATCAACCGGATGTGAAACTGCACTCCAACTCCTCTGCCTGTGCTCCTTCTTTTTAAACTCTTCTCCGAAGAGCGGAGCTCCCCAAGTAATTAAACGCACAAAGAAGATGGTGAATAAGAAGTCATAGAGTGGTGGACAGGGAGCGGAGCAGGGGGGTAGACTACTCCATTGCAGCTCTTCCTTCATTATAGGCAAAACGCAGTCAAGCGATCCAAAGTTGTGAGTGGCTAGTGAAGTGCCCAAAATGCTAGTTAGATAAAACTGAACGAAAGGAAGGTAAATAGACGACGCCTAGATAGATGGGCCCGGTTTAGGGACAGGAAGTGAATGTGAGTGCCTGTGCCCATGCCTCAAAGGTGTGTCTTAGAACATGAGCAGTCATGTGTAAAAATGTTGACGGTTTAGAGCCTAAGAAAGAGAAGGAAGAGAGGCAAAATGTAGACACAAACAAAAGGGTGACAAGAGGTACCTAGTCAGGTAGATAGCCCAAACATTTAGGTAGCTGGAAAATCGATAGATAGCTGATGATTACAACAAGTACCGTTTTTGTTGGGAAAACAACTACCACGTCTCATTTGTGTGCATGTTTTGTAATGAGATTTTAAGAAACACAAATAGTAATTGATAATAATTTCCTCATAGATCCCTTTCACTAATTAGATTTCCTCTTTTATTGCAGATCTATCCTGGTCCCGATCCCAAACAGGCCATAATGGGTTCTCTGGTCTTTTGCATTCATCACAAACAGGGCTGCAAATGGTCCGATGAGCTGAGAAAGCTCAAGGGTCATCTCAACGCTTGCAAACACGATGCCACCCAGTGTCCGAATAAGTGTGGAGCCCAAATTCCACGCGTCATGATGACCGATCACTTGCAGTACACCTGCACGATGCGTCGCACTCGCTGTGAGTTCTGTCAGAGTGAATTCTCCGGCGCTGGTCTGGAGGAGCACAACGGCAGCTGTGGTCAGGAGCCGGTGTACTGTGAGGCCAAGTGTGGCCAGCGGATTCTACGTGGTCGGATGAGTCTACACAAATCGAAGGATTGTGCCAAGCGTTTGCGTCGCTGTGCCCATTGCCAGCGCGAATTCTCGGCCGATACTTTGCCTCTGCACACGGCTCAGTGCCCCAGAGCTCCTTTGGCCTGTCCACAGCGTTGCGATGCTGGTCCCATTGCTCGTGCTGAGCTGGAAGCCCATTTGCGTGATGAGTGCACATCACTGGCAGTGTCCTGTAGCTTCAAGGAGGCAGGATGCCGTTTCAAGGGACCTCGCCAAATGCTTGATGCCCACTTGGAGAGCAGTGCAGCAGCTCATCTCTCCCTAATGGTTGCCCTTAGCTCGCGACAGGGTCAACAAATACAAATGCTCAAGTCGGCCGTTTCCAAGTTGTCCATTAACTATACCGGCACATTGCTGTGGAAGATCACCGATTGGTCAGCCAAAATGTCCGAGGCACGCGGCAAGGATGGCCTAGAGCTGATATCACCACCATTCTACACCTCCCAGTATGGCTACAAGTTGCAAGCTTCGATGTTCCTCAATGGCAATGGACCCGGCGAGAATACCCATGTTTCGGTCTACATCAAAGTGCTGCCCGGAGAGTATGATGCTCTGCTCAAATGGCCCTTCTCCCACTCCATTACCTTCACGCTGTTCGAGCAGGGGGCACAGAGCGGCCAAGGCGGTGTGGCTGAATCATTTGTGCCGGACCCCACTTGGGAGAACTTCCAACGACCCTCAAATGAACCCGATCAACTGGGCTTTGGCTTTCCGCGCTTCATTTCGCATGAGTTGCTTCACAGTCGACCCTTCATCAAGGCGGACACAGTTTTCCTACGCGTCAAAGTCGATCCCAGCAAAATTGTGGCCGTCTAGGATCCCAATTGAATATAGTATAGTTAGTTTTTAAACATTTACTCAACTTGTGTAAATACTGTGTATTTAAATTTATGAGTAAATCTCTCCCTTTTCTCCCCCTCCCTGCGTCCACTTCGTGTATAGCTTCGTCATTCGGCCTTTGCTTCGGGCGTTGTTGGTCTTTAAGTGCCAACTGGCCATGGAATGCTGCCCAGCTGATTGTCATAGTCATCTAGAGCTTCAGTTTCAGTTAAAACCAAAGCATAATTACATATTAACAATAAAAAACCTACACATACATACATACATACAGCATTTACCCCATATATACGCATACATATAGAATAGTACAGACATTAGTTTGTGTCTTAAGTCTTTTGTATTAGAGATTTTTGTATTTTTTTTTTTTTTGCGCAAAACACTTTCAAAAGATCTTCAAATTGTGTTAAACAATATAACAAATAAACAATTTCGTGTTAATTCTAAGAGTTGCTTGTACATAGGCATATAACCCACAGCAAATCAGACGTACATACATATGTACATAAAGAATATGTAGGATGTAGACCTAGTTACATACATACACACATAGTATGAGTATGTTTAGCATCTAAGCGAACGCATTTAGTCATTAGTCACCTGAGCTTAAGTGAGAGAGTAAACAAAGAAAAATGAAATAATAATAACAATAATGAGAATCATGTTCAATATAGTCAATATAAGTTAAGCTAAGAAGTCATAAAACATCTACAAATAAATTTAAAAATATATTTTGCAAAAAATAATCCAAAAGTAAATGTGTTTTAATTCTGCCGATTCCACATTTTAAAAAGTAAATTTAATTTCAAAATCATATGACGATTGTTCTTAGTATACATCAAAGTGTCTGCTACAATTTTCTACAATTTCCATATGATAATCATTGCGACAAACAAAGATATTACTTTTTTTAAACGGATAACAACAGCCCAAAATAAAGTCGGTGGAAAATATATATCCAAAATAATGTTGGAGTCTTTTTAAATCATTTAATTTTGGAAAACTGTAACAATGCCTATATATGGCCGATTTTGTGCACTTTATTTAATTTTTTATTTCTTACGTTGGTCTAAGAAATTTTAGGGCAATTCTTCGCATAGACAAAAATGGAACGACGAATACTTTGAAATATTTTTAAATTTAATAACATTTGCCCCTTACTAAATATGTGCTCTAACTTGTGGATAAACAGTCGTCTATGTGAAATTCGTACTAGGGAAAAGGACAACTGCTAATCGTATACAATGTGGAAATTAATCATTTTATAGGTGAAAAGGAAAATGTGGTAAAATAAATTAATAAAAGATAAACAAATAATTGGATACACTGTCAATTATATTAACAAATGAAAGTCGTATAAACTAACAAAGAAAATACATTTTCCGAGACGGCTTCAATAAACAATTAAATTATGTGACAAAAAAGAGGTCAGAAACTTATTTCAATGCGTTAGAAATTAATGACATGGACAAAGGATACCGAATTGGTTGGAATTGAGTGGAATGTTATTTGCTTACAATTGAAAATGATAAAATGACTAGGGAAAGCGTTTCTTGAGCAGACTTTCCAGTTTGCGGATGCCCGTCTGGGAACTGCCGTCAGCATTTTTGTCTGCACTGCCCGTAAAGCTGCCCACGCTAAAGATGAAGGCACGTTTCGGTGTGGAAGTGGAAGCTGTGTTACTCGTCGTCGACGTCGTCGTTGCTGTTGTCGCCGTGGATGTGGCTGATTCGGTTGTCACTGTCGACTGATCGGTGTCATCTGTAGCCACGGCATGATCGCCATTCGGTGTCTCCTCCTCATTGGCAACTGGCGGCATGAGACCACTCACTGCTGCCGCTGAAGCTGTGTGTTTAAATAGATCAATCAATTGCAATTGATCAACCCGCTTCACCGCCTTCATGTCGAGAATCTTTTGATATTCCGCAATAGTAATGTCGGGCAGCAGTTTCAGGACTTGCTGAGTGAAATGAGCCGGCGGCTGGACGGGCGTCATAACCACCTTGATTATCATTTCAGCTCTCGTCATATCCTTAACCACAACCTTGGTGTAGCTAGTGGGTGCCTTGCGATTCACGCTTGAACCCACCGAGGGCAATTCCAACAAAGCTGTTTTCAATGAATGGGTATCCAGCAGAAGCTGCTCACAGCCCAGCACATTGTTGGAGCCATCCGATAGCGTAAGTTTACATCTGTAGAGAACCTGAATGAACTTGGGTATAAACGCAGCCACAAATCGATGACAGAATTGGGTGAAATATTTCCTTGAACTGGCCAGAGTATCTCGAATAGAAGGCACAGTCTGCTTAAAGTTGCTGCAAATGCTGCTAATGAAGGAACTCTGGTCGCCCACATTGTTGATATTCTGCCACTGAACCTTGGACATGGCCTGCAGTGAAGGTTCGCAACCAGCTTCCAGATCCGTGACCAGCAATTGAATACAATTGGATATTATGCTGAAAATAAGAAACAGAATAAGTGCATCAAGTCGTATGTTACTTAAGAGTAAACTCACCGATGGAAGACATCTTTCTCTTCGCTCATATCAATTTTATTTATATATGCCGAAGTAACCTTTTCCTTTAGTTTATCCTCTAGCTGCTGAACTGTCTCCAGACAATACTCTCCCGTGGTTAAGACACAACAAATCCTTACCAAGTCATCTCGAGAGAAACGCTGAGCATCGCCCTCTTTCAGAAAGTTATGGAACACTTGGCCAGCTGCCGTCGATAGATTTTGCATGTCGCGCGTAAGTAGTGACACACTCTTGCCTATGGAGCTGCTTGTGCTAACCGGCACTAACTTGGGTGTGCTCCCCTCGAGGACTTTAAGTGCGTATTCCCTTAAATATTTCTTGAAGACCAGTGCTAAGTCGTACATGGGTTGCTCGTTACTTAGCTGATTGCACTGAACCATGCATTTCTTGTAGAACACAAATAGGTCTCCCGAACTGGGATAGACTGTGGTCTTGGCCTCAGCGAATTTATATGGTTCTTTGGACATTTCCACAAATTTATCCATCAATTCGGATAAGTTGCGATCAATGCTGCGTATATAAATGTCCAGATGGGCTTTGAAACATTGGCCAATTTGGTCATGGAACACAGTGGGGGGGTGCGGCGGCGTTCTCCGTGATTACACGGGCCGGTTCTGAAGGCGTTGCTCCGAGTGTGACTCCAGTGAAACGTTTCGAGAGCAACTGTTCGAAGGATTGCGTTTTATTGATGGCAAAAAGTAAAAGTCGCACATCAATTTCCGTGGTCCGCTTGGCCATTATTTGGGCCAGCTGTTCGCGTGTTTGCCGGCAAAATTCCACAGTAATGCGCTCGGACACTTCCCAGTCCAAAGGAAATACGGAACCATATTTGTCCTCAAAGTCCAAGAGATGACGCTTTAGCCAGGCGTAGCGTTTATCGATTTTGTCCAGCCAGGCAATATCCTGGTTTTCATGGAACAATTGCATATACTCCTCAAGCTGCTGTGCAATGAACCACTTAAGTAGCTCCTTCTTGACCTTGGGATCAAGCACAGACATAACTTTACAGGCATCGGCTAGCTGATTTAAGCCCAGACGATGACCCGATGATGACGATGGCCTGGCGGCAAAGGCCTCTTTAAAATCTTCAGTAATTTGTTGGGCCAAGGTCACTTGGAGTTTGTCCACGCTCTGGGAGAGATTCTTTAAAAAACCAAAATCTGCATTACAATTCATTTCATTGATTCAAATAGAATACCTTGATTTCCTCTATGTCGGAATACTGTTGAAAATGCTGATTGACCTCAGTGATGGCTTGCAAGGGATTCAAAATTTCACCATAGGATCGACGCTCGATCAATTTATTCAGACTTTCGATGCCACCCACAAGCATATGGAGGTGATTCAATGTCGTTATGGCCGAGGTAAGATTCTTTTTGGCACAGTCCAGCTGCTTAATATCCCGAGTAATCTCCTTAACCATTTCTTCGGTGCGTTCAGCTCGCGTCTTGACATCGATAATGTGGCTAAATAAGGAACCAATCACCTTTTGGGCCTCACACAGAGCCAGTTGGCCATCCTGGCCGGTGTTGGATTGCCCACGTACCACAGATCGTATGTTATCATCAATTAAGGAGACTTCGCACTGCATGCGTTGGATTGTTTCATCGATTCCCACAAGAGATTGCTCATTAGGAAACAGCTGGTTAATGTAGTCCACAGTATTGAAATCGGGGGCATCCATGGGATCATCTGTTTTGAGAACCTTTTGTGTGCAAACAAAAAGGAATATTAATATTTTGCCTGATTGTGGTGCTTTTGGCCCATCGTACCGAATTTATTCCGATTGTTGTTCAACTAACCTTATCAATGACCTGTTTTACCTCCTTGGAGAAATGTATTTTGTTGTTGGCCACCATATGTTCTCCGGTGGCCCCATCTCCTGCCCCTGCAACAGCTTCACTCATCTCGTTTTCTTTGCAGTTGTAAAAATTAATTTAATAGTAAATTAATTCTTATAAACAAATGTTTTTCTTTCTGCAACTACTCATACAGTTTTCGGTTTCAATCTCATGGTCACACTAAACGACCGCCACAACAGTGCAGACACTATGGCTATTTTCTCGCCCAAAGAAAAGCAGCAGAAAAGTCAGAATTTAAAAAAATGAGAAATTGATGTTTACGCAAATTCATGTTTTTCAATGTATCAATGGCCAGTTTCTTAACGTTGTAATTATAATATCAGTTTCAGAATCTATGGAAATAATTATTCTTAACTATACAAAAAACCTTAACAATTAAAACTAGTTACTGAGTGAAGAGTGAGTTGCTACAGTGCGAAGCAGGAGTGGCACTTGATCCCGGTACCGATGAAGATCCCACTGTTGTGTTCAACCCCAGCATGGAAGTATCCCTTTGTGAAGCAGTTGCAACTCTTTGGTAACGTGATATATGATCCAGTGACCACGGCAGTATCGGCCGCACACTGTGTATTTCCAGGAGCGTCAGATTATCCAGCTTGGCATAGGTTCCTTCACCTTTGATAAAGGCATCGATGGAAGTACGCAACTTTGCCTCTCGTGTATCGAATATATCTTTGATAACCGTTCTCAGTTCCTCACACCTGGGAACATCATCTGGAGCAGTGCTCATGACTAGTTGAGCCACCACCATGTAATGTTCGCTTGGCATTTTGGTAAAGAATCTTAAGTAAAAATAATAATATTACTGGAGATTCATTACATTGCGGATCATTCAATACTCACTTGGAACGTTTCTCCTCTTCCTTGATCTCTTCTAGAATGTCCATGTCCATCCATTCGGGCGGAACTATGCGACATTTTTGTTGCTTACGGAGATGCGTTGCCAACCACAAAGGAACAAACACTGGAAATCCGGCTCGGAATGGACCCACAGAACCGTAAATTAGATGCAGTGGCTCACTAGAGAAATTGGGTATAATGCTGATCATACATTTCTCGCCTATAAACTCAATGGTTGTGGGATCCATGGCCGCGCTGCCGCAATAAACAAAAACAAATCCTTAAATGCGCAAAAATGTGTCAAAAATGTCCTAACGCGACAAGATCATGGTACCTAAGAAAAAAGATTGCATTTAGAGCAAATGAACCTACGTCAATACATTCGCTTTTGGCTTGTATTCAAATTTACACGATAGGGTAGTGGAAAATACGTTTAATTATTTATTTCATATTAATCCTATAACATTTTGTATATTAAAATAGTAGTAAATTTGTTTTTGAAATTACAAGAACTGCAGAATTCTGTTTGTATCATTGCCTAACGCGTTTTTAAACACAATTTTACCGCTTGGCCACACTTAAAAAGAGCAGAGAGAGAGAGAGAGCGAACCAAATTTTTGTTATCAACTATTGAGGGAAACAAAACATATGCATTTTCCACAAAACAGACTAGACAAAAGTGTTTTGCAATTAGTTTATAATCAGCCTAAACAACTGCCTGTAGCAATAAAATCGATTTAAATGCATTTTCTGTTTCTATCGCGGTGACGTGACGTGACACCACAACAACAACAAACACAGAGAGGAAGACCAAAACAAAGGCACGGAAAAGTTAAAACGTCATTGGCAAACAATAAATTGAGAAAAATTAAGCAACAATAGCAGATAGGTCGGGCGGTCGGGTGCGTAGGTAAATGCTGGTTGGCCTTTACGCTCACCTTTCACGCACCATGGACAGCGTTTTCGAGGCCTACCTTGGCTCGGAGAGTGTCCTGGTTGGGGGCAGTTTCGAGCCAGAGGATATACCCAAAAGGAACACGGAAGTCTATGTTTTGGGCAAGAGCTATAATGCCATACAAGGTGAGTTGAAAACAAAAGCCACATTCGAGGTGATAAGATCCTGATTTGTTCATTTTTTCTGCTAATTAGAACTGGACCTCATCCGCCGCGATATTCAATCACGTCTATGGTGTACTTATCGCCATAGTTTTGTTCCTCTGGGCGATGTTCAGTTAACCACAGATAGGGGCTGGGGCTGCATGCTACGATGCGGCCAAATGGTCTTAGCCCAGGCCCTAATTGATCTGCATCTGGGACGCGATTGGTTCTGGACGAGTGAATGTCGTGATGCCACCTACCTCAAAATTGTAAATCGTTTTGAAGATGCGCGAAAGAGTTATTATTCCTTACATCAAATAGCCTTAATGGGCCAGTCCCAGAATAAAATGGTCGGCGAGTGGCTAGGCCCTAATACAGTGGCCCAGATTCTAAAGTGAGTGTAACTTATCCGATGCTGTCCAGATCCTCCTAAAACAACTTTTGCTTACTTGATTGCAGAAAACTTGTATGTTTTGATGATTGGTGCTCGCTGGTGGTTCACGTGGCCATGGATAGCACAGTGGTTCTGGATGATATATGTAAGTCAAATATTCAAAATCATAGGCAATTACTAAACAATCCATTTCGCTCAGATTCCCTTAGCCAGGATGGTGAATCCTGGAAGCCATTGCTGCTTATTATACCATTGCGCCTGGGTATCACTGATATTAATCCCATCTATGTGCCTGCATTGAAACGCTGTTTCGAATTGGAAAGCAGCTGCGGCATGATTGGCGGTCGTCCAAATCAGGCTCTTTACTTTGTAGGCTATGTGGACGACGAGGTGTTGTACCTGGATCCACATACCACGCAACGTACAGGGGCAGTGGGTGAAAAAACGACCACAGCAGAGCAAGAGCTCGATGAGACGTATCATCAGAAGTATGCGGCACGCCTTAATTTCTCAGCAATGGATCCATCTCTGGCTGTGTGTTTTATATGCAAAACTCAAAGCAGTTTTGAGCTGTTACTAAACCAACTGAGGGAAGAGGTGCTGACTCTGAGCTCCCCCGCCTTATTTGAGATTAGCAAGTCGCGGGCCGTAGACTGGGATACAACAGAGGATATCGAATGGCCCACAATGCCTGATATTGATTGGCCTGCCAGCTCGGATTCAGAATCATTTGCCATAGTAGGTAAGTATGGAATGTCACTCAGTTCACTCAATTTTCTTATCAAATTTCGTTCATATTTAAAAGGTGAGAGTGGGGCCAGCAGCAGTGGCGGAGCCGGCAAACCAAGTGAGAGCAAATCGAGTGCCGTCATTTGAGTGAAAGAGAGTCCAATTCGTCTTGAGGCTCTCGGCTCTGGTTTGGCGTCTGCGCCGTGGCAAACGATTAGTTGAACCTAAGCGAAAACTGGAGCAAACTCTGCCCTCAGCGGATGCTGCAAATGCAATAAATTTAAGGCTAGAGTTGGGACGTATACTTAGTTCTAACTAGTTAAGATTAAAACAACAACAACAAAGTGTTTCCAATTTGACGATTCTTTATATGCTGCTTTATTGTACGAGATGATTGACTCCACGGGAGACAATTTTCAAACACACTCACATACACAAACATACAGATGAGAAACACACACATAATGTTCATGCTTTTTATGATCAATACAAACTGATTAATGATTAAACATTTTTATGCAACGTTATACCGAAAAGAGTTTGAATTCGATCATTTTTTCTTCTTTTCTTTTTTGTTTAATCCGAACATTATTATTTATGTATCAATTTCTTGTGTTTTGTTTTTAGATATATATATATATGTATATATGTGTGTTAAATGTATATATCGGTATGTATATTCGTATGTATGTATATACTCAAAATGGACCAACAACTAAATACATAATACTTGGACTATATGTATGTATTATATATATATATATATAAATTTTACTAGATGACAGGGAGACCATGTCCCCACCTGCTCATGCTCCGTATCGCATTTGTGTATATAATTTCATATCATTATCATTAATTAACAATTATAAAAACTCAATCTACATGAAAATAAGGAACCATCACACAGACCGACAAAAGTCTATAAAACCACCAATAAGCATCGATTCTTATAGGATCTCCATAGAATTTCAAAACGAATCGAGCAGCTAATCTGGTTTTGAGCACTTTCGACTAAATATTTAGTTGATAACTACAATTGTCAAACAATATCTAGGAGTTATTTGCAAAAAGTCTATAAAACTGTTGGATATTTTTCCTCTCTTCCATGTTCAGAGACTTAAATCAGCTGTTTTTATATCTCTGATTTCTCGATTCGAAGCAGCTTCTAATGGATGGAGAGCAGGTTGGTTGGTTATCAAACTTCCTGTCGGCCTGTGTCATTATCTCTAGAATAATGAGAAAAAATGAACCTACTATAATTAACAACAAACACGCGCTGTTTCCTCTACAAACACTTCTCATCTGATTGTGAGCCTGGTAAATTGACACTAAGGTGGACACAATAATGGTGCACGCATGTTTTGTAACCAGGTTTCTTATCTAGGTGGCGGGTAAAAAGTTTACTTTCTCTGAATGCCTCTAAATGGGGCATCATTTCGCCCCAAAAATCTTGAGATTTCAAATCGTTTCATCGATTAGTTAAGCAAGAGCTACAATTCGGTTAAATCTACACTGAAATATTCTATTAGGCTGGGATAGCTGCTTCTTGCGGCCAAGTCAATGGATCTGAACAGGTAGACAGTAATAATATTTGGCAAAACCATTAATGGTTGGACTTTCTTGTGCCTTCCCCCTTAAAGTATGCAGCAGGATCGTTCAGCTCTCTTATCCCTATCTGCACCTTTCTTGGCATTGGGTTCCATATGGAGAGCCATCTCCACATGCTTACGAGCTAGCCAGGATTGCTTTTGCAATCGATTGACCACAATACGATAAGCTCCAATAATATCCGAGCGTGGTCCACTGGGTCGAGCATTGATCAGCATTTCTGTATTGAGTCCCATTTCCGCCAACAATTGGCGCGCTTCAAACTCCAGGGCAGTCAATTCACTGAGATCATCCGTTGGTGTGGGCAACATAATACAACTACCAGTCTCGGCATCGTAGTTCTTAAAGAGTGGACAATCGGCGGCCACCTCGATATTCCTAGCACTCAGTTTTCCATTGGACAATTGTTTCTCGGGTTCCGTCTCAATCGGTGTAACCTTTTTCTTAAGACTGCCACAGAGCAGAAATCGTCTGGCTGGACGTTTCACAGGCGTCGCCTCACTGGCCGATGGGTCTTTGGCCTGGATTAGCATCAAAACGTGACCCACTTCAATGGGTTGCAGAAAGTTTGGCACAAACATCTCATCCTGCTGGCGTGTATTCATGCTTATGGGCGGCTTCTTTACCACCTCGGCATATCGATCCCGCAGTGAGGCAGATTTACGCAAACGTTGCGATTTGGATCGTACCCAGAAAATGGACCGCTTTGAGGGTTTGCTATGCAAATTAATCTCATGCTGCATTAGCTCCGCACTCAGTGTGGGGCACTGGACAAACTGACTGTTTAGTATATCATCGATGCTTGGCCGCTGAGCTGGTATATGAATTAAGATACGTTCTGGAAAAATAAAACCTATTATTAAATACTCCTAAGAAGAGTTTAGCTTTGGGGTGACCTACGAATTAGTCTTATGCAGGGCAAACTTAATTGACCGGGTATCAAATAATCGCCCTTCAATATGGCTGCCTTCAGTCCCGGTATGGTTGGAGCACGGAATGGCATATTACCAACAACCATAAAGTAGAGTAATATACCCAATGCCCAGACATCCACCGGCGCACCTACATAATGATCATCGGAAAACAATTCGGGGGCAGCATATGGTGGTGAGCCGCAAAATGTATCCAATTTCTGATTCGGACCGTTTATCAATTGTGTGCTAAAACCAAAATCCGCCAACTTCAAACGATCCTCGGAGAGCAGTAAAACGTTCTCTGCCTTAATATCTCGATGCACATAGCCCAGGCTATGCTGTGGAATTGGAACAACACAAAAGATTGCAAATGACTTTAGATGAAAAATCCGAATTATCTATTTACCATGTGCTTGACAGCCAGCAGAAGCTGTTTGAACAACGGAGCAGCATGAATCTCACGTAATGGACCACCTTGGGTTATGTGATTATAGAGTTCTCCACCGCGTATCCATTCGGTGATCAAATAGACACGTCCCAGCGTCTCTACCACTTCGAATAGCCTCAATATATTTGGATGATGAACACATTCTAGAGTGCCTATTTCACTCGACAGCATACGCAGGGCCTTGGCATCAAGACCAGCTCGATCTAAGTCCACTACTTTAATGGCCACTTTGTCTAGGTAGTAACAAAAAATTAATTTATCCCGTTTCAATATTTGGTGTTCCTTTCTTAACCTACCACGCGTCAGTTGATGAACAGCCAATTTTACTTTGGAGAAGTTGCCACGTCCAATATCGCCGCAGAACCTGTAGAGACCAATCCGACGGCCAATTGTCACCTGAAAAGACAAAATAGTGAACATTAAACGCAAATACTTTAAAACAAAGTAAACAAAAAATGTAACTTGAAGAAAGTTTACCCTCTAAAGTATGCAACAAATAATCTTGAAATTAACTTTTTGAAGTAAATAAATAACTTTTATTGCCAATCGGCAGTTGGGAATACCAAAAGTATTAATTTTATTGAAATAAATAAAGGGAACGAATTCCCGCCACTAAAAGCACACACTAAAACATTTGCAGAATGAAGAATCGTTAAAGAAGAATAATTACTTTTAATAATTCTGAATATTTAAAATTTATTGCTTACTTTTTCTTCATGTGTAGAATTAACTTTGACCAACTTGACATGTCAAAGGACGCCCACATGCTGCCCACCTTAAGAATGCATCAGGAATGAGTGGTTGTGGTCGTGGTCTTAGATGACTTGTTTGCTTTCAATTAGCCAAGGTCAAGTGACCTTCATTTATTTTGTAAGTTTTTTTGTTAATGTAATTTGAACTGAGCTGCATTTGGTGGCATTGCTGGTTGTTGTTCCTTGGTTGGTTGGCTGGTGGGGTTTTTTAATCCACCTTTAGCCAAACACAATAGTTGGCAGCAAGCGTTAATTAAAACTGCACCTAAGCACAGGTTCAAAATACAAAAAGCATACACAAAGAGAGAAACACCCTGAATGAAAGCAAAGCAAATGCGGCGTATACGTAATGTTAGTGGCGGCATTACATTAGGGGCACACGCGCATTTTGTATTCACCCACTCACCCAAACACAATGCGGTGAATGAGCTCACACCAACGCGCGCACACACACACACACACTCAGTCTATTGCAAGAAAATTAGCCTTGAACCTCGACATAATTGCAGCGCACATCCATTGGAGGTAATAGAACACGGCTAACGCCAACGGCAACAGATGGCAACGGCCCGACCTGCTTCACCTTCTATACCTCCTATTCGAGCCTTTGCTGTGACGTCAGTGGAGCGCGACCTCGAATTGGTCCCAACTCTTTTGTTGTATTAACCCATTATAAAAACTGGTATAAATATAAAAACAGAGAAATTATTTTGAGGTCCTTCAAATTTTTGCCCAAAACTAGGAACTTTTACAATAAAAAAATTGTATAGAAAATTCAATTTTCACTAAATAAAATGATATGCTTAATTTTATAATTATAAACATAATGGGATAAAGGACGAAGCTTTCAACGTTTTAACCCAAAGAAGTAAAATAAATTAAATAGTTTATTTGCTTGATTTTAACAGATTTTATATATGATAATCTTTAATTTTTATACTTATGTAGTTTGTTGGTAAATATAAATTTGATTTTTTTTTAGACAAAATCTAAAAATTTGTAAAGTAGTAGTTTCTTTTTGTTTAAATAATACTATGGGTGCCTAGTGGTGAAGGCTTAGGCCGGCAAAACCTTTAAGTTCGTTACTAGATAGCTTGGAAAATTCTAAGGGGGTTACCCTTTTACAATTAGTTTAGCCAATTCATCTAATTTTTATTCAAATATATTATCTATCAACTCTTTTGGCTCCCGTGACTCTTTACCGGCAGAGGCTGGGCAGAGAAAAAGGAGGTTTGAGTTTTTTGACGGGTCATAAAGGATATTTTTTAGTCGAGCGAGCGATCCTCGTCCCGAAAACCAATCGTTTTTGACAAAGGGACAAGGGGAGAAAAAACGTCGTCCAACCCTGCCTTTTCCTATAAGTTGCAATCTCGAGATCGCGACCTTTTTCCGATCCCTCGTAACTCACGGATGTGTCCTCCCCCCTGCCTACCAATTGCAAGTTCTCTCTTTTCCCTCGCCCCCGCAAATAGACGAAGATAGGAATATTTATTGCTGTAGAAAACGACACGCTGTACAATTCAATAAATTGCAAACCATCAATCTAAACGTTACTCTTAAAAACACTGTGAAAATTAGTGGACAAATAATTTTCCACACGAACGCCAAAGATATCAAACTAACATGTTTGGTTTATCGATTCCCCTACTCAACCATTACTGAATATATACCATATAAGTCAAGAAGTTTATTGTAGAATTGGCAGTATATACTTTTTTTTAGTGTTTTAATCATGCGTGTTTTTTTTAAATTATTTTTTATTATCTACGCTTTATTTCTCAATGAAACTGTGAGTAAAATGTTTAAGTGTGTTTTTGGCAGAAACATTTCATGTTCAAATTCTTAATCTAGTTGGCAGCACAATTTAAATTTACCAATGTTAAGTGCGAATCCTTAAACCAATCGTGGGTAACCATCGAGCATTGCCGCCTGCGAGCAATTAGCCGCCATAAGACTATTCTGAACATTATGGCAAACTTTCACTATGCGGCGACCAAAATCCATTTGAGAATGCAAGTTCTAAAACAAGTCAATGGCTATAAGCCTTGGCTGATCGACTCGACTATAGATGCCTGCGCTTTTTTGCGTAAACCTAATCATCCGGTGGCAAAGATAATTTATAAATGGGCGAAGAATAGCTCTTCGATCAATCACAACTGTCCCTATGTGGTTGGGGAAAATATTTAAATTTAATCGAAATAATAAGTAAAATAATTAATATATTTTTAGGGACTGCAATATATTAAGGATTTTTATGTAACTCCAGAGCAAATGCCTTTGCCTTGCCCAACCGGTGACTACGCTTTATTTCTTACTTGGATATTTTCGGGTAAACCTCAATTCGTTACGAATGTCTATGCCACTTTTGTGGAGGATCTGATAAAGCAATGAGACACTAAAGGAAAAGTATATACTTTATATAGTGTATACTGTAAAGTAAACAAATCTTTTTTCACATTATACTATTTGTTCCTATTTGTTCACTTTATAAATATTGATTTGAAACCATTTTGAAAGAGAACTGTAGTAAACCCTGACTTGAGGTAAGGGAAGGCAAACTAATAGCAAACTATGCAAAAGTACAGAAAAGATGATATAATTCAAATGTTGTTCAATCATGAATTTTGAATGAACCCTGATTTAAAACTGATGTCATTATTAACTAGAAGAATTTTCAATATTCATCGGACGGAATAACAGGTGTTACACTGTGCGTATACGTTATTTTTGGCTAGATGATTGGATACAAGATAGATGCTGCTAGGCCTAGGCCATCCATGCCTGCAATTTCGTCACTGGATAGTTAGCGATAGTCTAAGAAATTACACTATTCCAAATGTGCATTAGTTTGCTAAGATGATAAGATTCAGCGTAGTCTTTAACAGCTATATTAAACATAAAGCTAAATATTATTTTTTATGAGAATTGATTTATTATTATTATTATTAAAGTATAGGATATAGTTGTAAACTATCAACCCAACTATATTTTACAAGCACTGGCAACTAAGGCCTTCGGCTTAGACGAAAACTACATCCATACACTTGCCTGGGATTCGAACCCGGGTCCTCGTTGTTCAGTTAACTAAATGACTGGGTCACTTAGACAACTCATCTACCGAGGACTGCAGAATTGATTTAAAACTAAGGAAGTTATTGATAAAAGTCTCATCATCTATACTTTCTCATGCAGTTATTAATTAGGCCACCGACGAGAAGATTCTAAGGTTTGGCTTAGAAGAAGGAAGACAGTACTTATACATAAAATACAAGATAGTACCTGCATCACAAGAATTAGTGCTAATGCAAAAAGAATTGAGTAGTAAAAATTTTTAAGAAATAATATTACGCATACGCTCAGTTGGTCAACAATGTATGGAGTAGAGTTTCATGCAACAAGGAAAAATAAAACATTCTAATATACTGTATCCCCATGTAATTTCAATTTTCTTTATTTTATCTGTTTTAGTTCTTCACTCACCTCGTGTCCACATCGCGGATCGCATTGCAATGCTTTGGTTAGACGCTGATACGGCGGCGTTGGCGGAGGCGGCAGAAGCGACAGTGTCGCGTTGGTATCCACGGTGGCCGTTTTGCTGCTGTCTCTGTGTGCGTTTGAAGCAGAAGGAAGGCAAGTTCAAATGCGAAGCAACAATGGCGACAAAGTTAAAGATGGGGAAGGGTTGTTTACGTGCTTTGGGGGGTGGGATGGGAATTAGATAAGTCCAGGGGTTGAAGACAGCTTATCAACGACAACTTGTTGGTCGTTGTTTGTCTTTATTGTATTGAATTGTTCGGCTGAAGGCTTCGTTTCCCACTACCACTTGGGCTTCTTGTTGCTGATGTCGTGTGTAATTACAGTATGGCAACTGCCGGCGCAGCCTTACATTATTGAAAAACTTCCAATGGACACGCCTGTAAAGATAACAATAAACATGAACATAAAACGTAAATATCAAGTTGTATTTTCTAAAACAAAAACAAAGACAAGTGTTTATACTGAGTTCGGGCTTGGAATGATTCAAGAATTTACAGACTTTTGAAGAAAGGTTGTAAAATTTCACATCGGTATGATATCTTTTAAATTCCTGAAATTGTCCACATCTAACAACTTATTCAGAAGAGGGACTCTAAACTTTCCTTAATAATAAAGTCATTCTTTGAGTTTTATTTAAAAGTATTTAAAAAAAATAAAACAAATTTAACTATCTTCATTTCAAATTAATTTAACTCTTAATTTTAAGAAGATATTTCCCCTACGTTATCACAATCTAAAATTATCAACTAGACCAACAAAAAGTGAAACAAGTGGGCAACATCCTGTAGGATTTTTGTTTTCATTCTAACTAAATCGTTTGAATCTTTGGGGATTTTCAATCAGTTTGGTTAGCATAAGTTATGAAAATGAGAAAACTTTTCCATTGCTGATTAGTAGCACGAGCAATATGACCCCATTTTATCTAATTACGGCAAACAAAAAATAAAAGAAATGGGGGAAAAGGTAATGGCAGGCGAAAACCAGGAACCCCAGAAAACCCCAGAGAAACAGGAAACCAAATAAAGAAGATTTCCAATAAAGCAATAAGCAACTTCTCGATAATTTAATATAAAAAGGGATAGCGCAGCAATTTCATTTGCTTGCCTGCTGATATACATATACTGTATATATATATGTATATGTTGCATCTGGGTCTCCTTTTAACCGCCTTTTCCTTTGCCAATGTAACTGGGGGCATTGGCAGCAAAAGTTAACGCTGAAGTAATTACGTAAATGGATTTCTCTGCGTTGCTCAAATTTCCTGCACGTCGACAACACCAACACCAACAGCAACAACAACAACAACAACTTCAACGGCAATGGCAATGGCACAATCATGTTTATATAGCCGTTGAGCAGCAGTAAGCGTGACAGGAAGTTGGCCAGGAAGGAAGCAAGCAAAAGCGAATGCGACTAAGCCTGAACCGAACTGGCAAGCAGAAGGGGATAAGGCAAACGACAACGCATTATATGTACATAAGTATATTATGTATATAAAAGAGATATGGATATGGCAACAACAATATTTCAACTATAAACATTTTAAAAAAATTACACAAAACCCCGCAGAGAAAAATAACAAGACAGACTCTTGCCTTTTCTCTAGGTATTTTCATACACTTCTTAAATGACGTAAAAATGTATGTTGTACCAACTACTTTGTTTAAATATTTTATATTGATGTCTAAAAGGAAAATATCATCTTCCGTTTAAGTTGATTTCTCTAAAAGCAAAAGAGGAATTTCGTTCACATTTAAAAATGAAAAATGTAAAAGTTTTAAAATAAACTTTAACTCCGGATGACAGGTTCTACACATCGGAAATGGGAAAAGTAAAGTGTATAAAATTGTTAGTGTGGCTAAAGTTAATCCCTGTTTTATATATTATATGTATGATTGAAAGACACTTGACTGACAAGTAGGTAAAAAGCTTGCGGTGTCTGAGGCAAACGAAAGGAGATGCATGTAATGGCGATGCAGGAAAGATCTGGCTTTGAAATAGGGGAAACAGCCAGAGTCTTACAATTAAATTTACATTTACATTTTTACAGCCACAGTCAGAGCCACAGTTGGAAACAGAGCACAGTCACATCCTCTGACATGCATTTCAACGCTCCAAAGTATGCAACAATTTTTCATATGCAAGGCTTTCCAGTATCTTTGTATGTGAGCCGCAGCAGCATAGCGCACTCGATGTATGAGTGTGTGAGTGTCTGTTACCTTGAACGCATACATTTGCATGCTAATGTTAGATAGGAGGGAAAATGTGTGCAACTTTTAATTACAAAACTAAAGCTGAATGCATTTTGATATCAAACGAAAACAGCGACATAAACCCAGTTTCATATCCAGGCCAACACTTGCCACACACACAAAGCCTTTAAACCCATACATACATACATACATACATACATGCATTTAGATAGACAAAAATGTTGCAAGTTGCCATCTGCCAAGGAAAAATGTTTCTTCAATAAATGCCATAAAACTTTTACTTTCATCGATAGAAATTACAAATTCTTTGAATTCTATTCGAGGAGAAAAACAAAATTAAATATTTACTTGTTGACCAAAGAAGAAAAATGTAATTTTGATATTTTATTAGTTTAAGAGAATTTTATAAAGTGCTATTAAAAAAGGATTAATGAAGTGATAAAGGCAATTGAGGCCATTAGTCAATATATTATTTATTTGTAAGCTTGTTGAGACACGAAAAAAGTTATGAATTCAACTGTAAGAAATGGAAATCAATTAAGAAGGCAAAGAAAATCTGACATATCTCAATAGAACAAAGTGTTACAAAAGAATTAAACTTCAATGGAAATGTCTTATTATACCACTTGGTATGTGAACACTTGGAGAAGGAGACTGGGCCACAGATTGTTATAGCTCTTACGCAGCAACTGGCTACGCCTTGACTTGGGCTATCAAGTTAATTGAGTTCGTAACCGTTTTTCACAGCTAGTAACAATTTGTTTTCAAGATTTATTACCCTCTGCAAATACAGTGACCTTTGCCCATATTTTACATCTCACATTGCCCTGGCAATTTTCCTAGTCAATTTACCAAACGATGTTTGTTCAAGGAACTATGTAACTTGGCATGACCACCCTCAGACACAGCAACTCACACATCTTTTCGTTTCAGCGTCATCTCAGCATCGTCATCGTCATCATCATCATCACCATCCATACCATGCCTAGTTTGCATCTGCACTCGAGCGACTTGTTTTCTCTTTAGTTTTTGTTTTTTGGGTCAAGTTCAATTGCAACATTAATTATAAGGACTTGGCACTTGTTATCGCCTCCAATCTAAAGCCCCCACACTTGCCACACTTGATGTTTAGTTCAAATGAAATAGTGAGAGTTAAGTGAGCGTATCAATATATTCTTAGTCTCTCAAACATGCACAAAAACATATTTCAACATGAATCACTTGACTCGAAATATTTCTATTCTTATAATTCAGAGAATCTGCATCTGACAACTGCGTATGATACAAGTTCGTACATATGTCTGGGTATAAAAATATTAAATAGTATAACACTAATGCAATTGCCCCCTCGCAGAGGCCAAATACGTATATAAATAGAAATCAAATCGAAAAATAGCAAGAGTCTTCTTCAAAACTGTTGCCATAAATCTGGTGCAAGGACATTTCTTTTCTCCGCTGTGGGGGAGGCTGAAAATCGATGAAACAAAAATCTGCATAAACTGGCTGGTAATGCGAGGAAAAAGTAAGTAGAGTGGAAACATTTATCACAATTTCCTTATGTAATTAATTAGGTTTTCCATGCGACAGTCTCACTTCAGTTCAGCTCAGTTCAGGCATTACGAATTCTTGCATTTACAATTGGAAATTGTAATTTGAATTTCATAAACCAAAACAAAATTCAACAGAAAAAAAAAGTGAAATTCTTTTCCTGTCCTTCAACTTCAGGCATATTGTTGCTTTTGTTCGTTGATGTGTTTTTTATTCCCAAAAGCCACTTACAACTACACCAGTTACATGGAAATTGAATAAGCAACAAACAGAACAAAACAAAGCACAATACGAAGACGAAGACCAAGACGAGAACGAAGAGAGAAACAACAAGAGTCATAATAATAATAATAAAAGTGACGAAAAGGAAGCAATGGAAATGAGCTCGACCATGACAGACCCTGAATTTGAAGGGTATATTTATTGTCATTTGATTGAGATTGTAATTTTTTGATATTCACAATTGCATATACACTTGAATATAATAAATTACATGAGGGTGTAGGTACATACACTCATCCATCATATAATCATGAAGAACGAAATTCAATCTACATGATAAGCAACTTTTCATTCGAAATGGCATGTACACATATTTGTTTGCACAAGGACGAAACAGAATAATAGTAAGTCATTAAATCTTAAATGGATCAAGTATAATGCTTTATTATTATCATTTTCTATCACATTCAGGATTGTAAACTTATCTTTAGGATTTTTTTTTCTTGAAATGAATCAAAAATTCGTTCCATTTCTGAATAATTTGAAATGTCGAGGGAACACAATTTTTGCGAATTACAGAGGTTTTTGATTTACCGGGTTTTCAATTCCAACGAATTTTTTTTCAAGGGACCAGCAGTTTCTTGAGGTTTTCGATTTACTCGACTGTATTAAAAAAAAAGGAAAATATACATATAGAATCATTAACATTTATTCATGAAATATCCATAAGCTTCAGAGATCTAAAGTGAGTTACTTGATTGGTAAATTTCCCAGCAAAAGACTAGGATATGTTTGATTAGTTGAAAACTTTCTTCTTTAGGGAAGAATATTATAATTTTTTCAATATTTATTTATCTAATAATAAATATATTTAAATATACGTGCAATTTTATTATTACTAAGATATTACAAAAATAATTATTTGCATTATAATTGCTTCCAAATTCTGTTATATTTCCAAACTTAGTTATCGGATTCGTTGCAAATTTTCAGATTAGCAATTCACTTTCTCAAAATTTTCCTCTATACATAAGTATATGGGGCTGGACCCCCATTGCACTTGGTATGCTTAGCTTAGATTTTCTAGATCTGCAACTTCTTTAGAGAATAGACACGTATATCTAAAATTATAAAGAATTTAGAAGGAACGTGCTAAACAATTGTGCAGCTGGAAATGGGGGCTTTTTATTGAAACAAATTACCGAACAAATTTCTTTATTAAGTTAGTTGGGAGACGAGACAATCTGAATCAAAGTTTGAAGAACCTAGAATCTGATAGTGGTCATGTATGTATGTATTAATGTGAACTGCCTTGAAACTTTGGCAAAGATTACACTTTTGACTGACAAACTGAGCCGTAGAATTGTATGGAATTGGTTTATCTTCCAAATCATAATTGTATGTTAACTCTGAAAAAAGTTATGTGTCTGTAAACTGATGTTACAGTTTTGCTTTTCAATGTAAGTCTTTCTGTGATTATTCTTTAATTTATTATTAAGTTTTAATAAAGCTCAATTTTTTCTGTTATTCATATTAGTTTTACCCTTTAATACATACTTTCAGTTAAGAATCTTGTCTGTATTTCAATATGATGTTCTTTGCAAGAATTTAGACGCGTCTCTTTAGTCAGAGCCTAGGTCAAGTTATGCTAGACAATGTTTATGTATCTAATTAAAGTAAACATAAACAGAGCATTTAAGAAACTTTATTATTATATGTATATAAGAAGATATATCTTCTTAAAAGATAATAAAAAATCCTATCTACTATCTACATATGAGACCAGAGCTTAAGATATAATGTAAATCTGTAGATAATTTTGCCAAGTTTTCGTTAAGATGTACTTTCTCTCAATGTACTTCACTACTCTATAATCTGTGATATTAAGTTACCTAGTTACATTCCATCTCATTCGACTAAAGTGCTCAGCTTAATATAATTCCGCCTCAAATGGCTAATGCAAATACTTGTTACAAACTCTTGCTAGAACAAAAACTGAACAAAACTTTTTCCACCATTTTCCCCAAACCAAAACCAAAAAAAAAAAAAAAAAATATATCCACAACAACGCAGCCGATAAGCCCTCTACAGGCCCAGGAATATTTTTTGTCCATTTCAACGAAAATTTTCACAGCAATACGAGAAATTTGCATATAAAAACCAAAACGACGACCAAAAAACAAAAAACCCAAAAAACCAAGAACAGAATACAGAAAAACAAAAAACGTGGCGCGGAAGTTGTATGCGAAATTTTCGCATGGGCGCACGTGGACGCAGAGGTAGGCGTGGCCTGGTCAGACCTCTTCGCTTTGGTCGTAAGGTGTAATGAGTGGAGAATGTCGTAAATTTTTAAATTGCTTTACTTTTGTTGCCGCTGTCTCAGCGTGTGTAATTTGTGCGGCATTTATTATGGCCAAGTCAAAGGTAGAACTTTATTTCTCCCTCTTTTTGGGGGCATAAAGAAGATGGAATAGGAAAATGAAACAGCTTGTGGGAATTTCCGTTGAAATGCGGAAATTATGAGCCACGCACCAACGACCCAGCTCATTTAATCTCATAGGGGAAAAAGGGCCAGAATCATGCCTCTTTCTCTGTTAACTGAATGTCAAATCTATTGCGTTGATTAAGAGGCAACATACACAGCCTTACACAGTGAGAAAGCTTGCTGCAACAACAATTGAAAGCAATCAACAATTGAAAAGGAAAAACAAGTGCAGAAGCCCCTCATCATCATCATCATCATCATCCTCGTCAGCAGTGATCAGAGATGACGATGATGATGATGTCAAACAAAATTTACTTTGCCCCTGACCAAGACACTTCCACGCACTTGTGACGTGATTGGGTCCATTGATCATTTTGTGTTTAGCTATATCTATGATGTATATGGGTTGGTCTATATACGTTTGTATATATTATATTATGAATTTGTTTGGTCAACACAATACTTTTTATAGACTAAATTGTCTCGCTCGCATGTTCTGTCTGTTCTCATCTAATGCCAATTGATATTAATTAAAAAAGTGTTTCAATTTCAAACGAAAACTTTTTCTCTTCTAAACTCATTGTATGTACATTTGGGTGTGTGTTTGTGTTTGTGTGTGGGTGTATCTACATATGTGTGTGAATATTTGATTAGGGTAAAGCGCATGACTACATATAACAATATAAAAACCGTCAGTTGGGTAAAATGAATTATGACTGGATTATGGGTAAAATGTATCAACTGAAGCGTAAATGTGTTTATATCAAAATGAACATAATCTAACTTAACCCTTGAAAGATTTTGCTGAAAAGAATTTAATCTCAATCAAAGAAAATCCTAATATGTGGTGTGCAGTTTAACAACAATTGGTAAATTATTCCATTATTAAGTTAACAAAAGTTTCTGTAATCTTTTTATTTGACATGACGAATGAATAATATTATATTGGACTAATTCTCAATTCTTCATATATATTTATTAAATGTTGAAATTTTTAATAAAAAAGGGCAAGTAGAAAAAAGAGAGTTTTTTATAAGTCCACAATAATAAAAACAAAGTCCTTGATATCTCAGCTCATCCTAGGACTTTTGCAATGTCCATAACAAAGCTGTTTTGATCTGATTCCCAAAATGAAAAAGGTATAAGAATATAACTTTCTAATTCCTTTTCTCAGGAAACTCTAATTTATAAGTTGAAACTTGAAAGCAGAACTCAAAGTATAAATTTATTTATTACACAAATCCTAAGCCTCCTTTCAAGTCGGGTTATAAAATTTAAATTCTTTTATCTATCATAAAAGAGTTTATAAACTATTGAAACTATTGTTCAAAACTGTGAAAAACTTTGCAATACTTTACAGTCTGAAGTGTTAAATTTTATTCTAAATATTTGAAAAAGGGCTTCGGAAAAACTTAAAATAAATTTGATTATCTTCAATGAGTCTGGGTGACCCCATCTCTTAGAGTCTCAGAGATCTCTGTAGGTGTTCATACGGACGAAGAGAATGAATGGCTAGATCCGTGCTGAGCAAGAATATATACCAATATACTTTGTGTTGTTATAAAATTTTCCTTCTGAAATGATTCAAGAATGGGTTTCTTAAAAAAATAGCACAAATACACAAGAATACAAAACCAGAGAGCCGGGGCTAATTTCAACAGCGTCCAAGTTTGCATACCCTTGCAAGTTTTTTGTTACTCTCTCCTCACCTATAGTCTAATGTTTGCGAAAGAACGGCTTACAATCTTACCATAGGAAATAAGAAGTTATTGATCAATATATTGTCATCCAAACTTTAACAAGTCTGCACAGGCATTAACCGATATATTAAACTAACAAATGTTTAATTTGAAAGCAATTGCGTCAAAAGTAAGGAAAGGTATTGACAAAAGTCATTGTTGTCGACCGATATGATACAGTCACCCGATCTTTATCAAATTTGGCACAGTCGCTTATAGGTGTACTAAATTCACCAATATAAAATTTCACGACAACAGTTCAGAAAATAAAGAAATCATTAATAAAAGTCACTGTTAGTGGCTTTGCCGTTTGTATAGGAGCTATATGAAATAATGGTCCGATCCGGCTTAATTTGAGATGCACAACGCCTGCAGTATGTCCAAGCCGGCATGCAAAATTTTCCTGTATCTCTAATGGTCTAAAAGGCGTTGCGTTATATACGGATTATATGGTCGGGAGATGCTTGAACACTTCTATATGTTCATTTTTTGACCAAAATTAATATACCCTTTTTGCAAGGGTATAAAAAATATCACAAAGTATTTAGAGTAATCTCTCCGAAGATAAATTATTCATATTTATAAAGTTTTTTAAGTTTTTTATAGAATTTGATTGTAAACTATCAACCTATCAATTTTTTAACAAGCTCTATCAGCTATGGCCATCGGCTACATGGTATACAGTAGCCTGGATTCTTATTGTCCAGTTGCCCCTATGCCTGGGCCTCTTCGACAACTCATCTATCAAATATGCATATTTGGATGACTTAAAAGAAACCATTGAAATTTTCTAAATCAGATGAATAAGGAATTACCTACATTAATCTAACGGTGAATCTATTGATTTTGATATTTTGTAGGTTTACCAAGTTCAGTGCCACGGAAAGTAATTTCAACTAGTATTCCATGTAAACAAATGTTGCGTGCCTTTCACAATATAGTATAATGAATATCCTAGTTGGTTTTAGCCATGTCTGACGCTTGTTTTAATTATTCCATTCATAAAAAAAAAACCCAGTACGTAAATGGAAAACCATGTCAGTATGCACTTTGATAATATCTCTCTTGCTCCAATTGTATGGCTTTATAACCCCCGATATGGTGCTTCAACAAATAATGTGTATAGCTAAAGAGAGTGAAATGACTGAAACAATGTGTTTAGTATTTGACTAGTATAATATTCAAGTTAGTTATCACTGCAACTGAAAGAGATAACAACCAACCAAGAAAGAGTGCAATGCGATAAGGGACAATAAAATCGAATTCCCTCTAACATGTTTTAAATTAGTTTTAATACTACAATGTCAAGATAATATTAAAGTGCTAATTGTATACTAGTTGAAACTTTGTAGCTTAATCCCCTAATCAGAGTAAATGTGTCCATATTATGATAATTTTATAATTATTTATAAATATTTTATGATTTGAAATGATTCAACTGTATTTTAAACACTCTACTAAAAATCTTTTCATCAAATCATTTCTATGCAAAACTGGAAATGAGTAATTTCTTTTGAGTATTGTAACAACTTTTGAAGCAGCTGCTTTGATAACCAAAGAAACGACAAAAAATGAAAATAAAAACTATTTCTCTTTCTTTTTTGATTATTTAGGAGCTTTTCCTCACAAATTTGAAAACGACAATAATTTGATTTCAAACCCTTTCTTGAAAAGAGAATCATTGTATAAAGAACTTAAAATTGATAGAGATTCTTTGAGTGGATAACAAAGACCAGCTGGGTAGAGCTAGCTCGGGGTATGAAAATATATCCGATCCTGCAATATATAGATTCCTACATGTAAAGTTTTTACACTTTTTTAGCTTGTGTAATTTTTACCTGCTCAGAATACAAAGAGAAGGTAGTAGGATCTAAACTGGATCTAAAACTAAGAATAAGTTAATAGAAAGTTTTCGGATGTTCGGTTGAAATTGAAAGTTTTGTGATGTTCAGTAAAGTTAGTGTAAACGAGACAGATGATTTTCAAACTATTATTTTAAAAATAACTTAACTGAAGGATGCTACAGTAATAAAGACTTTAAAATGTAATAAGATTTTAACGTCATAAACTGCAAAAGCTTATAAGTTTTGGCATAGCCAAAGTTGTTTTTTAGTATTACAAACACAAAATTTTAATTCAAATTTGGATATTCTTTTCAATTTTTGTAACATATATTCTGCAAAAATCTTTGGGTAAATAGTTTTTGAAAACAGATTCAAGGGTTTCGTTTTTAGCCAACTTTGACTACAAGACCTGAAAAAGAAATACTGGAAACATAGGTTATTCGAGTTATTAAAGTGAAATGACATTGATAAAAGCTTGTCTACAAATATTTTTAAAAGTTGTTAAACCAACAAATAATCCAAAGAGAAAACATTTTTTCCCAACTTCAATTGTCGTTTGCCGCAAGCAAACTTTGGCTTTCATTTGCATATCATGTTGAAAATACAGAAATATTTTAATTAAAATAAGACAACACTTTAATAAAGTAAAATGAAAACAAAATTCATAAAATTGTGTTCATTTTTTATCCCCTCACCCCAAAGACAATGCAGTTTAAAAACTTTAGATTGTTTAATTAAATTATATTCATTTTTGGCTGTGACACTTAATGTAAATGAAAAATTGTTTGCAATGAATTCATTCATGTTGAACATTATTGAAAATAATTTATTTAAATGAAAATGAAATGATGCATTTAGCATTGCCATGAAATATTTATAGGGTCTAAGAGATTGAGATGATGACAAAAATAATGATAATAACGATGATAATGATGTGAAGAAGATGATGTATTATTTATAACAACCTAAAGCATAATAAGGCTGACAAGAGCTCTTTCGCCTTCTGCTCGGCATATCCCAGTAGTGTGTGCGCGTGTGTGTGTGTGTGCGTAAGTATGTAAATATATTATTATAATACATACTTAACAACAACAACAACAGCAACAACTACATGGCTGATGCCTATTTGCACAATAATAAAGTCAATTTAGTCAGAGGCAACGGCAGCGCGGCAGAGTCTTCATTAAATGCAACCAAACGCGCGACATCGTCAACTGTGTCTCCACTCTCCCCTATCTCACCCTCTCCCATTCCACTCAACGCAATTTTCACCCGCTATAACTGAATCTCTCTATATAGCGCCCCCATTCAGATATACTTGAAGCTACATTTAGAAATGTTTTGCCTGCGGTTTTGATACCCTAAAGATCCATCTAGAACAGAAATCAAACTAATTTAGTCTTGTTTTAGTATAAATTTCTCATCATTTAATCAAAATATTGACTCGCTTTAGCTATTAGGATTATGTAGAATATAGAGAACAAAGTTCAAACATTCTTCCCGACCCCCACCCGAAATTTCCAAATTAATTGTGAAATTTAAGTGATGTTTCTTTCGGCAAAGGGTATCTCAAAGTCGGCTCGATAGAAAGCATTTTATTTGGTTTTATTTTTTTTCGTTAATTTGTTTTGTTGCGTGTGAATGAGAGCTCCAATTTGCTTGATAAGAAACTCAAATCTCTGTGCATGAATGTGGGTGCTGTTTTAGGGGGGTAGGGGGAGGTAAGTGAGGATGATGAGGTGTAGACCCTTAACCCTAGTCAACACTTTTCGTTTTAGTTTCAGCTTCTTTTTTTTTGTCTGTTTGTAATTTTTGCAATGGAAATTTTTAATATGGCAATAAACTTATGTATATTCCCATATTAAGTATACGTCATGTTGCTGGCTCGCAGACAAGGGTTCTATGTACACTTAAAAAATTAAACGTGATATGTGTGAAAGGTTTCTACTTAAACTAAATAAACATTGAGTTTTTGTTTATATGAAGAAAATACTTGGAACAAAATTTATTTATATTTGAGCATTTACTTTTTGTTTGTAAAGACTTTATGGGAGACCGCCCCAGCCCCCCAATCCAAAAGCCCAAAGAGCATTTTCCAAGAGAGATTTATTTGTATTGTAAATGAGTGTTGAGGATTTTTGCTAATGCATCACTTAGAAGAGATTTGTTGTTGTTGTCTAGAACTCGATATTTGGAAGATAATAAAAATGAATAACAAATAACAGAGCAAAATAATATAATCATTTCTCTTGAATAAGTCTAAAGTAAACGTTTGTTGTTTGGATTGAGTTGATATTATGGTTTTCGGAATAAGAACATAAATATTTCGCATTTTATCAGATTTCTTTATCATTCTTATCGATTTGGAAAACCGAAACGTATAATATATGTATTGCTATCGATACTCAAATTCCAAACTAATCTATGAATCTTTACAGAAAACATTTCGGAATTGGTAATTGCAAAATGATAGAACGTTTTGACATTTGAAGAAGAAGAAGAAGTCACATCTCAACATGTCCCACAATTGAAGTATCGATCAAATTTGTTTCCTGGGTTGTATCTACATATTTGAAAGATACATTAGTATCTATGTTTGTATGTCTTTGTGCCTGCCTGCCTGTGTGTTTGCCATTACAGTTACTGCTTTGCAGCTGATTATTACCGTTTGACACATTCATTTGTCTCTATCTCCACCAGTTGCCCCCCTTCCCCAACCCCTTTTTGTTAGTCTAAGCACAGCTTTTATATATGTACGTAAACACACCTATTAATACATATGTACATACATCTGTTTGTTAAGTGTGTATGTGCGTGTGTGTGTGTGTGTGTGTTTGTAGCTTTGTTTGTATGCAGACGTAATAAGCTTTTGCAATCGTCTTATTTTATTTTTACTCTTATTTATTTCTTTCTTTTTTTTGCCCCTAGACACATAGAAAAGTGGCATTTATAGAGGGAAGTGTACATATAGTCAAACAACTGACAAAGGCATGCACATACCCTATAAGCCACATAGATGTTAAATATCTAGCTAGATGTCTATTATAAACCATCCAGCATTTGGACGATTCTTTTAACAGATATTATCTTGATAATTCTATTTTAAGCCCTCTCGGTTGTATTATTTGTATTATCATTATCGATCAAACTACGACTGGAAAGGAATAGTGCAGGATTCAGCACAATTACACGATACAATAAGTAGAGTTCAATTTTCAAAAGAAGATTATTTTAAGGTGTCATTTCAAAAACCACCAGGTTCTATCATCAGCAGACGTTGCTAAAGGAATCATTAACGCTTTAACTAGTTGGGAATCGCAACTAAATAAAGCGAAAGAAGATTGACAAAGTTTATAATACAAGAGTCTACCAATAATGATTAAAAATATGTTTCAGAAAGGAGTCAAATCTGTATAAAATAGAAGTCGTGGGCTCCTCCAGACAAACGAGTCATTTTTGATCAGAGAACAAACTCATTAAAATGTATTTGATCAGGAGGGGATTTTGAAATGAGTTTGTGTGTTGTGTTTTGTGTGGCTTACGATTTTTAAATATTCTAGGATTTTTAGTATGTTAGGAGGTGTGGGGCTTGAGAGGCATTGCAGTGGGTTAGTATTTTCGAATATTGTGTATCTTTGTGGTCAGAAATAGGATTTGTGGGTGGCCGAGTCTAAGTGTAGTTATTTTTACGTGTTAGGGAAAGGTCATTATTTTTGAATAGGTGGTAGCTGTTATATTTATTGCAATTAATGCTTTGGTACCAGGTTGAGGTATCCGAAAAATGTGTTTTTTTTATGTATTTCAGTATGTTTATTTTTATTTTAATTAAATGATTCTAAATGGATATGAGTTTTCAAAAAAAAAAAAAAAAGAAAAAGAAGGGAAATGAAACTTATAAATATTTAAAAACAACAAGCAACAAAGAATGAATGAACTAAAACAGAGTTATTCAGAATTTGACAAAATTGGTTCAATTGCTTATTGCAACTTTGCAAACTCCTTGGATTCATTACTGGATACATTTGGATTCTTATGGATACATTTCTCTTCTCTTAAAAAGAATGCAATGCTTTTTTCCATTATAGCAGTTTTCTTGAAACATTTTGAATACCTTTTTTAAAACTGACAAATTATGTGGGAAATTAAAATTTAAAACTATTAAAGCCTCAAGAAATCAATACTTTGAAACTTTGACTGAAATACACGAACGATAGTCTAAATTGTTAACAATTCTTTCGACAAATATAGTCTACACTTTATTTTCCTATTTCGAAAAGATTTGTTTTAGTTTTATTTTAATGTTTCTAAATGCCATAAGACTTAACTGATAGAAAGTTTTTGATGTAGGATTTCAATATGTTGAATAAACAATTTTGTATTGTCAAGCATATTTTAATTGGCTAATCAACTTGTTTATCAAAATGTCTATTATTATTTTCAAGTTGCGGAAACCTTCGATAAATTTTAAAGTATGCGAACACGTTTTTGTCGGGCAACCTTTGCCCGTCTTTAGCAAAATATTTGCACCTTACATTTCCTAAGAATCAATTCTCATGCATATGCAAAAAAGTGAAATTGCTTATAATATAGAGACTGATAGTGAATTGAGAGGAGGGGAGATAGTAATTCTCTCTCATCTTCACCCTTTCCTCCAGTTTCTTTGAATTTCGTAATTATTTTGTTTTCTATAGTTATTTATTCTAGCCGTTTAGGTCCGAACAACACCAACAAAGCATTTTACATACACTTGATTATGAGTTTATGTGCTCGTGCTGCTACTACGTCTTATAAAATTTGTGTGCCTTCTTCCATTGCCCCTTTTCCCATTTCCCCTTGCCCATTTTGTTCATTTCCCGCAGCAACAGTCACAGGAAGGAAGCTTCAAGACACGATTAAATCAGCAAATAAAATAGCAGCAACAAGAAAATTCAATGCATACCTTTTCCCAACGACTGAATGCAAACAGTGCAAGAAAAGAGAAAAAAAAGTCAAGTAAATGGTGGGTGGAGAAGGGGCCAGAGAAGTTCCCCCGTGAGTAAACAGAACCAGTTCATAAATTACATAGAAAAATCGACCTCGAAGATACCCTAAAAGCTGGCCCTTAGAGAGATTTCCTAATGTTTCATGTGAATTGTCACGATGATTCACCGTAAAGTTTCTGTTATCCTTGTGTAAACATACAGCTGTGTTCACGAAAATAGCAGTGCCCTTAAGCTTTGACTTCAAAGTTGATCAATCATATTAAAAAGACCGTAAATGCACCAATCTTTTTACACATTCGCAATTTATATTTATGTATCACAAAATTAATATCATTTTGGGTTGAAAAAAAACTACGTCATTTTCAGAAATCAGCAAGATAGTGAAAAAGGAACTTTTTGGGCTGTTCATTAAAATAGCAGTGTCAACTAAAAATTAAAATATGTCTATTCCAAATTTTGTAAAACTTCAAGTTGAGATAATTTTTCAATAGTATGACTTAATATTTAGTTGTAAATCCTTTATTGGCCATAACGGCTTGGCACCGGCGCGGCATCGAGTCCACCAAGTCCTGGCAACGCTTAACTGGGATGTGCTGCCATGCTTCTTGGATAACTTCCCAAAGTTGAGTTCTATTGGACGGTTTTTTTTTGCGACGCTTCGCTTAATGTCGCCCCACAAGTTTTCAATGGGGTTCAAGTCCGGCGACTGAGCTGGCCATTGCATTACGTCGATCCCTTCTGATTGAAACCAGTCCTTAGCGAGCTTGCTCGTGTGTTTTGGATCGTTATCTTGCTGGAACGTCCAAATAATGGGCATATTCCATGTAGCATATGGAAGCATAACGTTTTCCATTATGTTGACGTAGACATTTCGATCCATAATGCCATCAATCTTATGGATTGGACCAACTCCGCTATATGAAAAACAGGCCCAAATCATGATTTTTAAGCCACCGTGCTTAACTGTTTTTAGCGTATGATTTGGGTGGTATTCCGTATTTTCGGGGCGACGTACATATTGTCTAGACCCTGTTCCACCAAACAAGACTATTTTACTCTCATCTGTCCAGAGAATATTACGCCACTTTGTAATGGGCCAATTCATATGGGTTTTGGCGAAATCCAAACGTGCTTTGACATGCTTCGAAGTCAATAGTGGGACTTTCCTTGGACTTCGCGCGCTCAACTTTTGTTCTAGGAGTCTACGCCGAACAGTGACATCGCTTACTGACAGGTTTAGATCTTGTTTGATTAAATTGGATGATGCAAACGGATTGCATCTGCTGTATCTAGCAATGCGCCGGTCATCTGAGGTCGTTGTTGCACGTTTCCCACCGCGATTTTCGGGTTTCAAGTGGTAGTTTACGGCATTAGAGATCATCTTTGCTGAACATCCAACTAAATTTTGGATTTCTTTATATGTTTTACCTTGTTTCCTAAGTTTTAGGATCCACTCCCTCTTCTCACTCGAACAATGAGTGCCTCTACCCACTAACATGAAAATTATAGCATTAAATTAGTGTATACTAATACAAATAACATTTAAGATTAATTATCTAATAAATTAAACTTACTATTGACGAATTTTTTTACACTTTTTTATTGAATTTTTCCGCAACTAAACGGGACACTGCTATTTTTGTGAACAGGGAAATTAGTGTGCAACAACGCAAAAGCTCGGAAAATGCACTAAAAAATAGTGCAATTAAAGGCACTTTTTTGTTTTTCTTATCTCTATATTCCATTTTACCAAAACAAAGTCAAAAAAATTGAAACTTTCAAAAGGAATTTGTGAAAAATTTTCGAATCTTTGTTAGCATCTACTGCACTGCTATTTTCGTGAACACAGCTGTATGTACTACCATTCAGTTCGGTAATCAGTCAATATGCAGATGTCTCTGGCCTTTATATACCCGTTTACCCTATAGATTCATGGTGGAAAAACGATTGAGAAATTTTTTGAAAAAAAAAAAAAAACAAAATTGAATAAAGTAGTCAAGAAGCTTTGCTCCGTCGCTCTATTCTATTCGCCTGACTGACTGACTGACTGACTAAGGTCGACTTACTGATTGAATAGATAAAAAATGAGGCAAAGGAAAATAAAAAATAAGGATGGCCAAAAGGAAAATTGATTGCTTTGCGAAGCAATGTAAATCGATTACCAAATAAGCAGAAAGCAAACAAATAACACACAAAAAGGAAACCAGGGAAAGCACAGAGAGAGAAAAACAGAGAAAAGACTTGCAATATGTACTTATGTATGTACATACATACATATCTAATAAGAAAATAAAATTATAATGAAATAAAATTCAATTTAATTGTCAAAGACCAAAGAAAAAAGAAATGATACCACATTGATGAAATTTCCTGATAATAATTAACTATCATGGGTACATTGGTTATCGTTGCCATTGTCCAAAGTCAGTGGCCACTTAAAAGTCATCTTAAAAAGTCGACGTCTCTCTCTGTCCCTGCCTCTAGCTCAGTCTCGGGCATCTCGGGCCAATTACCCAGCAAATGCTATTAGCCACAGTCCCAGCAACAGGCCAATTACGTACAAGTCTATACGCAACGGCCAACCTAATCAAGACCTCGAAGAGGGCCTGGGATCTGCCAAAATATACATTTACTAAGTATCAAAGTCATTGCCAAAAGAAAGCCAAAAAAAAAAATCATTTTTTCTCCAACTTTTCATTGCTGACAGACAAAATAAAATACAACAAATTTATATATATATATATTTATATCTATGGTAGGTATATAAGACTCATTTGTAGTTTCAGTTTCCCAAGCTTTTGTCAATGAGAAGGAACGGTTGGGGCTAGGTAGACAGGGGGGAAGTTTGTTGAGTTTTTTATTGAGGGGGGTGGTGGAGGGGCGGCCCTCCCCTCGCAACCACCTCATCTTCTGATGTTGGGTTTTTATGGCAAGTCAAAAACCTATTAATGCTCAACCAGCACGTTCAACTTGTTACAGTTTTTTGTATCTTCTTTTCGTTTTCTATATGTATGTATTTCCCTCTTACTCTCGTTGTTTTTGTTGTTTTATTGCTGTTTTTTCTTTCTTTCTATACACTTTGCAAAGGTTTACATCTTTCTTGACTTAGATTGAGTTATATGTATTCGAAACTAGTGACTCTAATTAGTTAACAACAACCCAAATTAGATAGGTATATTTTAATGTGTTTATAATTAATATGTCATGTTTGAATTTGAGATTAAATATAGATTGCTTTATTGGTTATATAAGAAACCATGATAAACAAGCTGTCTATAGCTAAAGCTCTACTTGTTGACTGATCTAGATGTCCGTGTTTGGAAAAGTTAAATATATATCTACTGACTTTTGGCAATCAAAATTCGAACTACTTAAGGGAGGAGGTCTTCATCCCTAATTTCATGTTGAAGTATTCGCCAACTAGGCTAACTTTAAATCTAATAACAAAAATGTAGAAAATTTCAATTTAAATCTGCAAGAGTCTTAGCTTTTGACTAAAAAGAAAGTTTTCCAAATGTTGCTTATATGTAAATTCTTCAAGTTGATATCAAATTTCGATATAAATTGATAAGCTCTTTATCAGAAATCAGTCTCAGATATAGAGACCTATGAGATATACATAAATATACCATCACATTCCTACTTGAAGTCGACAAATGTTTAAACAGTATGTGATTATATACCCTCACATTCACATCCAAGAGTATTCCACATTCGTAGTCTTTAGAATTATGTGTTTTTTCATATCAAAAATCATAGTCTCTTTGGTTTTCTTTCTCTACTTTTATTTGCTTTGCTTCTACTAGTAAGCAGTATGTATTTCCGCTAGTCTGAGGTTTGTGTGTGCGGCTTTACATTAGCTCAAAGCTTGGTCTGAGGTATCTCAATTGTATCATCCACCTGACGACTACCCATTGCCCTTTCCACCCCCATACGGAGCGTGTGTGTATTCTCTTGTCTTTGGCGCATTGTTTGACATGACTTTAATATTTCAAAACGATAAAATTCCTTCCCTTCCACCGCTGCTGTTGTTGTTGCCGTTCTTTGCCCTCAAACTACGTTCAATTTGTTGGATTGTTTTTCGTTTGGAGTTTTTGTGTTGTTGTTTTTTTTTTTTTTTTTTGGCACTGTGACGCTATTTTAATCGATAGCAAATATCAAGAACAATAACTGCAGGGCATATGTCGGGTTTGAGAGGCTTTCATTTCATAAATGAAAACTTGCTGGCTGTCATGTTGAATTTTGATTTCCGAAAAGGGTGAACTCCCGCCAACTACCTCCTCAACCCACGAACGTGAATCAATTTCAATTAGGAAAAGTAGAGCGAGCAATGTAGTTGCCATTGAATTCTTGCCAAGTAATAATTAAGCTGCGTGTGATTAATCCAAATACGAAGAAAAAAGAAACCTTAGTGACCAGGCTGGACAGGATCATTTGGTTTAATTCAATCAAAGCGGCATTCATCGCACAGCGTTACCATCAAATGGGACGACGCTACCACCATGGAAATAATCACCGGAAATCTCTGAACGGAAATGTTCGTAATAATGGCAACCCAAATGGATGGGACTTGGACTTGGACTTGAATGTGGATGTGGATGTGGCGACACACAGCGTCGCATTTAGCCAAACAAAGTGTTTGACCCTGCCGTTTCATTCTCGTGTCCGGATCCTAGGCAAAGTGTTCTTGTGCATGCTAACGGTACATTAATTCCTATTCATAAATTACGACACACCAAAAACTCGACACTCTGCACAAAAGACCAAATGAAAAAAACCAAGTATATGGTAAGAAAATCACACTGGCAAAGTGGAAATCAATTCCGAGACCCTAAAATTAATGGAAGTATGAGACAATTTTCATACCAATTATCTTTTGCTTCTTTGTCCTCATCAAGTGTTGCCCAACTAATTACTCTTCATAAATTTCCGTGAACCCCAAATTGTATTCACTTGTAATCTCTCCCAACACACACACACACACACACACGTTTACTCCTGCACTTTCTTCTGATAATGGAATTGAATTTGACATTAATTTAAAAGTGTTTTGCCTTGATATCTTTTGCTCACACAATGCAATGACACACACACACACACACATTGTCTACATATATCCATATATAGCTATGTAGGTACAAATGTATGTCTGGGAAATCCTTTCATCATTGTCGTCATTATGTGTCTGCTTAAATTGAAAATGATATGCCGCGTATGTGTGGCATATATACATAATAAATGGTTTTACGAGAACTCATTACAGCTGAGTCACAGTCATCGTCATTTAATACTGCGCCATGACAATGGTAAAGTTATGGATATGATAATGAAAAACAAAAATCCATAACTACATACATATATATGAATACATATCCATATACACACAAGTCTGTAAGCAATATTTCATCCTTGTTCAAAAAAGTAGACGAACCAACAATTATTTTTAAATTCGCAAACCTTTGAAAAAATTGCAAATGAATTGTAGTAAAAGAAACTATCTTTTATTATATAGATTTAGATCATAATAAATGATTATAACGACTTTATAATTAATTATTGTTTGTCTGGTTTCGCAATAACTTTTCTCCGTGTCTGAAATAGAGATTTTTGCATCTAAACCCTCTCTCAAATGGTTGGAGTCGAATATGTACATATATCATATACAACCCCTTTCACCGATTATTTTCAAAACTTATCAGTTTGGTGTACTTTGAAATGATATAGGATTAAATATGGTCAATTGTTAAATAAGTTTGTGTTAGAAAAAACATAGAGAAGGCAAAATTAAAAATTAAATATTTGCACAAAACCTCAGCCCAATAAATCCAAATCAAGACATTTAGAATTCAAAATTTGTTTCTTTAATCTAATAAAAATTGCATTTAAAATCTCATAAACGACAATTCGTTTTTCAATTCTTTAACTTCCACAAATTTTCATCGTTGCCGGCAAAGGTAACGAAGCAACATATTAAAATGTTAATAATTGGGAGTGAGGAGGGAAATCGTTCTTAAATATCGATTCTGGACCAGTTTTAGATTTGAAATTTTAATCATTTTCCCTACGAATCCGTCTCAATAATTTGAATAAAGAACATATGAAAAGGCGTGACTATTTTCGTAGTGCAAATAGTTCAATAATTCAAGAAAGAATTTGGAAATATTTAACAATTATTTATTAAGGCTGATTTAGTATAAAGAACTCACACTCATTGAAAATGTAGAGCCTCAACAACTTGTTAAGTTGTGTAATATTTTTCTGTATATGCTTAGAAACATGAAATTGCCTATTTTTAATGGTAAATTGCATATTTTTATCAACAAATTCTAAAGAAATCTGAATATGATAAGGAATTTAAGTTTGCCTTTTAAATATGGTAAATGTTGTATATAATGACTTTTAAATACTTTCTATAAATATATCTACGAATAAACTACAACAATTTTTGCCTAGACAGCAATTTCGTGTAGCAGAAACAATGGATTCAATATAATGCGTGCACAAGCATTTAAAATTTGAATGGCAAACTAAAAAATACTATATAAACATACAAAGTGTATTGGCTATGCAGAAACTATTATGTGATTGAAACAAAAGCAACTACATATACTCTATATATTGTATGTATAGGTTGGGTTGGTAATAAAAAATAGCCCATTGGCAGAAAGTGGAGAGTGTGATGGTTATTAAACTTATGCGTTAAATGAAAAGCAACACCAAAATATATATGGCCTATAAAACACCGACGATTTATGTATAATATATTTAATGGAGGTATAAGTATATATGTGTAAGGTTCAAACACTTTTCACACCTTTTGGGCACACACACAAACACACAGCTAAAGGCACACGCAGTAAACTACAAGCAGATATTACGTATACGCACGATAGACCGTTTATTTTACCAGATTTCAATGAAAGCAAAACGAGAAGATAAAAACGTTTTCGTTTCAACTATATTTAGCAAACTAAAGTGAATTAACGACAACTCAATTCCGGCCATATTACACATACATACGCACATTCATATGTATATACATACATATATACAAATTCAATCAAAATCTTTAAGAAGCAAGCAATTATCACCAAGTGAATGAAGTGAAGTTTATCCGGCACTTTGACCGTTAAATGAAGTCAAACATTGTGCCAATATGTATAGAGATAATTTCTGTGCTTGTGTGTGTGTGTGTGGGCTCCTAGTGATTTTATCTATACAAGTAACACTCTCGCACACTCACACCCACAGAGAAAGAGAGAACTTTTGAGATGCCGACGCCTGGCAAATTTACAAGTTACATTTACAATTACGGACTGCGGGCTTCGAGGCTTGCGGGCTACTGCGGTGGCAACTTTATTTGCATTCGGCATCGAGGCATAAGTTTTATAATTCAATTAGTTTTAATGCCACTGCCACATTGATAACAACACAGACGCACACACGCACACACAGTCGGAAGAAGACTGATAACAATTAATATACTCTTTCTGCTTCTATACACCGTGGGTCATTATTATTATTATTATTAACAATTTCAATTGCAATTTGCACAATTAATTCACAACAAAAGCGAAAAACAAAGAAAACTACACTGTCAAGAAGAACAGAAGAACGTACTGACATGTGGCTAAAAGAAACAGCGCAAAAATAAACCAACAACAACAACAAAACAATTTTTACACAAATTGCAGCGCAAACAGAAAAGATATAATTTAGTTTGATATTGTTTTTTTTTTGGTTGTTTGGTTTTTTTTGGCATATTTGAATATCATACGAATTATTTGCTCCCCCCTAACACTGATAAAGCACATCTTTCCCACTCCACTCTTCACACTCGAAATGATAAAAATAACCGCTCATAAAATGCTCTTGTTCTTTGATTAGTTAGTGGTTTACCTTTATTTTATTTTTTTTTTTTTTTGTGGTTCTATTATCTTTCATGTCTTTCATGGCATTACCTTAAAACAGCATGCGTTTCCCACAGATGCAAAACAAAAAAAGTATCAACAATAATAAGAAACAAAATAACACACAGAGAGGAGATGCGCGTTGTTTGGCTTTAGCAAAATCGCGAAGCGGTATCACCGGGACTCGACGTTGGACAAAGCGTTCTAGATGCGACACATGAACTTTTCAGACTGAACGATGAGCGGCACAGAGAGCCGCACATACAGCCCAGAGCACACGAGTGGGGCTAGCCAAAAAAATAAAAACACACCAACACACACAGAGAAACGAGAGCAGAGCAGCAAAGAAATCCGACTATGGCGCCGACCACGACGCACTATGGAGTTTTTGGACGATTTTGAAGCACTTAAGTCAATTTCTCAAAGTTTTTGAAACCCAAATTTTTTGATGCCAATTTATAGATAATATATCAATTCATATATCTGCATACTAGGTTTTTCAAATTTGTTCAACACTGCTGAGAATAACGCTAGTCGAAAACAAGTGTTGGGTACTAAACAAATTTGCTTTCATTTGGTGCAAATTGTTGCTTGACTTTGAGTGTACATAACTTTTGAAAGAAAAACGTCATCGATAAAACTGAAGATGCAATTGAAAAAGTCGGGCTTGTACTATGTGTTAGTAGACTTGATTTGTTATAAATAAAGGTGTGTGTCTTAAAATCTGTGTAATTCTGATCGACTATCAAAAACAAAACTTGTTACGAAATCTCAACTTTAGGGAGAGTTATAAAAAAATGTCTACCAGTGTCCAGTCTAAAACTTTTACTGTTGAATAGAATAATAAATTCTTTGTAAAATATAAAAGTCTCAATGTCCACAAATAGCCACTTTTTTAGCAATTTAACTTTTTTAGCGCATAACCTTATATTCCTACTTATGGACAAGATTTTAATAAAGCAGGAAACAACGAATTAGGAATGAAGTATATGAAGTTAGAGTTCATAGGTTGCAGGCGCATGTAGTGTACAGTGCTCCAAGTGAATTGGATGCACATTACTAATGAATAGTAGGCGTTTAATTACACCAAAACATATAAGTAGGACGAATTTGAATGTTTTTGAGCTCAGTTTTTTAGATGACAGACCCAAACGACCTTTTGAATAATAGGGAATAGCTCGAATAACAACACCAAAATCGTTTGCGAGAATTTAATGTCCCATTTATACTCCTCCAAAGAGGAATACGAATCAGAAAATAAGGTTAGCTACCGAAAGCGGTAATACACAGTATTACACAGTTGCTGGTTGCTATACATATAAGCCAAACTTCACGTCAAGAAGTACAATAGAATCGCAGATTTTAAAAACTTTTTCCGCATGTTCAGATCCCTTGAATTTATCTTTAAGCCTGAAAAAACCTCCAAAAGGATTTCTCGAATTCCACGAAGCAGTTGGTTGCTTCAAGTGTCTATATTACTTATGCTGATAATAATATTGATCAACTTTAAGAACATTTTGTAGATTTTTCTATGAATCTTGGCCCTAAATTTGAAGAAAATATTAAAATCACAACGGTCATAGGAAACGTAATATGTTAATGATATACTTAGCATATTTTTTTGGGCAAAACACGGTTTTTTGACCATGGAGGCGAGATGCCACACCCATTTTGTCGAAAAACAATTGCAAACATTTATAACTTAACCCAATGCAATGAGAATGAAAATTATTGTTAAACTTAGATTTTTGAATTAAATGCTTTAAAATCGTCCAGAAACCCCATGGTGCGACGTAGCGTCGCCGGTCGCCGGCAACAGAGGCATCACGACGCGACGTCGGGAGAATTGTAGGCGTAGTGTAATTCGAGGGAAGAGAGCGAAAACCTACTCAAACGTTTGAGTGAGAGTGAGAGTGAAAATGAAAGCGTTACTTCTAACAAATTACATGTAAATCTCTCTTGGAATTGGATTTATCAATCAATTTAACAAGTCACAGATAAGGCCCTTAAAAATATTCATGAAATCTACATAGTTATACATACATACATACATACATACATACATACATACATACATACATATGTATGCTTCAAGCTACAATTTTCAAAATTTCCATCTTTTTCCAATAAGTAAAAAAATCACCAACTTTAAATGAACATTTAACTTCAACTTAAAATTTCCAGAATCTTAAGAAATTTCACATTTTGACATTCTTTCTAATAATTCTTTTCAATAAAACATATCTTAAAGAAAGATGCAAACATTTAAGAGAGAACTCAAACTTACTTGACAATGTTTAGGGATTTGAAAATAACTCAAAACACAATTCTTAACCAATATTTACAAAAATCAGTGGAAAAACGGCTTACAATCTTAGCACAGGAAATAACGAAGTTATCAATCAAAGTCACTGCCACCGATCGGTCCTATGGGAGCTATGTATATGATATAGTCACCCAATCTTGATCAAATTTTGCACAGTTGTTTATAGCTGCATTAAACTCACGACAATAGCTTAGAAATAACCGAACTTATTGATAAAAGTCACTGCTCGTGACTTTGGCGTTTGTATGGGAGCTATGTGATATAATGGTCCGATCCGGCTGAATCCGAGATATACAAACTGCGCAGTGTATACAAGCCTACATGCAAAATTTCTTCCCTGTAGCTCTAACGGTCTAGGAGGATCAAGACAGACGGACATTAACTCGTCTCGTCGTGCTGATCAAGAATATATATACTTTATATGGTCGGAGATGCTTCCTTCTATGCATTGCACACTTCCGACCAAAACTAATATACCCTTTTTGCAAGGGTATAAATACATAATTCATATAATATAACATATATACATATAATACAGTTTTCTTTAGTTTTACAAGTAATTCGAATATAGTCATAGCGCTTTTAGGGAGATTATTATACCCATATTATAATTTTTAGAAGAAATATAAAAAAAATCATGATTTTTGTAATAATCTTTAAAGTATTATATGTAAAATATTATGTTTCGTATTGAGCAATACGAATTTGAAACGGTTTTCACTTGTAAACAAGTTAATTTAATGGAAATGCACTCTGAACAAATAGAATTTTAGGATCTTATCAGGTTTAAAAACCGAAAACTCATTGTATTATGTAAAAGTTAGAACATTAATAAAAAACCGATCAAAAATGATTCGCATTGGTTAAACTGCTCTTTTTCAGACTGTTTATTCGCCAATTTGGTTAATTTGATATCAATAGGCAAAAAATTGCGAAATATAATCGGATTTTTCTAAATTATGGAGATGGAAGTGGGCGTGACAAAAATTTTAAATAAACTTCATCAAGGTGAGTACTATACGAGCCTACATACCAAATTTAGTGACTCTAGCTTTTATGGTCTCTGAGATCTAGATGTTCATACCGACGGACAGACGAGTCTAGATCGTCCCGGCTGTTGATGCTGATCAAGAACATATGTATATACTTTACATGGGTACCTTCTGCCTGTTACATACATACGACTTTATTGTTCCATTTCACCCTATGAGTGCATGGTATAATTATTTAAAGAGATCATGATTTTATGGAAAAATTTCGATTTTAATGTAGATTGAGAGACATTATTCAGGGTTCATTGGAATAATTTGCTGTCTCGATGATAAGTTAATTTCATAATTAACGTATTATATATTAGAGATTCAAAAACTCGAATTTGAAAGCACCAAAATAAGATATAAGTTTTGGAAATCAGTTAAAATTTGGCAGTTACAGAAAATGGTTGACTGTTTTGCTCAGAACTATTTTTGGATAAATAAACATTGAATCATCTTGTTAGCGATCATAAATCAGAAAAAAAACCTAATATCGCAGGGCCCGTAGCTTTAGTTGCTATATGACTAATTCGGACCTGCTTTTAGTGATATATCGTGATTAGATTTATGATATTATAGCAAGATTTAACAAGAATTTAATTTCATTTTGAAGGTTTTTATTGTATATCAAATAAATAGCCTGTTTATTCATCAAGTTATTTCATATAAACTCTTACAAAATCACATTGTAGATTTATTTCTGGTTTCTTAAGGTTTTTGGTTTTTAAATTGAATTTTTGAAAACAAATTTAACAGAAATTGTGCTTAAAAATTAGTCAACTAAATTAGAATTAGGCACACCGATTGTTATTTCTAGCTGAAAAAGTATACCGACTCAAGAACATTGTCCAGATCAAAATCCCCTTTCTGTGGCAGTTGTTTGAGTGTGCGATTTAGCTGACGCTTAGACAGATCCTCCACAGAACCATCATTGGTAAAGTCGCTAAGGTTACATAAGAAGAATTAAAGTCAGTATTAAGATGAATAGATTGAGAAAAACTTACGTAGTCTTAAAACTGTATAATTGACGCATGTATTCGGACAATTGCTCCAGAATGGGCTGTGAATGAAGGGCCACAAACTGCTCGCGACAGTGGCGATTCAATTCAGGTACTGTGCAGGCATGTGTCCAGAAGCAATCGTGAACTGACACAAAGGTAATACCCTGACGTTCACAATGCAGTGAGGTTAGCATCATATGCGAGGAATCCAGCGAATGGATAAAGTTGGGCGGAAAGGCATTCTTTTGCTTAAGTATATTGGGACGCTCATACATATCCATGGGCATGTTGGCATTAACCCGAAGTCCACTGCGAGCTGTGTGCTTGACGTCCTGGCGACTGTATGGCTGCACTACTGGAAGACCAAGGGGCGTGATCCATTCCACATTTTGGCCACAAACCCCTGAGATGAGGCGAGCGCATTCTGTAAACCAGTCTTGAATCTCCCTTGTCGAGGTAAACATTTCACGTAGACTCTCAAACGTCTTGGTTGTGAGATAGGTGGAAGCAGGCCAAACCCAGTCTTTGGGAAAGTCATCAATGTCCTTTAGTTGACGAGCGATTTGCAAACGGGCTCCATAACGTGTCACTCCGTACACAGTAGTCATCACAGTTTGCTTGATAACCTTACGTCTAACGAAACCCTCGAGAGCCTGGGCCACATGAAGACCATTCACAGCATCCGATTTGCGTGTGCGTTCGACTAAAGCAGCCACAGCACTATAAACATCTTGCGGCAGTGGCGAAGGAGCCAAATTCACGCTGCACGCTCCCGCTTGGTCACGTCCCAGAGCCGCATAATGTTGCAAGCCATTGCAGGAGCCATCCTGATGTATGGGGAAACGACTAAGATATGCCGCCGGGTCCGGCGAGCGCTGAACCTTGGCTATTTCCATGCAACAGGCTAAAGTTTGCCAGGGTTCATCCGATTTAGACCACCACATGTTACCGGTCAGTGGTTTATCAGCCGAATCTAGAATCTCTGGCATAATCTCTTCCGCATAAAGTAAACGCTCGCGCACTGAATCTCGCTTCTTCATGCCAGTCAAATTGATGCAATGAAGCTTCAACCAACTGAAACCATCCAATCCCAATGGCTGGGCCTGATCAAATATAAGTATGGAACGCGCCAAATCGGATCCCAGGTGGTTCAAGTGAGGTGGCACAGGGTAGACACGTCCTCGGAAATCCATATTATGTGGCAGCCAAAACACTTTATCCCGGTACTGGCAACAGAAAACAAAGGATTTTAGTCTAGAACAAGGCTAGCTCGAAATTTCTTCTCTCAACTTACATGTTGGGCCAAGGACAAACGATAGAGGGCATCACACCACAAACTATACATTTCGGCCTGTTTCCTCCGATGTCCTAGTTTGTCCCGAAACTGTTTGGCTCGATCGGCATTGGAAATGTCTTTCGTATCGATGGCTTGATTAGCGGGCAGAGGAGGCAAAGCACTGGGTGGTTGGGGTACATCCAATTTGGCATCGCCTCCATTTTGGAATACTTCAATGATGACGTCCAGCAACTGGGTATTAACTCGCCACGGTACACTGGCCAGCTGATTGAGGGAATCGAGGGCGGGATAGATTTGTTCCGGTTTGGTTGCATTAATGCGTTCCCATTGCTGTATGGCCTGATGTGGTAAACGAATCAGCTCGGATTTATTCAGCAAATATCCACCATTATGTGGTGTACTCCACGGTTGAGGCGGGCACAACATAGGCACTAGATTTGAATCGAAAGTGAGTGTTTGCTGCCGCGAGGCACGAAGTAATCTGGACAAGACCGGATGCGGTTTTACTTCCTCCTTAACAAGGCGTCCTTGATTACGGAATAATGTGTAGAAGGCGGGCATTAGATTCTGCGTCGACTGACGATTATTTTGTCGCATTATATGCGAGTCAATCTTTATGTCACGCATCAGAATATTGTAGAGGAATCGCCCCACGCCAGTCAATACATTTGAGGGCCATGGAATTTCGAGTAAATCCATGCTGGGACCACCAATCTCTCTTTGCTCATGCACCAGACGTTGCCATATCTGCCGGGTATTATCCTGCGTCCGACCGCTGTCCCAGATATCACAATATGAACTATATATATCGCCAATTTTCTCCAATGTGCCATTATGCTTTTTCTGCTCGATCTGATAGCGTCGCTGGACTTTCTGGCCCAGTTCCTTGTACAATTGGCCCACAGTGGGACTGAAAGTTTCGGAACCTTCGGCCAGTTTGTACAACTCCTTCACGACAATGTCAGTATAGTGTGATGTATCCAGCACCTTAAGGTATGTATAATAGTTCATATAACCATGCGGCTTGAAACGCACTTGAGCGCGCAACGTGTTCATATCTCTCACAATGGCCACAGAAATCTGTTTGCGCCAATTCTGCTCCAGCTCTTTCAGACGTTCACGCTATGGGATAGAAAAATAGGAATATAATAAAAATAGAATATGTTGCTAACAAAAACTTACACATTGCTCAGCATTGGCAAATTCTTTGGACTTTTCAATGGATTTAATAGTTATGCACCCGTCTAATTCTACTTTCAGCTGCTCTCTGGCCAATTGTTCCAACTGATCTTTGGTATAGCCCGATTTGGGATTCATTATTGCATAATCCGCCTTCTTTTCTCCCTTGAGATTTGCAGACTCATTAAGATGATTGAGCAACTCGTTGTCATATCCCAAGACTGGCGGTACATAGACTGGTTTATATTCTGGTCGTACACGTTGAATAGCATCCAGGGCTATATCTCGTTGATCCGACACAAACTTTGAACGATCCATAATTTGATCGAGACTGAAACCCTGGTCCTCCGCCTTTTTGATATATTTCTCAATGCTTTTTACATTCTCATCATCGGATTCTAGACGACCCAAGCACTCAAATATGGCTGCATATGTCTGCTCATTGAACTTTAAATTATCTTCAGAGATATAGTTGAATAAATCTTGACAACGATCGAAAGATCCTTTGCCGGCATAACCATGTAGAAGAATGTTATAAAGCTCAATAGTTATCAGATTGGATTGACTTTGGTTATTCATTCCCTTTTTAGAACGATTTCGATACACAACAATGGTGGAGAGAGCACGATTAAGCATATTGGCTGCGACACAGACGTTCAGGTAAGTTGTCAGATTAATGTGTAAGGCCTTTTGCTTGGCCAGACGCTCCTGTTCTGCATTGGCATGGACGTTCGATTTGAATCTCTTCTTCGATTTGGAAGTAACGGCTGAGCTATTATTGCTTGGTGTCATGACAGTTGTAACACTCTCTGGTTTTGGCCTATCCAATGGATTAATATACGGTTCTATAGTCTCAAACGGGTCGAGCAAGTCCTCGGTCAGCTTTGGTGTAGCCAAACTGTAAGGAAAACAAGTTAAACGAAATTTCAGTTCAATGCTTTGGCAAAATCAATTGTTTTCTTCATACCCAATATCTGTTTCTGCATATTCTTGCCTTTCGCTTTCCATGCCCTCGATGATGTCGCGAAAATTGTGAAAACTCTTTAGGATCTGCTGCACTTCCTCGGGATTGGCTATAACCTGCTTGGTGTACTCATCCTTGCCAAAAAACAACATTGGACGATCATCATAGATGCCCGTTTCCAATACAGGGCAGCCATCCAATGCTTCCATATCAATTTTCTGATATTCAACAGGTTGACGCTGGCCCAAATCTTCCAATTTGCTGACTTCTTTTTACCACGACGTTCTTCCTTGGCTCGCTTTTCTAGTATTTGCAATTGAGTTTTTTGTATGAATTCGGCCAACTTCTTGGATTTGAGACGTTTGACTCGAGATTTACGTTCACTGGCGGTCATTTCGGTAACTAAAAGCAAATTGGATTACACAATGTTCTGATTGGAACACCGGTGGGCTGATGGATATACATACCTTCGAGAAATTCCACATATTTGGCATAGCGCGGCTTACGCAGGCGTTTCTTCTTGTTGGCCAAAGCCAAGGCATCTGTCTGGGTGGGAGTTGTCGATTGCGCCCTTGTCGTTGATATTTCTGTAACTAAATTTCAAAGTTTCTATTACTTTAACGGCATACGGAATTGTGGCATGATTTTTAACTTACTTGCCGGTTGAAGCCGGTAAAGCATTTGATAATACTGCTGATAGTGGATGAAGTTCTGCGACGAAGTGGAACTTCTGCCGCCGCAGCCGCAGCAGATTGTTGTTGTAGGGGGCGGCAATTGTAGCACCTTATTCAGGGCCTTGCCCCGATTCAGACCCAGCAAACGGTACATTCTCGAATAGCTTTTGCTATATGCTCAAATGGTTTCACATCAAATCCAAAAATTATTCCGATTTCCAATAATTTTCACACAATTTTCGCTTGCATAATATAACGCAAAAGGAGGAGAAGACGTTCGAACGTCCGCTTGTTGTTGTTCGCGCTCCCTCACATGTGGTCAGTGATGTCATTTTTTGTTAGGCCAAAACTGCTAAATCAACTCAAGAAACAGCTAAAGAAAGCTGAATGTTTGTTTTCACGGTGCAATCCATACATAAAATTTTAGATAAATTAATTTCTAATTTAAAATATAAATATATGGACGTTTAACAAACTTGGCTAAGAACCCTCGACTTCGGCATTTGACCAAGGCAGTGACAGCATTTGCAGGGTAACTAAAGCCAATTCATTAAACCGATCGTTTCCCCCAGAAACCCTGTATTTTAATACTTCGTTCCAGAACTTTAATAGGTTTATTCATTGTACTTATCGTCAAATGCAATAGGAAGAACTCACCAAATTGCGAATAAGTACTATTTAAAAAAAAAATTATAAATATTTAAGTTTGCTAAAAAAGCTAGAGTTCCCGCTGCCCACTGTTTTCAAATTTTCCACGCAATCGCATTTCCGGAACGGCCAGATCTGGCCGGAAAAAAGCTGCAATGACATCAATGCACGTGGTTCCAACCATCGGTTAAAATATCAATAGTATCGATATTGGAAACCATCTGATAGTGTGACCTACTTACAAAAACAAAACTAATCGAAACTTTAGCTGGAGAGGCGGGTAATTTAAAATTATTAACATTTTTTTTAATTTTTACGCCGTTAAATTTAACGTCATGTTCGCTTGGTTTTTCCCCTTGACTCATTGAAATGCATTTAATTAAAGCAAAGTTTAATTTAACCCACTTAACCAAATCTCCCGAGGCGCGGCTGCCTGCTGCGTTTACCCAACAGATAAGGAAATTTTCCCCACAAACTAACAACTTTGTTAACAAAAATCAGTCTTGATTGACACTTGGCCCTGCATTGTTTTCTAGCTTATCTAGGTCTAAATAAACTATAAAATTCCATATTCCAACTCCTGTGTCATCAAAGTGAAATTTCAACTGCAAGATGTTAGGGCTGACATGGCTTATTTTGGCCTGTGGCCTGGGTGAGTTTTTAAATAAATTGCTTTAGTTGTTTTTTTTTTTGTGTTTGTGCCTTTGTCTTGTTTGTAACTGGTGACCGATATTGAGAGACTTAAAACTCTGTCTGGGTAATTAAAATACTTCAGAATTAATTGTTTGGATGGAATTGAAACCGGTTTCGAGGATTACACTTGCGAACTGAGTAAGCTTCTTAAATGCTTGACAGCGACTTGTATGGGTCATTGGAGATCATTAAGATCGCCAACGTTCAGTTGGCAGGCAACACTTAGCTGGAAAAGATGTCCTCCAATGCTTTGGCTTGCATTTGCAATGTGATAAATCCGTGTCGCAATGAAGTATCCAATACTTTTGTGGTAGTCCAATGGTTAATTACAGGATTCGCTGCCTTAGCTCAGGTGGTGAAACCTGTGCTGATACTCTGTAAACATTTCGATTGCATTATACAAATTCGGATACAATAAAAGTTACTATTCAACTTTCAGTTGGTATACGTGGCGAAATTGCTTTGAATCAGGAGGATTATAATAAAACCTGGATCTACATGCCAAATGGCGAAGGCAAACCAGAGGTGGCCTATTTAGTAGAACCTCCCCCAGAGAATCGTATTAATTTACCTCAACTCATACAATTTGAGTTTTATGGCAGGTAACTGGATAATGTACATATATATATCTTGATCTTTTGTATATTTTGTTCAATTTTCCAGCAACTCTCCGCATAGTTCTAGCACAGATTTTTGGATCGATGATAATAATTTTGATTTTCGTCAGCGCCACAAACGCGACACTTGGCAAGAAATGGCTGAGAAATTCAATCCCGATTTGGATACAAAAATTCTGGTTCATGGCTGGAAATCCAGCACCATGAGCAATTCAATACAATCGATAAGGGGAGCCTATATAGAACGTGGACAGGTTAATGTTTTCGCCATCAATTGGAAGGATCAGGCAGATAATATCTATTATCTGACACCAGCTAGGTACACGGTACAAGTGGGTCGGGCAGTGGCCAAGTTAATTGATTTGTTGGTAGAGGAAAAGGATGCAGATCCCCAAAGAATTCATTTGATTGGACATAGTCTGGGTGCTCACATAATGGGCTATGCTGGTTCGTATACCAAATACAGAGTGTCAAGGATCACAGGGCTGGATCCAGCAAGACCTGCCTTTGAGGATTGCATTGGCCCCGAGAATCATTTGGATGACACAGATGCAAATTTCGTGGATGTCATACACAGTTGTGCGGGTTATTTGGGTTTTCGCAAACCCATTGGCATGGTCGACTTCTATCCCAATGGCGGCGGACCACCACAACCTGGTTGCAAGGAATTGTCACAGATTTTCAGTGAGTTTTCACTTGGATTTGGCTGGCTTATGGCTTTTGAAACATCTTTGTCTCTCATTTTCCAGCTGGTTGTAGTCATGGACGATCTTATGAATACTATGCCGAATCCATTAACTCGTCCAAAGGCTTCTATGGCACACCATGCTCGGGCTTAGATGAACTCAAAGGCAAAAACTGTACGGGTGGCAAATTGCTAATGGGTGATCCAGTGCCTCGAGATGCTCGTGGCATTTACTTCGTCAAGACAGCCAACAAGCCCAGCTATGCCCTGGGAATCGACGACTTATGAGTCCAATTGAATTCATTTTCTCTTCTTAACTCTATTTAAATATGTTCATCTTAAACTAAGAATACATAAAAACTACACATTCGCAACATAATTGAAATTCAGATTTGAGTCTAGGCTATAACATCAGTGCGCCGCCTTATGATATTACTTCTTCGATGGCTGCCATTTGGCTGCAGTACGTCCTCCGGACGCGGTTCAATCTCATAGTGCTTATAGCCATCGACATCGTCCAATTCCTTGGCGGAGAATTTGGCAAGCAATGTTCCACGACCAGCATAGGGTGGGATATACTTGAAGGTGGCTGCTGCAGTGCCGCCAACTGGTACCTCGGCAATCTGTAAACAGAACTGGCATAAATTAAAAGGGACTTAACAATTTGCTTTGATTTTACCTTAAACTTCAAGGGCTGCTCAATGCCAGGCCCCTCGACAGTAAAGATGCCCTTGTGCAGGGGAATGGGCAAAGGATTGGTCAATCTCACAATGACATCCATCTCCTTTTTGGCCACTATGCTGTCCTCACCCAGTTGGAATTTGATATCCGGCTTGCGTACACGAAAATCATCTTGGGCATAGTATTCATAGTCTGTGTCCTTGACCTTAGCCGAGGCTGAGATTTGGAAGGCTGCCTGAGAGGAGAGTTTGCCATAATATTCCTCAAAGATAACTTCCATGCGAACATAGTCGCTGGACTTGGGCTGCAGGTCCAATTCGAAGCCCATGGTCTTGACCTCTTCGGCTCCCACTCCCGTATAGAGTATGGCATCGCAATTGATTTGACCAGTCGCCAAATGGACTCGATCCTCACTCTTATTGGTGACCTTTAGGACCACACTGAATGACTCGCCCACTTTGATGTCATCTTTCAGTTCCATATCAAACTCAACGTCATTGAAATTATCATTTAGATAATATCGGCTAAAGGCATGGCGGGATTGCTTGAGAGCCTTCAGCATATAGTTGCGTTCCTCCTCCGTACGCTCGGCGTATTTATAGGTATCGGTGATATCCTCCCGTTCCCACTTCAGCACAGCCTTGGTGCTTATCAAATGCCCTATGGCCAGAGTGTCCTTTCTCAGCAATTTCAGAGGCTGTGAGGGTCCATTGTAGCGCCAATATAGCTTATCCGCATTCACCTCAGCGTAGACAAAGCCTCCATCGAAGGGTCTTAGGATTTCACCATGTTTCACAGCCAAAACGGAAGCAGGACCCACTCGATACATGTTGTCAGAAGCCTCTTGTGGAGTGGCATCGACCACCTGCCAGCCGTCGTATGTGCCAAACTGGCCAATACCCAAATCTGGTCGCTGCATCCACAGTTCATCCCACACATGGTAGTTCCAGATCGAATCAGTAGTCTCCGCGTCCAGTTTCTTATTGTTCGAATCAATGAAAACGTCCACCGTGAGCGAAGCTTGGGTGTCATGAGCCGAAGAATAACAAGTGATAATGCGAGCTGGAATGCCAAGACTTCGGGCTATGGTGGCCAAGACACCACTAAAGTTCCAACATTGGGCAAATTTCACCGATTTTTGAGTTTTATGGAATTGCTGGAGAATCTCGGCTGATCCAGTCCATTTAGTGGGGGCAACGCCACCGGAAAAGTCCTCCGACCAATTGCCCAAAAGCACTCCATCATCGTCCACAGAATTGACCAGGGCGGAGAGAGCTCGTGCCACTCGTACAGGATCACCACGATATGCTGGAGGGATTCGTCCCACAGTTCCCAGCAATTTCAAACTGCATTCCAGGACATGACGCTCGAATTGTCCTATTTTCCATACTGAAGGTCTCAGCCGATTATAGGAACCCCTCCAAATCAAGGTTGTATCGTGCATCACATACTCCTTACGCTTATCTCTATCCTCCATATAGACTTGATCGTCGGGACACCAAGGATTGAAAAGAATAAGTATGGGTAAAGGTAAAGGATAGCTCCTCGAACCATCTCCCAGCAACTTGGTATCAATATCCATTTTCCATTCAGTCACCGGGCAGGTGGCAGGTGGTTTAATCAAGACCGTCAAAATCTGACCCTCATGTGATTCTATGCCCGCACCCCATTCCAAGGCATCGCCCAAATAATCAATGCCATCATGAGGAACCAGCGCGGTCAATGTTCCATGTCCAGGACTGGGTTTGCTATCATCGGCCACACTGAAAATGAAACTGATTGCATCCTTGCTGGGACTATAATCGCGATGGAAATGAATCCGCAAACGGAAAGGTTCGCCCCGACGCACAATCAATGCCTCCTTGGCGGCTGCGGCATAGAAATGACTTGTGTGATGCTCATCGTGATTATCCTCCAAGCAAAAGTCAACTCTCTGTACGCCCAATATAGGTGAATCAATCAAATCTGAAATAATACACAAATCGCCATCAATTAGTCATTCACTCATTCATTGATCGTGCTCAGGGTGTTTGCAGTCTTATCGCTAGAATCTGGATAATGTTTTCAAAACCAAAACAATTTGGTTTGGGGGCAGACAGTTTCGATGATCTCATGCCAGGCTTCTGGATCTAACGAGCCAACACATCGGAAACATGTTGAGTAATCCTCTTTAGCCATAAACTAAACAAACTTGTGGCACTCTGGCCAAAAAGTTCAATGCCAAGTCAATTAATTCTCAACATCTCGACACAATTCGAGAGCCATTTGGATGGACTACGACGACGACAATCAAAAAAATGACGCCAACGCGCCAAAAGAAAAACCATCTAACAAAAATAAAACTAATCATTTTCCCCGAACTACTAGTAAGCACACAAAAAAACACAAAGCTACTTAAAAAATACATTCCCAAAAGAGAAGAAAAAAAAAAACATTTTATGTCTAAAATATTTTGTGTAAAATAAATCAAGTTCGGCTAACGAACAAGAATTTATTTGGTAATCTGCCTACCCACCTAAACTATACCCAAACCTTTGAAAGAATATAACAATTGAAAAAATATAGATTATAATTTGTTTACCTATTCTAAATGTTATTCAACTTTTAAGTGAGAATAGTTTGGAATAATAAATAATAATTGCACTACCCAGCAAAATGTCAGAACACTCAAACTAGTCCGACTTTGTATGACTATTTTGAATCTTTAACCTAGCAGCTCTTAAATGTTATTTAGTTCTTTAAAATATACTATAATTTTTAATGATTAATCGTATATGTATTATAAAGATGTTAAGTAGGAAATTGTTTTAGGTAGTGTCAATTATTTTAAATCATCTTTTACATCCAAAAGTGATTAAATATTTTTCAAACAAAACTTCGAAAAGATGATTATCAGATTTATAAACAAAAAATATAACATATACATATAATTAACAAAAAAACAATAAAAAAAAAACCTTTTAAAAATATATTATGTTATTTTTAGATTCGGCAACATCAAATTAGAAAAAAATCAAATGGCATAAAGTAATTCTTCAGACAAAACTCGCAAATTTGTTGTACAGTGTTGTGCGTTTTAATTTAGAACTGAAAACACAATTAATATTTGTTTTTTTTTATATTTTTCATAAATCAGTAATAAAGAAAATCCTTTGATTTTTTAATGAAAAAAAAAATAATTTCAACTGTTTTCATATGGTGTGTATTAAAAAAAAAATTGTTTGACTATTTAAATGAGAAATATTTGTTATTCGCAGTTCCTGGTAAAATAAATAATACAAAATTCTTTGAATTTTAATGCATTGCGTGATGAGTAATTCCATTAAAACTGGTTGTTAGTTGAAGGGCTTTCAAAATATTAAACAAAATTTTGAATTAGCATTTTAAAAATATTGCCAGTTCAGAATTGTTAAGTCAACTAATACAACTAACAAAATAAGTTCTTAAATTAAAAATTGTGCAATTTATTTCGAATGAAAACTTTTCTTAGTTCCTTTTGGTTTTCAATAATCGTGGAATGGTTTGTTGGAAGATCTTGTATAAATTCACTTGGTCTTAGAATAAGAAACGAAATTAAGAAAGATTCAATTCGAAATCATTTATGATTCTTCAATTAATATTCTATGCTAAGTTTTTTTTGTTCATACTTTATAATCAATTTTATCGCTCTCCTTTTGGTAAATCAAAATTTTAGTTTCATTTCCAACTCTTTCATCTGCACTCAGAAAAACATTTCAAACTAATTTTTGGATAATGTTGTCCCATAAATATTTCATGAGTTTTGTTTATCATTTTTTATGATTTCATTTGTCTATGCCTCTAATTGAATTGAATTTTTTGAATGCCACCGACAGATGTGAGTTTTTCTATCTATATCTTTTCGTTCACCTTTGCTGACCGCTTTCAGTTCTGATTGCCGCAAAAACAAACAGCAAAATGTTCTATAATGAATTTCATGAAAATTTTGAAACAATTTTAAATATTTGATAAATCAATAGACACAACAGCAACAAACAATGGGCAAAAATCAAAAGTGTGTAAATTCACATAAATACGTAATTTGTGCAAAAAATTCCAAAAACCCCGCCGAACGTGTCAAACAACCAAAAACAAAAGGCGAAGAGACAACAAAAAATATAAATAAAAACTGAAAACTGAAAACGGAAACCAAAGCCAGAGGGGTGAAGTCATAGACCGAAAAACAACAAAATAATATTTAAATGATTTGCTAATAATTAAAGTGTCGTTAATGTATGGTGACACAATAAGATAATTATGGATTACTTTCAATGTCGGGGCCAGGTCGAGTGCTGCGAAAGGGATTCACTGGACGTCGCGGAGGAGTAGGTTGCCACCAGCGTTGGAGCCAACTGGGCGTATAACTACGATACCAATTCGACATCTTTTTCTTTGATGGAAATCTCTTTAGTTAAATCACAATTTGTTGTACAGCGTTACGGTATCTTCGCGTAGCTCTAACAGTAACGAAAAACTAAGCTAAATTCTTGTTTTTCTCTCGTTCGTGTTCTTCTTCTCCAATCGATTAAATCTAGATGCCCGCTCGATCAGATCGGAGGAAACGACGACGCGAACAGCGCAAAGCTTTGAACTAAACTGATCAGAAATTGGTTTCCAGATAGTTTTGCTAGTCCCCCTCCACACAAGAGTTTCTCTCTTGCACTCTCTCGTTCTCTCTTTTTGTCTCTACTCGTTCTCTCTAGTCTCTCGATCTGCTATGATTAATTATGTGGTATGGGAAGTGCGTTTTTTGTTGCTAGCCATCCAAGTTCAAGTCGAGGTACGTCATCGTTGCTCCCAAATGGTCATTAGAATAATTTGACTCCTCATATGTTTTCAATCCAATGGACATACATTTGCAATCCCGGCATAGTTTTCTATGTATTTAATAAATATTTCTGACAGATTGCACTCACACTCGCAATGAATAATATTTACTTGGAAACTACATCCATACCTACATTCATAATCCGCCATGTGGGCAGGTCATCCACTTTGTGTGTCTGATACACCCACTCGACAGGGAAATTAGCATGCATAAAAGGCAATATTGAAAAATTGCATAATTGCCTGGCAATGCCGCCAATGAAAACAAAATATCAAAACTAAAGAAAACAAAGCGCTAAAGAAATTGATTATAGTTTTTTAACATATGTCAGTCTAATCATCTTCTAGACTCAAAACTCACTTTTGGCCTGGTTTAAGCAAACTTGAAAACTTTATAAAGAAATTGTTACTGTTTTTTAGAATCTGGAATCAAAAATTAAGCATTAAAATCAAATCCAAAAACCAAAATTTTTACTATGAAACTAAAAATTTAGATCAGGAATTTAGATCTTGGAATAGTTTGTCATATTTCTTAGTAAATATTCTAAGAGTTGCTTTTGTCTTTGTATACCCTTGCAAAACGGGTATATTAGTTTTGGTCATAAGCGTGCAACGTATAGAAGGAAGCATCCCCGACTATATAAAGTATATATATTCTTGATCAGCATAAAAAGACGAGTTCAAATAGCCTCCAGTCGGACATGGCTATTTGAACTCGTCCGTCTGGATCATCGCAAACTCCTCCCGCTGTAAGAGCTACAGAGCTGGAATTTTGCATGAAGGCTTGTATATAGTGCACAGGTTGTATATCTCAAATTCAGCCGGATCGGACCAATATATCATACAGCTCCCATACAAACGGCAATCACGAATAGTGACTTTTTTCAATAACTTTGTTATTTTCTAAGCTATTGTCATGGAATTTAATATTGATGAGTTTGTTACACATATAAACAACTGTGCCAAGATCGGATGACTCTATAATATAGCTCCCATAGGAACGATCGGTCGAAAACAGTGACTTTTGTCAATACCTTCGTTATTTCCTATGTTAAGATTCTGGACCGTTCTTTCGCAAACATTACTCTTTTTAGATAAAACGTTTCTCCACTTTGACGGCTATAAGTGAGGAAAGAGTACCAAACAACTTACAAGGGTAAACAAACTTCGGCGCGGTCGACGTTAGCCGCGTTTAATAAAATACAAATTAACACTTAACATTCACAGCAATTCATTTCATTGTGTTGATTGTCCCTTATTGATTTGAATTTAATTCGACTGGATTCATTTGACTTAGACTTTTCTATCATTCATGCAGCTTTCTAATTCTTATCATGTTCTTGTGAATTTTAATTTCGTTGCTTTATATGTTTAGCCTTTCATACGGAACTTATCCTTCGGAAATTTTAACAAATTTACAAATTCTCCTCTTGTTGGCCCGGGTTTCTTCTGCATGTTTTAAATTTTAAGAACTGTTTAAAGTTAAAACAGGACCTAGGATTTCTTTTATAGGGTTTCACCTTATATGGATCTTGTCATTTAATTCCCAAGGAAACAAATTTATAAAAAAGTAAGCAATTAGTGACAGTTAGTCTAAGTTATTTGGGAAATTTTTGTAAGAAATCAAACAAGAATCACCTGATAAAAATTGACTCCTTTGAAAGTTTAATTGAATATCAATATGAACAGAGCACTGAAATTTGGGAAGCAAGGGCGTAGCCAGGGCAGGGGAAGTCCATATTTATTTCCAAACTCTTGAATGTTATATTTTTTTAGGGACTAAGTTAATTTAAGATGAAATTTCGTTAAAATTTTGATTTATTAATTCATTTGATTTAATACATTTAAATATAAATCTTCATCTGTGTTTGCTTTTAGGAAATTATGATCAAGAGCACTTGAATTCACTATGTTTGAGCTAACTTGAGTCAAAGACAAAATACAAAATAACAAAATAATTGTTTTTAAAGCACAAGAATTTTAATTTGACATTGCGTATTTGCTTTATATGGCACTTTTTAATGCATATGTCTATTTGGGAACAAGTCAAGTTTCTAGATCTATACCTAGTTTGTTTTAAATTCGACATACATTTAGATATATCCGATAACATTTTAACTTAATTTTACTTACCAGTTTCATCATGACCTGCAGAAGATGTCGTATAGTTATCATTGATGTTACGCATACGCAATGTTGGTTCTTGTGGATAATGTTGCTTGTGCTTGCAACAGTTCTGACACTTTGAACAGTTAAGTGAAAAATTTTGTCCCATATTTTGAATATTTGAACAAATATGCAAACAAATAAATATACACAACTATTTCTGAAGCGAGGGCGTGGGCCTTAACACAAAACCGGTTCTAAATGAAGCCAAGTCAATGATAAGGTTCAGTCAGAATGTTTCGATTCACTTGAACTCGACACGAGCACGGTCAATAATTAACTGAGACTGAATTATAATATTTAACCTCTTTTTTTGGGTATCGAAATGCAAAAAACGGCAACAATTTAAATTGTAACAACTAACCGATTACATCATCAATCAACGATCGAACTGAACTGCGCAAATGTTTGTCTCCGACTAGGCATCTTTTCTATTCTGATTGACCCACCGAGTCAGCTAGCTAGACAAAACGACCTTGCCGTGTCCAAAAAACCAGACATGCGTAAGTAAATTGATCAGCTTTTAATGTGAAACACATACATACTTAGAAACATCTCACAAAGATGAGCACCGATCACATTAAAATATGATTGGCTTTGATTTTAATTCTCTTATTGTTTCTTGTTAATCTTAACTAATGAATTGCATTTAAGTATTTAAGGGATGCAGTGCGAGAAGTGTGTCATCTGAGGCCATAGCAGCAGCATCTTCTTTGCTCCCAGTTTGCGATAAATGTTTAACAATATCCACCCAATCATGGCCACGAGCACGTTCGCCTTTGTGTTCTGTTTTATCCCACTGTCTCCTCTTCTGCGCCTTGGTAAGTTGCTCCTTTTTGGGTTCCTTCTTCTTGGTATCAGGATCAGGATCGGAGATTTTCAATGAATGAACACCTTCGTCCACAGCCGCTTGAATGGGCGCCGACTCTGGTTGATTGGCAGTCAATTGATCTATGTTATCCTTGAGGTATTCGAACAGAGTATAGGTCATGCCACAGCCAAGCCATTGAGTAGCCTCCGTGGTAAGAGCTGCTTGGATTTCCTCTTTAACAGTGGGCAGGCTAAAAAAATGAAACTAATATTAGTGAAATAAATTCATTTTTCATGCTAATTTTGCAAAATTACATGTGGCTATTGTAAAACGTGTTCATATTGATTGTTGGTGGATCATCTGGGTAGGTTTCTCCCCATTTAAGCTCTACCATAAAAGACTTGTGATTGTTTTCCTCGCCATACTGTTGGTTAAATATTATTTCAGTTAGCTAAGAGTATCCGATTCCATGTGGCTTTAGCTTTATACCTTACCTTATATTGATAGGTGATTTTGTCGACTTCCTTGAAGTTTTCGTCACCCTCGTAAATGGACTGCAAAGCCTCACGTTCATCGGTTTGTTGCTCTAAAGGAGTAGACATAGTGTTTTGTTAAGAAATTTCTTGAATTTGAATTATAAACATTTCGAAGTCAGTACAAAAATAGGAAGAAAAAAAACAGCCACAAAACAACTAAGCAACAGCTGTCAGCTGTTTGCCGGCTGCAGTGTTGCCAACTTCACCAATTTCTAGCTAAAAGAATTTATAGCTGATTGTACTAACACCAAAAACTCGCTGTTCGAGGTTTTCCAAAGTTAGCTTGATTTAATTTATTAAGGCTTGTTGAGTTCATTTGAAGCCCGGATCGCAGGGCATCCTGGGGATGGAATAAATTTTACTTTGATCCCTTGTCTTGGCAATTAACTCTATTAACCGGGATAAAAAATGATTTTTTAGCATAACTAATTCGGAGTTTCTCGTTTTTTAGGTTTTTGTCGTGTTTTAATAAGCTAATCAATTTAGTTTTTGGAAATTTAAACCATAATAATTTGTAGACTTATTTTTGACCATGAGAAGAACATTTAGCTACTGTTTCCTGCTCATCTCTATTCTATTCTATTCCCTGAAAACAAGTTGGCAGCCGCGGTTCTAGCAGAAAGAACAACAAACTTAAAAGAAAAACAATTTTTGTTTAAAGTGAATCACATACACATGAACAATTGCATTCTGACCTGGACCGAACATGGCGTCCAACGAATGTGCCCACTTGATGGAATTTAAAGCGTTCTTAACATCACTGAGCAATTCCCAGAAGACGCCGACTGAGGACTTTAGTGGAAATTGTGTAACAAGGTTACTACTACACAAATGCTTTCTACCATCAATTTTATTTAAACAAATATATATTCGACATTTTATTGTAGCATTAAATCTGTCGTACGTCGTCGCGAGAACGATAATGACACCTACAGGGTCAGCAAACAGGAGTTAAGAGGGGAACTGGTTGCGGCCATTTGGCAGCATTTGGCAAAATGTCCCAAAGGATTTCGTGTGAAGCTCCTTCAACGAGCTCTAGTTGAAATGGAAAAGGATGTTGAGAAATGCGAAATAGTTATTGGAAGTGGATTGGTCGCTGGAGAGGAATCAGCCACACAATATGATCTATCTAAAATGCAAAAATTTGTCAGCAATCAAATGGATAAAATGTTCATCAACTTATCAGACAATGCAGAGATGGAGAAGCTAAATGATTTGGCCGATGAAGGTTTATTGTGTGACATGAAAGAGAAGTGTACGTGCCAGCTGGAGCAGGAGACGGAGCAAACATATGCGGCATTCGCTGTTAAAAATAAGCCACGAAAAATGGAAGATCGGCATGTATGTCTCGATCAATATGGATCCATGTACGGGCTGAAGGACAAGGATAGTCGCTTTTTTGGTGTGTTCGATGGCCATTCGGGCAGTTTATCCGCTAGCTACGCCAAGAACCAATTGCCTCAAGTATTGGCAGAACAGTTAAAAAAGATAGAGCCGGATCTGGACTCGGAGAAGGACTCGGACTATTATCGCAATGTCTTTGAGGTGGCCTTTCTTAAGGTCGACGAACGTTTTGCTCAAAAACGCATTATAAGCGGTACCACCAGTGTTTGTGCCCTAATAACTCAATCAAAACTGCTTATAGCTTGGGTGGGTGACTCCAAGGCTCTGCTTGTAGGCAAAAGAGGCACCCAATTGCAGCTGGTGAAACCCCATAAACCCGAGTCCCAAGATGAGAGGCGTCGCATTGAGGCTGCCGGGGGAACTGTGATTAATGCCCAGGGACAATGGCGAGTAAATGGCATCTTAAATGTGGCACGTTCGATCGGTGATTACAGTCTCGAGGCAGTCATAGCTGAACCCGATTTCGTGGACGTTCCACTTAGTAAGACTCATGATTTTCTCGTCTTGGGCACAGATGGCCTATGGGATCACGTACCCGAAACATTCATCATTGACACTGTCTACGAATGCTTAAATCAATCGGACACCACACTCGATGACATTCCCAAGTTATTGGCAGAGGCTGCCAGAGAGAGAGATTCGCAGGATAATATCACAGTTGTCGTTGTCCTACTCAAGCCGCGTAAAGAAATTGGCCTTGACTGAAGGAAAGAAAAATGAATTGGAATCCATACAGCGAATATTTTGGATTAATTGTTAATACGCGTATTTTGTTAATTCGTTAACCACAATTGTAAATAAGCTTGTTAAACAAATGAGTATTTTAGGAATGGGTTTTTGGCAGAATCTTTTAGTTTGATTAACTGAAAAATATGTATACATTTAAGATGGCAAAAAACGTATTCATTAAGCTGTATCAAAAAATATGTAAATAGGAATTATCTTTTCACCCTCTGACACCCAATCAAGTTTTCTTACATGTTGCGCACTCAAATTAGACACAAATTTATATGAATCGTAATATTGTATAACTAAGACACAATTTTTTTGTATTGAAAAATTTTTCTATCAAATCTATGTACCGACCTTTGTAAGATATTAGATTCAATGTGAAACTCTTCCATTCTTTTAAATCATTTGACTAATTTGCAAAACTCGTACAAAAATGAAACATTAACAATATTTAAGCAGTTTATATTATATTTGTTACCATATTTATTATACCCAAAACCCAAATCCAATTAATTATTTACAAACTCGTATTCTCTCGTGCCTCAAAAATTTGGACATTTTGCCTGGTTGTTATTTCTTAAATATTCTTGTTCTGTTGCTCTCGAATAAGCTCAAACATAAGTTCAAGTTCGGCAGTTATAATACAAAGCTATATTTATATATATACATATATATAGTTTTTATATAGAAATGCTATTTACAAAATAAATTGTTGATTGATTTGACCGCTTAGTGCTTCCCAGCTGTAAAATACAACAATAGAACGCAAGTAAAATGCAATAGTCTATAAATATATTTATAATCACACGTATATATATATTTATCATATATTTACAACCATCAAGCGATATTTTTATCCACCCCCCGCCCCCCACAGATTAAGTACCTTTTTATACAACAATTAAAATAAAAACAGAAAAAAGTCCCCGAAAACAAAACGAAAACTGGTAATATAAAATTTGTAACTTTTCACGCAAACACACACAAATTGAATTAAGGTAATTTTTTATTGAAATAAAGATTTTGAAATAAAATAATATTTCTGTATACATATATCTTAATTAATGATACTCTCTCTCTGTTGGAAAGTGTTAGTTAAACCTAATGTCCTGATCTTGGCGGCTGTCGTTGATTGTGCTGAGGGGGAGATGGCGGTGGTGGCTGCCCAAAAGCCGGCGGAGGAGCATACATTTGTGGCATTCCCGGCATCATGTGGGGCGGCATTCCCATGGGCATGCCATAGCCGTAGTTGGGCACAGGGAAATGCATTCCCATTGCAGCAGGCTGAGGCGGCATATTGAAGTTGTTTGGTGGCGGGTGGAAATTGTGGTAGTAATTTGAGTGCCAACTGCCTGGGTTATAGCTGGGATGATAATTATATTGGGAGGAGGCATCAAGTGGTTGTTGGAAGTCTTGTTGCTGTGGCTGTGGCTGTTGCTGGCGACGAGGCTGCTGCTGTTGTTGCTGCTGGTGATGCTGGCGGAAACTTTCGGCACGGTGGGCACGACGACCACGCTGACGTGGAGGTGGTTCGGCCACTGACGAAGCTTCTGTTTGAACTGTTTCTACAGAATCTGTGGAATTGGTGCGATCTCGTTGACGTCTCTTGCGTTGATCCTGACGTGCCTCTCGCTCAGCCTCATCGTCGGAATAGTCTATGTAGCGTTCCGGCGGTTCTACATCATGCTCCCAAGAAGCATCCGAGCCGCGTACTTGCATCAGTTTTGAGAGTATAACAAACTGGGTATGCTCCGTTTTTGGGGCACAGTACACAACATCGCCCACTTTGATGCCACGTTCAATAATCTGTTGATTACTATTAAAGCGCACACAATATATAGGATCAGCCACCTGTCCCAGCACATCAAAGACCTGCCCCAACACTTTGCGTCCTTTTTCCAAAAACAACACGGTATCCAAATCAAAGAGCATTGAATTGGGCAGCACATTGACTAACACTAATTGATCCACAATTGATTGCACCTTTCCCAGTTCCACGCACTCGTCCTCTGGCACAGTAATCTCCAGCTGATGTATGGGTGGCAGATCATCTAGTAGCATTTCACCCCTAACTTTTGGGGGCTGACGACGACCACGTGGACGGCCATTCCCAACTGCCTCATCCTCATCGAAATCTTCATCGTCTTCATCGCAATCTTCGGTATTGATTCGCTTTTCAATTTTCTTCCTCAATACTGTAAGATATTCACCCTCCGAATTGGAATCGGAGTCACTGCTGCTGCTACTTTTCTCGCTCTCACTGTCGGAACTGGCGGCCACAGCCACTGAACGGCGATAGGCAGTGGAGCCTGTTACAGGTACTTCAACTACATCATCATCCTGAGTTGGAGCAACTTCTTCCACATCGGAATCGACATCAGAACTATAGGTTGCCAGCAAACTAAGACCATTTGTGGTGGCAGCGGTTTTCTCTGAAGGATTTTTCTCAGTTTCCATTACAGAAGACGCTTCAACCGATGGCTCTTCATCGGATTTCTCCTTTGAATTAGACGTAGACTCGATGGCTTCTACATTAACTGAAGGTTTCTCAGTTGATTCATTTGGATTTGTGACCACGGGGTCTACTTGAGTTTCTGTCGATGATTCACAATCCATTTTCGTAAACTCTTCGGGTGTGGCTATTTCTTCTACGGTGTTCGTCAACTCTCCCTTCTCCACTGTGGTTACCACCAACGTTTCTTCTGTGGTCACTTCTATACAAAGAGCAAGAATCACATATTTAGGGCTTATCTATACAATGACAAATAAAGTTTAGTCTGCACCTGTTGGAGCTTGAGGCTGGTTAACTTGCTCCGTTTTGGCCTCAACAGAATCTGTCTGCTCGAGAGCCACAGGCTCTACTTTATCCATTGTTATTAATAAACAATTTCAATTATTTAAAGGTAAAGAAAAACCAAACTAGAAACCAAACAGCGCGCACGTGTTGTCTTTCTTGTATGAATTCAAATTTGTCATTCACACGAAAACTTAAAATAGATCTTCTGGTGAATGGCAAAAGAAAACAAAGAGAACTAGTTCATCGAAAGGAACGTAAATTTTTAAAAGTTGTGTGAAATTTATTCAATTTTTTCATTTAAAATCACTTAAATGTGTGAAAGCATTTTTTTAAGCTATATATATAATATATATATATATGTTGTTTATGTAAAAATGGACGCCAAGCTAATTAATAAACTTAATATTGCACATTATTGGAATAAAACTTTATACAATTTGTTTTGTTGCTGGTGGGGAATTAAAGCCTGTGCTAAAATTCGTTGCCTTGTTTATCCCGGAAATTTACATTTAGAGTCAAAGTAATTCTTATAAAGTAAATAAAAAAATTAAAAACGAAAATCGCGCAATTATCTTATAAAACTTTGTGCTAAGGCAGAGTTAATTGGAAGATATTAATATCAATATCAATAGCACTAAGTTAATATTAATTCTGGATTAGCATACGTTTGAGATATGTGTGATGTGATGGATAATGAAATTTCCATGAATAATTGTCTAATTTTTTCTTCTGTTTTTCATATAATAAGCTAAGCAACTGAGAGTGTGTGGAATGAATGCCAAGCGTTAGACCCGTTTTGATTTTTTAGACCTTCCATTCCAAGCGGAATTCGTCTACCATCAGTAGATGAGTGTGAATGTTCCAACCTTAAAAGATATATAGAAGAAAGTCAATAAACATTGAATACGTCACTATACTCGACTCTAAGGACTAACCTTCCTTTTGCGCCTGGGTAAAAAACTCTTGCCACTTGGCCTGGATATCCCAGTATTTCTCCTTTAACTGATTTCTATCCTGCAGATACGAAACAGCAAAGAAATAGGCCTTCAGTACATCTTGGGGCCTCATATCGAAATGCAAATAGACTCCCAAATATTTTTTACTTTCCGCTATAATGAATCTTTCATGGGGATCAAAGGAGGAGACAATATTCTCAATATCGCTGCTACTCTTATATTCATCCACCAGATTCTTGACACTTAAGCCCAAGCGTATATTGAGGGAGACGGAAACGGTTTGTCCCAGTGTCACCCGTTCCATGCCATTGACCTGCTGAGGCGTTAACATGCGCGACGATCGAAAGAACTCCTCCAGAGCAATTAAATAGCGAGATTCATTAAAGGTGCGCAAGCAAACGGCTCGAACCGCTTTCAGATTCGCATAGAGATGTAGTGTGACCACCAGATAGAAGACTGTGTAGAGAACTGCAGGACTTTTGATGAGCGTCAGCAGATATAGGCCCACGCAGGAGGCTAATAGATTGACACACGTTTCCTGTGAACTGTCCTTAGAGGCGACATCCGCGAGATTGCCACGCAAGGCATGATGCTGTGTCAAGGCCGATCGAGTTGCTCCGCCCGCCACACTTACTATGGCCTTTAGCATGGTGGATCCACACAGGATTTGTGTGCTAAGGTGAGGATACTTGGGAAGCACATAGATTTCAATGCCCATGGCCAGATCATTGAGGAAATCGGCACGCAAACGCCATTTCTTTGAGTCTACATCTAATTGAGAGCCCTGCCACCAGGCAAAAACAATCCTGCCAACATGGCCACTGCCTTCCTTCAAAATCCAAGTTACTGTCGCCGAATATGCATTGATGTTTTCACTACCCACGCCAATGCTCTTCAATATGGCATGGGTGCACAGAGTACCACAAATGGTACTGCAAAAGGCCTGAATCGTATCATAGATCTGATATGCCGCATAATCATCGCTGACGCTATCCGGATATCCCTTGGGCAGGAAGATCTTCTGCAGCACCCGAAAGAGCATGAATTTCTCATGAATGACCAGCTTATCCCCACGTAGAGGAACACGGACTATGTTGCTCTGATCTGCAAGGAGTACATGTTATCCAAATTCCATTATCCTGACATCTGCGCTTACCTGCTGGTGTCACATAAAGAATTTCCTCGCCCTTAGTTCCATACTGTTCTCGAAAATGGATTTTCATTGTCAGGAAAAAAGGAATCCGTCTTGCAGAGAGGGTGGGCGGTGGGTGGGTGGACTTGTTTACGACAACCACCCAATTCTCAATCACTTTAATGAAACCAAACTCGAAAATACTAGACACAATGAGAATTCAAATTTTCTGTTTGCCGCCGCTCAACCAAGAGAAAGCAACAAATTATTCGAGTCAAATTCTACAATTGTGGTTTCTAACAAAAAAAACAAATAAAACAAATTCTGTTGTTGCTAAACAAAAAAATGTAACTGTAAATGGGGGATGAAAATGCCAACTTGTCAATATCTCAAAAACAGCTGTATGTGGCCAATATGTTTGCGTTTCGCTGTGAGTGTCATCAACTGAAACTAGTATAAAAGCCAAAGCAGAGCAGAGAACCTTAACGAGCAACAAAAAAAAAAAAAAAAAAAAAAACAAACCAGTGAGAAAAGAAAAAGTGATAAATTCAAAGCAAGCGAAAATACAATAACAAAAAAAGAAAAAACTATTTCTTCAATTTTATCAATCTAAATTTAAAGTGTGCTGTGAACTTGAAGAGAGATATAATTCTTATAAAGACCAAACGTAATTTTATTTCGTTTTGGCAAGTGATTTAAACACACAAATGACATTGGAGGAAATCAAAGCAACTTTGCGACGTTATCCGAAACTTGTGGGATTGGGTGGAGTTGGTATATTAACCACGTAAGTAAAAAGAATTACCCACAGCTGCCATACAGTCCTTAAATAAATAATAATAACCTAAACAACAACAAAAGCAATGTACATATGTTGAATTTCACACAGTTTACAGTTTTACAAATGTCTTCTCAGTGAAAGGGGGGCTCGTCACAAAAAGTGGCGCCACCACCTCAGAAAATCGTACGATTCTCTATATATAAAACTAGATATATGGTTGTGTATGTATGTGCGTACACGTGTGTATAAAAACTATCAAAATATAATACATACGAATTGCGTTTTCCGCATTCCCTAATAGAAAACAACAAGTGACGTCATTTGTTTACAAAAAAATTACGTGGGAAAAATAACAACAACAATAACTTGTTACTCATTCACGAAACCAAAGCCAATTGGCTGACAATGAGAGAAAGAGAAAGGGAAAAGGGATCATGTAATTTTTAGCCAACTATAATACCTCTGCAATAATTTATAAGATTGTTAACATTTCTGATTTATTTTAATTATTAATGATGAATATTAAAAGAAAATATAAAACTAAAATCAATGATAAGCAGAGCATAACAATAATTTACTAACAAGCTATACGTTTTATTTATCTGTAGGGTATAAATATATACGACCATTGCTTCCGTTTAAGTCTCTTGTTTTTATTTTTTTCCTCTCAAGTTTCTCATTCTCTCCCCTTTTGCAAACACGATCAAAACAAACCGTACGATTTTGCCAAAATGAGATAGCAAGAGCTTGTTTTTTTTTCTAAGGTGGAGTTGTTGTTGGTGTTGCTGGTAGTGCGAACAGCTGTTCAAGGCCCCTCATACCGTTTGTCATACAAAAAACTAGCATGGCGCCAAATTAATGCGCAATTCTGCGAAGATCCACCCCCTGCGAACAAATAGTTTATAGTTATCGTGGTTTTTGTTGTTGTTGTTCTTGTGATTGTGTAAATAATTAAATGACGCGCCCACTTTTGTGAAAAACAAATGTTGTTGTTTATCACAAAATAGTTGGCAGTTCTAAGTGTTGTTGTTGTTGTTAGTCCTATTTAATGGCACGTGCCAGAAACCGTTAAGAATCGTTTTTTTTTTTTTTTCAATTTGTTATTAATGCTTATTTTTAGTGCCGGACTTCTGCTCTACGAGTCGCCGCATATACGCAAATTCCTTGCCCACTATGTCGATAAGAAATCCCCGGAACCTGATAAACGTCGCACGGAATACATCTACATAAAATATCACATCTACCGCGAATCCATGCGCAAGCTGAAACAAAAGGAAGAGGATGAAAAAAAATGGATTAGTGTGATAATCAATCCCATTGGAAAATGGTGGAAATCTGCAAAGCATTCGGTGGCCTGGCGTCTTTTGAATATAGCACAAAATGGCACTCAGCCGGAACGTTTGAAGGCTGTTCAACAATTGATATCCATGGATCATTTAAAGGATTGGGATTTTCGTCATCTGGCACAGATCTGTGATGCTCGCACAGCGGTTTCCCTAGCCCGTTGCGGGGCGGATACTCGCTGGTTTTTGCCAGTGCATAGACGTGGCTGCATAAAGAATCCCAAGATGTTGCTCTCCGAATTGCATGTGATGTTGTCTCGGTTGCGTCCTTTGTCCTGTGTAGATCATTTCTTTAGCAAATATTTTCCCGAACAGGATGCAATCGTAAGATATAACTGAAAAACTGATGTAAACCTGATTTAAAATCTCTTAATTTTTTTGCAGGAGGACATCCATGAGTTTTTTACACAAGAGCAACCGATCATATTATCTTCAGCTGACACGGATTTATTAAAAGAAATCATTTCGTTCCTTCATCATATCACTAAAGATCCAAATATATCAGCCAAAATCATACGAGAAGGCGGCTTGGTGCATTTGATGGAGCTGCGGAAGATATTCTGTGATGACAATGAAACGTTGTCAACGCTATGCAAAGTATTGGCCAATATGTCCATAGTTCCGGATGTTGTAGAGCATTTCTTTGCCTCTGGCTGGGTTGGAGCCCTGGCCGAATGGCAACAGTGTCCCGATCTTCGCCTGCAAGTTGTCTCAGCCAAAGCCATGGCGAATTTGGATCACGATGATCCCAATCAAAGCTCATATCCGCCCAATGTCTATCCCCTGCACCCAAGAGTACGTACTCGTCGCAAGCCCAAAGCGGATATAGTCTTTGTGCATGGTCTGCTTGGCGGAGTCTTCATCACTTGGCGTCAGAGGGATAGAAAACCCACCGAATTGGGCCTATATGGAAAGAATGCTTTCTACACCAGTGAGACAGATGATGTTTTTCTAGTGGGCGAACAGAAACGTACCAATGGAGCAAATGGAGGCAAACAACCAAAGAAAGATCAGCAGCAACTCAAGCAAACACAAAATACTGCACAAAATGGCAATGAAAATTCCCAAACTGCCAAAGTGGAAGCAATTCGAGGTAGAGTCAACTTTCTTAACTTATCTAATATGCAATGATTTCTAATTTTCAACATTTCCCTACTCCAGATCCTGTACTTAAAGCTAGTAAAAAAGTGGAAAAGAAACGACTTAATATCAGTGATGCAGCTACTAAAGAGTTTGTTGAAACACTTCGTAATGAGGCCGAGTTGGATGCGGACTGGGAGGTAGTACATCCAGACATTCCCCTCAATGCCAATGAGAACTGCGGCGGAATGTTCAGCGTGTCGGGCAACGAGTGGCGCAATCAGGATGGTGCCGAGGAATATACAAATTGTTGGCCTATGGAATGGCTGCCTGAAGATTATCCGGACTCTCGGATTATTGGCATCGATTATACATCTGCAGTGACCGAATGGTCAGCCAATTTTACCAAATACTGCCCATGCGAGAAGGGTCAGGGACATATTGATGTACGAGCCAGTACTCTCCTGGAACGTATAGCCGCTTCAGATGTGGGTAATAATAGACCGGTCATATGGATAGGTCATTCCATGGGTGGCCTACTGACCAAGCTAATGCTCCTAAAGTCAATCGATTCGCCCGAAAGTAAAATGCGCCAAATAGCCAAAAATACCAAAGGAATTGTGTTCTTGGGTACACCACATCGTGGCTCACCAATAGCCAAATGGAAGCAGCATATGCAAATGATTCTCTCACCATCGATTGAGGTTAAAGAGATGGAGGAGAATGCCCCCAAACTGCTGGAAATGCATCGCCGTTTCATGGGCTGTCTACACTCCTGCCTTCGTCATGTGAAGGTAGTCAGTGTAGCCGAAGGATCACCCACTATGTTGACTACATTCAAATTTCCATTGCGTATAGTCACCGAAGAATCATCGCGCATCGACTTTGGCGACTTCTATTTGCTCAAAGATGATCATTTGAGTCTGTCCAAACCCATTTATAGGCAATCCTTCCTTTATCAACGACTCTTAAATGTGATTCAAGAGGCTATACGGGAAAGATCAGAACCGAAGGACAGAGATGACCAGTCGCAGACGAATCCACAGCAAGACTTAATCCTTATGCAGATTGTGAATTCCATTTTGAACGGAGCCAAAGGATTATTTGAGCTAATGCCAATAGTGGCTTTAAAATTCACCACTTAAATAGACGGAAAAACAAAGCGAAGAATTCACATTTGTACCTTAATCACAACATAAAAAGTATTGTCCATGACCCACATCCTGACCACCTTGTATATACACTCATAACTTTCCTGCATCGAATCTTAATTTATTTAATTTGCCTCTAATTTAAAAATATAATAAAAACCCAATTTTACACAATTTATATATTCAATACTATTATTTCTTAACATGGATAAACAATATGACTATAAAACTAGGAGGCAGCCGTTTTGGCCTTTAGACGTTCCTGAGCTAAACGGCGATTCTCAGCTATTCGAGCCATTTGCTCGGCAGAGAGTTTTTTATTTGCTGGCGTTGCTGGCTGAGATGGTGGCAAAGGTTGGGCATAGTCGCTAGTGTCATCCAACATGAGGGGTGCTCCATTCATATCAAATGCCGGACCACTTGCCTTGGTTGGGGCAGCAACCGAAAAGGGCGTAGAGGCAACAGCTTGGCGGGAAAACGAAGGAGTTACGAGAGTTGAATTGGAATCATGTGTGGACAGGGTGAAATTCCTATTAGATGACGCTGGCGTACGTGGTGCTAGCTTGGACATGGCTATCTGTTCTCCCAGCAATGCATCAAACTCATCGAAAGGTTCATCCATTTGGGCAGCATTTAACTCATCCTGATCATCGTCGTTGATTTGTGCATCCGGGACACGGAAATCTTCCAACTGACCCAAACGATACCTAGACATGTGCACTTGCAAAGGCTTCTTTTTGCCCAAGCGTTCAATATTATTAAGGATATCGTCGAAAGTGTAATTGGCATACATTCGATGGCCCCAGTGCTGTAGGCGTCTTAGAACTTCGTCAAGATCGTCCTTTTCCCTGCCCTTGCCTTTAAATTTCATGTCTTTAAAGTAATCCTCAATGGTTTGGAGGCCACGTGGTCCGCGCAGTGTGTCCACAGTGAGTCGTGGGCGGGGATTCCTAACCGCTCGCTTCTTGGGCGGCTCCAGTTTTTGAGCACCGGCCTCTTGACTTCCTTCTCCATTCTCATCGTTTTGGTCATTCTCATCAGCAAATAGTTTCTCCCCCTCCTCCATGCCATCGTCGGGCAGTTGATCGGGCTCGTTGAACAAGTCATCCACCCCATCGTCACCAAAAATAGAAGCCATGGTAGCAGCAGCTCCTCGGTTACAGTGGGCAAACAAAACAACAATTTTGCCGCCATTTTCATCTTCTTCTTCCAACTAAGCATTCGCCCAATAAAACCAACACTCACCACACACAGACCTGCCAACTCTAACGAATTCAAAAATCACATTTTCACTTTTCCACCGATTATATAATTTGTTTTTGTAAATATTCAAATAGAAATGACTGAGAAATTAGGTTAGAATTTGTGTGATTTATAATTTAATAAAACTAGTAACGCAAAATACGAGAGAAAAGAAAAACGTTGGCAGCGTGGCATTGTAAAGCTCACTTGGCAACCCAGGTAACCCTGGTTCGATATGCAAAGCAACCCTGGCCAGGCCGTAGATGTGTCGTCGCCTTTGTATATTTGGTCACCACACACACCACACCAACGCCATACTTACGCTTACGCGACTTTCTGCAATGTTAAAATAAAAACGTGCAAAAACTAAACAGACCGCCTAAATAGTTTTACAAACAATTATGTAAAACACTAAGCCTTAATGTGTATTACATGTGCAATGACAACTGTTTACAGTTTCAACTAAAGACATTTTTTTTCTGGTAAGAAGAAAAAAAAATTAAGTGTGGTGGATAAAGTGAAATTTACGCATTGTACTAAGAAGAGGAGGCGCGCACACAAATACACCACGCACACACACACTCGTACACAAGTACCGAACAGGAGCGCCAAATAACAAACAAACAAAACAAAACAACAAGAGAACCAAAAAAATAAGGGAGCAATAATTCAAATAAAATGCGATCTGTTTAGTCAATGCTAAAGAAGAAGAAACCATCCGTAAGGAGCTGAATACAATCATCTCACCGGTAGAAACGCCGCCGCTATGGACAAGCGTTTCAATTGGCCGGTTCACCCAAAACCCAAATACAGCGATCTACCCTACCATGCTGCTTACCTACCCTACCGCGGTGCTGTAGCCGGAGGTGGGGTGCCTTATTACATCCATAGCCCACATGCCAACAAGAATTTTAGCCGGATTCAGCATGGGTATCATACGGGGACATCCAGACCACATAAATATCATAAACCACCACCATCACACAATGCATACACTGGGCGACGTACAGGTGGCGCTCCTGTATCCGGAGGCGCCTCCTCCAATTCCCCGGATGTGGTCACTCTCATTGTGGATAATAACAATCTCAAGCGATTAATTGTCTTGCATGTGAATATGCTGCAGGAGCAAAGTGATAAGTTGACCGCAAAGAATAAAGAAATCGAAGAGCAAAATCTAAAAATCAATAAGCTCTTTGCCCAAAATGATGAATTGACGCGAACGCAAGCTCGTCTCGAGGCGGAGTTGATAGAAGTCAAAAGCCAGCTGCACCGCAAGCAACAAAGGGATGATCATCACCATGAGGACGATGACGACGATGATGAGGATGATGATGATGATAATTTACCGAAGCCGCCAGCAAAGATTGTACATCACGTGGGAACACAAACAGACTTTGATTTGGAACTTCCAGAGCCAAAACGATTGAAGGCAATCAATGCCGATCAGGAAATTGCAGAACAGAATCATCTTTACCTCCAGCAACGGCAGCAGCAGCTGCACCGGGAGCAGCACAAGTCACAAGCAGAGCGTTTGGTGGCAGAACAGGTCAGACCGGAGCCACAAACATCGCTAGCCCAGCTTATGCAGGCTAATGATAATCAACCACATCTGCTGCCTCCTTCCAATGCGAACCAATGCGAAGTTCCCAATGTCTTGGTCACCTCTGTCACAAATCTGTCTCCGGCCACGCCCATTGATGCCCGCAGTAAAGTGGGGAGGGGAGAATACAATGGGAAAAAAGTCAGCACTATGTTTCTTCATCGTGTAAATCAGGATTCCAGTTTGAGTACCACCACCACCACCTCAATCATCAGCTCCAATCGTATAGAAAAGCTGGATCAAATGCAGGTGAATCACGCCGAGGAAGAGGTGCATATGAAAGTCCAGGAACAGGACCAGGAACATGAGACAAGTAAAGTGGAAATGTTTAATGATGTGGAAACCCATGAAATGGAAGTAGTCAGCGAAACAATTGTAGGAGCCGAAGAAGAAGTGGTCGAAGAGGAGGTAGTGGAAGAGGTGGTAATCCATGAAGAGACGCAATTGGATGAGCAATTGGTAGAGCAGTTGGTAGAGACCACCGAACACATGGAGAATGATTTGGCCAAGCAGACAGAGAAATTGGTAGAGGAGCAATCGGTCGAAACGGATCAGAGCATAGAACACCATTTGGTGGAAAAGGAGCAAATAGTGGATGAACAAATGGTAGAGAAGGAAGAGCAAGTTGTGGAAGAGCAATTGATGGAAGAGGAGCAAATTGTGGAAGAGGAGCAGGTGGTAGACCAGGAACAAGTGGTGGACCATGAGCAAGTGGTAGAGGAGCAAGTGGTGGAAGAACAAGTGGTGGAAGAACAAGTGGTGGAAGAACAAGTTGTGGAAGAACAAGTGATGGAAGAACAAGTGATGGAAGAACAAGGGGTAGAGGATCATTTGTTGGAGCAGCAAGTTGCCGAAGAGCAGGAAATACATACAACTGATGCCAATGGCCACATGGAGTTGGACGAAGAGGAGGAAATAAAGGTTAACAATGTGGATGCGCATTCTCCTCATCCAGGAGAGAACCATCAGGTAAATTCCATATATTTCCCCTGTCTATTCAAATTTTAACACGTTTGGGTTTTTGTATTTCATTGCAGATCTTTGGATTAAATGCAACAGACTCACCCTCAGCTCACTCAACGCCTAATCATCAATTGAAGAAGCAATTGCAGATAGCTGATGAAGAGGACCAACAACAGGGACAATTAGTGCAAGATGGCCAAGTGGAAATGGAAGTCTCTACGCTGGAATACTTTACAGATGATGGTACTCAAGATGATTTTGAGATCCATAGCGAGCAAGTGGTTACCATTGAAACGCAAACGGAGGAACCAGAAATATCAAATGATTTTAGAATATCTCCAACAACAACAAACGACACACAGGCGGCACCCAAGTCGGTTTCTGTTCCTGCACCAAGCACACCTCCTCCTGCCCCCCAGAACTATAATCAAGCCGCTGCCAAGACGGCAAAGATTAACTCATTGGCCGTGGCTCCTAACTCAAAGAAGGTTAAAAAGCCAGCGTTACCATCGAAAATCATTGCCAATCATCAGTCGGAAATTAAGGCGCATCATCTTCATTTGCAGGAGCCTCTGAAGAAAATCTTAAAACTAAAACTCAGGCAATGTGTACTGCCCACTGCCAAATCGACAACCGCACCCGCCCCCGCCCCCACACAGCAGGATAAGGTTACAAACTTCACCCACTTGAGCAATGATAATCATGAGATTAGTATCGAAGAGCAGACGCGACGCAAGTTGCAGGAGCATTTGGAAAAGCAACAGCGGCGTCAAAGTCAAACGCCGCTGGTGTTGTTAAAGAAAAAGTCAAGCGATGAGGTATCAAATACCAGTTTAATATTTCCACCCACAGCAACAACCATTACACCGGCGCCCACGCCAATAACAACGCCCTCAACCACACCAGTCCACACGCCCACATCCTCGATAGAATCTGCAACGGCTGTGGCTGTTGCTCCAGCCCCCTTGATGGTTGCTGCAGAGGCAGAGATGGCACTCCTGCCTACGAAATCAGTTACCAAAACTGAGGAGAAGTCCACACAATCACACATTGCGGCTCCTTTGACGCCGCAGTCGATAAGCAGTGTGAGCAGTAGCACTTCGACAAGCACCACAACCAGCAATCGAAAGACTCCCAATAATCTCCATCAAACGTATGGTAAAAGCAAAACACGTAGCATCACCTCCGGTGGATTTTTGGCCGTTTCATATCCGTATACGACTCGTTCGTGGGAAGACCAAGATATTCATTGTGACAACGAATTCTTTCTGGAAGAGGCCGATGAACTTCTCGCTGATAATCCCAGCCTGGAAATCCCCAAATGGCACGATACTCCAGTTCCGGCATCCTCAGATAACAAAGACATCGAGCCACTGAGCGATGCGGATTTTGTGAAACGTCATGAAAAATATGTAAAGGATGAGATTGAACGCAAGCGACGAGATGAACGCTTCCTGCGGGAACAGATCCGCAGCCAAGAGCTGCGCATGCGGCATAAGCAAGATGAAGTTCTACTTCCATTAGATCCGCTGCCCATATCGACTTTCTATCCCCTGCCCGAGGATATTGAGGGTGTACAGTTTGTTAATGAGGTTCCAGTTCAGGTATTTGGCGACAATATGCCCACTCTGAATCCCAATGACGAGTTCAATCTGCCTTGGATAGAGGAGGAGAACGCTGACACTGCGATTGCCAGGGCCAAGGCTCAGGCCAAACCAGTCTCCACATTGGCCAGCAAAAAGCTGCCCACCACGGCGGCCGAGCAAAAGCAACAAGAACTGAACTCATCGTTTGTCTTTATCAAGCGGCGCAAGCGACGCAAGGCAGGTAAAAGCGGTGGCTTTGGGGGCACCTGAGAGAGATGACGATGAGGTGCAGCACCAGCCGCAGGAGGATAAGCAGACAGAGCCAGCTGACATTGCTTTCATTCAACGCTGATTATTATAATAATTTGTATTTGATCTTCACTATTTTCAAAATGTTTTTTTTTTCCCATCTTTTTTTTTTTTTTTTTTGTTCTTTACACCTTTATTTACACCTTGTCTTTGTTTCTATTCTAAAAATAAGTATACAGACGTGACAAGAAGTTATGGGAGTAACTCTTCTGTTTCGCATTACGTAATAATTTACCACTTATAAGGACCTTTTATAGCTCCTTTGGAATTCCGCGCTATAGGAATCTAAATCAGAATACATATAGTTTGTAAATAATTCCGATTGAACAGATTTTCAGATAATTCTCGTGTTTTGCCTATGTGTTAATTCTGTACGAGTTGTAAATTCAAAAGTGTTACCTATGCCATTCCTAGAGCATTCCATTTGAGCTGTAAAAGGGCCAGTAGGATCAAAAAAGAAAATATTTTTAAGCCTATAGTTCTCCCCTTCCCAAAGGACATTATACATTAATACATCCATCTCAGCTTTATAATTTTTGTTTTAGGCTGTTTTGGTTAATCAATTTTTTTTTTTTTTTTTAGAACATATAAAGTAGTTATTTTTTCTTAATTATTGTCTGACGTATTTATATTATGTTATATCTATATCTTAGATGAAGCTCTTAAGCAGAACTATTCGGATTTTTTTTTTTTTTTGAGATTGTGAGAACGCGGAGGCAAGTCAGTCGAGGGAGGAGTTCATAACTCAGGTATATTCTCTGACATATATGTTAAATCGGTTCATTTTCCTTGATTTTATCGTTTTCTTTTCGTTTTTTAGAAATTTTTTTATGTGTTTTGTATATGAGAGAGTTTTTAAGGTCTGCTTAGAGTTTATCACGGATAGAAGAGCTTCATTTTTTTTTATTTTCTTTATTTAATTGTAATATATATATGTATGTTTCTTGTTTTATTATCTACCAAAAAAGAAGATATATATATATATATATGCCTGCTATTGTGTAATTAAATAAAACTTGATTTCTTTTCAAGCTGTAAATTCTAGATCCAACAAAATTTACAATATTTATACAAATATATGTATGTTTCTATTGTCTTTTTTTAATTCTTTAAACACTTTTATTCTTCTCGTTTGCGATAAGGCGAAGTTAGCATATATATAAATATAAGATCTTGAGCAATGTCTGAAGCAGAGGCCATTGCTGAAGCTTTCCTCCCGTTTGTACATTGTAAACAGACAAAAAAAAAAAAAAACAGAAAATCGAAAAGTTATATGTAATGTAATTCGTAGATTTAAGTAGACTTGTGACTATATAATTATATATATAATACTATTATAAATTATTATTACTTTAATGATGTAATGTATTTAGGCATTAAAACTAACTATTAATAAACACTTACAAAAAATTGTTTAACATCTTTTATACACCATGTAATTAGCTGTTAATTAGTTCAATTAAATAATAATTAAAAAACAAAAAGCTTCTTCAAAATTCACAAGTCACCCTAAAAAGGAGAAACAAAACAAAAAAAAAGAATTGAAATCACCCAACTAAATTCTAAGCAACAAACCATCAGCAACAACAACAACAACAAAAAACTATATTTGTATTTGTTTAACAAACAAAAAAACGTTTTAATGTAAAGATTTATGATAATAATAATATAACTGATAAATTGTAAAAGATTAAACAGAAAATGCCATTGAAATACTTGAAGTTTACAGGAGATTTTGCATTAATTGACAAATTGATTGCTAATTGTTAATTACTTATTGCTTTGCGTTAAATACTGATGTCCTGTCGTGGCCCACAGTTCATCGATGGTTTCCAGATTATTTCGCCAAAGATCGTCGATTGTCCTCCATCCTTCAGCTTGTGTCACCAGAACATAATCATTGGTGGGATCCAGTGTATGAGTATACGAGCTCATTATTAGACTCTGAGCGAGACGGGCAGCAACACAATACTTCAGATAGCCGAATTCCTTTTCGGAAATCGTTTGAATGCTGGTAAAACCGGCTAAAAATATGCCTCCGCTGGATAGATCCTTGGCTTGTAGTATCATATAGGCCAAGGCTATGCCCAGTTCAAAGACTAAAGGCGATTTACTTGTATCCCCGAAATCAATGACACCGCTCACACTCCAATCTAAGCCATTTTTGGCCAGCGAAACAACTATATTCTGTTCATTGTAGTCTCCATGGATTATCTGATGATCCATTGTGTCTAAGGCACTCAGGACTTTGGACTCAAAGGCTTCTATTATTTCCTCACACAAGGCGCGACGATCTTGGTCTTTGACTGCATAGATAAAGTCCCTCAATTGAGGAACTGATTGTAGCATCCAGAGCGATTTGTGTGTTTCATAGGCCGGATGTGTGAAATTCTTTAAGGATCGATCCAATTTCGCTAAAAATTCGCCACTCTGGAATAGCAAATTCTTCGACATTTGTGCCTCGTGAAACATTTTTCCTGGCAGAAACTCAAAGAGTCTTACTACATGGGACTTGCCACTAAGCTGCTCTACCGAATAGTATTTACCCATGGCATTGGCTATGGGTCGGGGACATTTTACGTTCTGCTTGGCTGAAATAAGTAAATTGTAGCCAAATATATTTTTAAAAAAGCACAAAAACTTACCTAAATAGAGCAATAACTGATTTTGTCCATCTACAAATTCAACTTTCTTGGAATCCAAAGAATTAAGAATCTTTAACACATAGCCATGGGGGCAATGTGAGACAATAAGAGGATTCTTTATGTTGCTGAAATATATAATAGTAAAAAGAATATTTTAATAAAAAATTATAATTTATTTTCATAGAATGACGAAATTTTTAATTTATTCGTTACTTTTTTCACCACTTCTTAGTTTTTAAATTTTAACCCACTATTATTTGATTTTAACCCTTATTTACGCGCATTAGGCCAGTTTCCAACACTGCTCTGTTATGGTCACACTACAAAGAGGGTTAATTTGGCGGTAATTTGTGCTCAGTTTTATTAGTGTTTTATTTATTTGTGTAGTTTGTTGTTGGCCATGGGTATCACGGGCCTGATACCATTCCTGGAGAAAGCATCTAAGAAATTGCAATTAAAGGATATTCGCGGCTGCTCAGTTGCCGTGGACACATATTGCTGGCTCCACAAGGGTGTCTTCAGTTGCGCCGAGAAATTGGCCCGTGGAGAGGATACGGATTTATATGTTCAGTACTGTCTTAAGTATGTCCAGATGTTATTGTCGTATGATATCAAACCAGTCTTAGTCTTTGATGGACAACATTTGCCGGCCAAGGCACTGACCGAAAAGCGGCGTCGGGAAAACCGCCAGCAGAGCAAGAAACGAGCTGCAGAGCTATTACGTATGGGACGGGTGGAGGAGGCTCGCTCCCAAATGCGGCGTTGTGTGGATGTCACCCATGAGATGGCGCTGCGGTTAATTCAGGCCTGCAGAGAACGAAATGTGGATTGCATTGTGGCTCCCTATGAGGCGGACGCCCAGATGGCTTGGCTCAATAAGGCAGAAATAGTCCAGTACATAGTCACTGAGGACTCTGATCTGACTCTATTTGGTGCCAAGAAGATTATTTTCAAACTAGACCTCACAGGCAATGGTCTGCTAGTGGAGGCGGATAAGCTGCACCTGGCCATGAGCTGTCGCGAGGATCGATATCATTTTGACAAGTTTCGACGCATGTGTATATTATCAGGTTGTGACTATTTGGACTCATTGCCCGGCATCGGACTGGCCAAGGCATGCAAATTTATACTTAAAACAGAACAGGAAGACATGCGTAAAGCATTAAAAAAGATTCCACAATATCTGAATATGCGTAATCTGGAGGTAAGTTGCCTTACAAACTTATTGGAAGATAGATACATATATTTGAGTTTTTTTTTGCAGGTTGACGATGACTACATTGAGAACTTTCTCAAAGCCGAAGCCACATTTAAGCATATGTTCATATACAATCCTCTGGAGCGTCGTATGGAGCGACTCAATGCCTTAGAGGATTACGAGACCGATGTTAGCTTATGCAGCAATGCCGGAACATTGCTTGCAGACAGCCAAGAAGCCTACCATTTGGCTTTGGGTAATTTGAATCCCTTCACGCTCAAGCGTCTGGACAATTGGGATCCGGTTAAAGATCAAGCCAAGCAGCCAACCGCAAAGCACGTGAAGCGTGCGAAACATAAAAGTATTTGGCAATCTAATTTTAAGCATCAGGACACAAAGCCGGCGAAACAAATTCAAACCTCTTGTGCCTTGTTTTTCAAAAAGGTCGATTTCAATGGTCCGAGCATAGAAGCGGAAATGCAAGCCAATCAGCGTTTGGAGGAGGCCAAGCAAACAGAAGCCGAAGTCTTTAGCATATACAACTGTAATCCAAAGCGAAGGCGACGAAGCAGTAGCAGCTCACCCACTGAGGAGCGTCGTGAACACACACCACCAGCTTCGCCAGTGCAAAGTAAAAGTCGCCATAATCCCTTTGCCAAGGAAATGATGGTAAAGCAGCCAGGATCTCCTGTGTGTGAAAATGGTTCTCTACTGCGTTTACTAAGTCCCAAGAAGGAAAGTCCCACTAGGGGTGAAAGAAGATCCGGCGGTTCCGATATGCCGCGAGTGAATGCTATCAAGAGAAGCATATTTGTCAGAGAGCAGGTGGAAATAAGAAGCCGCTTCTTTTCCAGCAAAACCGATCAACCAGATACTATTAGTGAGCAAAAGGATACGCAGAAGCTAGATATAAATTCACCTAACCAAAAACCGTCAGCAGAAGTCGAACAAGAAGAAAACCCCGTGACAAGTAAGCAAAGCAAATGTGATGAATCCTCCAAAAAGGAAGACCAAGAGGAGACTTGCAGTAAAAAGCCAAAATTTGAAGCTCTAGATGAAGTCACCGACTGTCCAGAGCCATTAGAGGACATTATTTTACTATCCGATGATGAAGGTTCCTCTAAGTCAGAGCGACTAACCCCACCGAGTAGCCAGGAGACTGCCAGTTCGGTTTCTAGACAGTCATCGGAGAAATTAAAAAATTTTGAACTGCCTCAAACCCGACGAGTGGGTCTATCCAAGCCGCCCGCCAAGACTACCTCCAAATCAACAACAAAGGCTGCCAAATTAGCATCATCCACTGCCATTGCAAGCCAAACGAAACTAAGCATGTTTGGTTTTCAAAAGAGACCTGTGCTTAAGTGACAAGATTCTTAGATTAAGTCTTATTTATTATTCGAATGGGCAAAGACGTCCCGAGCACTGCTATCTCAACATTTATTGTAATAAACGCAAAACATGTTATTTATCAAAGGCAAATTTTTCGTTGAACTCATCAAGGTGACCGCCGACCCAACCCGTCCCGCACCTTCAACTGGAAGTTTATTCACGCTCAAGTGGATTGACTAACGACTTTAATTAGATCGCTATGTGATGGGGTGTATAAATAGATGCCTCCCATATTGGTACTCTACTCATCCGCTTGGAAAGCGGCGACCTCCCTTGGCCTAGTTTGGTTTCATGTAAAATTTTTATCATTTGTTTTGCTTTTGCTGGCTCTCAGAGGCAAAGGCGCGACAAAAAAAGGGCAAAGAGTTCTTTGAACTTTTCGGAAATAATATTTATATATTTATATATGATCTTAAGTTGTCTACAAATTATTTTTAAGCATGGCTATGGGTTATTCATTACGAGAATCAGCCAGTTCACCAAAAAAAAATGCTCTACATATTCTTAGCTTACCCATCTTCCTGTATCAAATAGTTGCGATCATCGTATGCCTTTAGCTCCTTGACATCGTTTAGTGAAATTCCATATAAACGTCTCACCAATGATTCCACATCCTCAAGATGGACAATCGGCCTGATTTCTGAGCCAGGTTCAAGCACTTTATTTTGTTGTTTGTTATGGTTTGTTTCTCCATTTCCATTTCCATTGCCTATTGCATTACCATTGGAGGTCAATTGGTTCTCCTTGTTCAACTTTTCAGCATCATCGTAATCATGATTTAAAGTATACGATTTCGATTTGGACATGTTTGTTAGCTCCACATTATTCCATTGCTCCATTTTTGGGGTGTGCGAGCTTTATCGGTGGCAAAAAAAAAAAAAAAAACAAATGAAAACAAGAAAAACGAAACAAAACAAAGATCAGAATACAACAAAATCTCAAGTGAACGATACGAAATTCCGAAGCAGAATGAATTGAATTTCTGTTTCAATTAAACAAGTTGTTGCTCGGCATCGTCGCCGTTGCCGTCGTCCGTTGCCGTTGCCGTACCCGTTGCTGTCGTCCGTTGACGTCTTCTTTATGGTGGTATGGGTGTGTGTGTGTGAGCCCTGTTTTCTGCTACCCGCGCTACACTGTGTCGTCTGCTATTTTGGTTATTTACTCAATTTTCGATACCCTGTCTAACAAGTTGAGTACATGAAGTTACAGATGAAGCTTGCCGAAATTTGCATTGCACTTAAATCGTTTTTCAAATAGCTCAAAGCGCTTACTTCTAGATGGCGCCAAAACAATTGACTTGCTCGTTATCGGGTTAATTTAATTTAATCAACTACTCAATTGCAACAGCTACAAGCAATATTTAGTATCTAGAAGTCGACATCCGAGACTTAACTTAGTTAGCGTCACCCTAGTCTAGTCTATATTTCATCAGTGTTTGCATTTTGATTACGAGACTAGGTATGACCGATTTTGTTTTGTTTTGCTTGGATTATATATTCGTTTGTGTCTTTCTTTTCAGATTATTTATTTGCTCAGTGCATTAGGTCTTTCTCATTTTTATCAGTCGTCGTATTGCGTTACCCAATCAAAGCCAACAACTCGAAAGTCGTGATCCATTTCACTTAACACCCTTAAACACAGAGAACATATACATACATAGATACATACATAATTATATACGATTACAAAATTGATCAGGTATCGTTGCATTACTTTTTATTAATAGGAATATTGACCTCTTTTTTTTATGCATTAACAAAATGATTGATAAGATGCAAGTAGTTAATACATACATAATTCAAATCCTTTTGAAAATAGAAACAAATATCTAAAAATATATATATGTATAACTCACTATTGTGCAAAAAATTCAAAAAATGTAATTTTAAAACTATATTGAAACAGCTACAGTGGCGAGCAAAAGTGAGTGGATGCACAAAACTAAGTTTGGCCACTCAAAAACCAAAAAAAAAAGGTCTAAAGCATACAACAAAAATTGCTAAGGACTGATGAGTGGCCAGGACAGACCCTCGATATCAAGAGAATTAAAAATCTTTGCTCAATAGTAAAAAAGATGCCTTGGGTAATACGAATTAGACCCAACTAATATGGGCGACTTGGTGGACCGTGTAAAAACGAAATGGAATTGAGTCCCAAAGGACATGTACATGTGCCTAATCACAAGCCCAAAACCGCTTTCAGAGAGATTTTTGATTACTGAAAAAATGATTTTATGTTCATTCATTTGTTTGAGTAAAATTTGAGAATTGAGATGAATTTTATTTAACTCTTAACTTTGCGAATCTGTAAGATTATTAAATTTAAAGTGATATCTCAATTAAATGTTCAAATTCAATTCGTTCACGCTAGTTAACAAGAAAACTTTTTAAATGCCAAAGAATTATTACTACAATAAACATTAATTTCATGAAGCTCTTTTTTAGTCAATTGTTGGTTTATTTTGAAAAATTATATTTATTTTTAACGTAGATAAACTTATTTCAATCTACCAAGAAAAAAAGATTTATATTTGCCCCTTATTACATATTTTTCCTTTCAAAAAACGGATCGAAATTATTCACTATTGTCAAAATGTTTAATGCCATATATTTTGCGACTAAATCAAATAGAATTTTTTGGAATCGGTTAAAAATTGGCCAAAATACAGTTTAAAAAATTCAATAAAAACGCATTTTCTTTGAAACTTTGTAAATATATTACATTTTGTCGTTGGTAACTTTTAATATATTTTGGTAACTTTTCTACTACCACTTTTAATACCACTCGCTACTATCAGATATTGAAAACCATTTGAAATTAGATAATAGTTTGGTTCAATGGTTTACAGTCATTAGAAGTAAGAGTTATGGTTTCCATTTCAAACTTTTTTGGCTTTTTTTGGCTTCTTTGGCTTTGTGTTCGATCCAAATGATCCAATCGATATTTTTCTTTCATTTTCCTTGCTTCTGCGGACTTATCGGACAGTTTAGTTTTGTTTTCCCAACCCCCCCAATTAATTTACAAATAAAATATTGAAAATATTTACATAAACTTAAGAAACTTACAAACCGCCACTTCTATGGCCTTATCTCTCAGTCGGTAAATACTTATGCGGTAAGTTAATTTACTTGAAGATAGTCTAAAATTGAATATTTGTCGTCAAATCAGCGAGAGAAATTGTAGATATATACAGATTTTCAATACATATCATAAAGTAAAGGATAAAATTAAATTTCTCAACATACAATTAGACATATTACACAGGACAAGAGCATAAAGTTTACTAATTTAAAATCTTTATAATTCATAAATGGGTAAGTATCTTCTCATTGACAATTTGGTCAATACAATAGTCACACGATATTAACTTTGATTATGTAGGATTTTATGCGACGTTTTCTTACTACTGTTTGATCTGCCCAGTTACAGATGGTTCAAGACTCCAATGCTCAATAGCATGTGGAGTGGAGTAAGGAAAATGAATCTTCTCTTCGATTTGTTTTGGTTTCATGAGTTAGAAGCTCTTCATGAGCCATGTAACTAAAGCTTGTAGATCATGTTAATGGAAATACAGTGGTAGAAATTCCAATAATCTTAAACAAATAATGTAAGAAATCTTCATATGTATATACAAATCTAAGAGAACGATGACTTCTCCTCCAACAACTACTATTACATATAAGCAAAAACTGAAATCACAAAGCTATAATAATACAATTCGATGATATTGACTAGAAAAACATATAAAGTACAGATCTATCTTCATATACAGGTTTGGTCTAGAATGTAGAACTCTTTGTATTGTTCAAATTTGATCCTTTTTTCGAATGCCCAAGTATACTTGGGACTCGAAATAATAAAAATTAAATTTGTGAACAACACTGTATGTGTGTAAAAATTTGAGCACTACTGTTTTATAACTAAATGAATTGTTTTGCAGTGTTTCTGTGTGTATTTATAGTACCCACTTACGGGTGAATTAGAACTGACTCAAGTTTTGATTACTTCAATAATAAAAAATGAGTAAGTAGTGTCTTTAATAGAGTACTTGGTCTTTAAAATGTCGTAGATAAGACCAAAGGGACGATGAACTAACTATATGTTTTCCCTATCTATATATAGTCGTTGAATTTATAGCACTTCGATTTCTTTCCCATAATGTTATGTTAGTACCGATTTTGGGTTAATTCAGAGATTGAATATCAAGTTTTTCAACTAAGATTCTTAGACTCTCGGCTCTCGATTCTTAGAGTCTCAGTTGATAATAGTAATTCACTCAACCAGTCGATTTTATGCACGACATTTTACATGATGAGCCCAGACTGTCTTGCTGGTCCATAATATTGACTTACTTACAAGCATAGACAGACTTAATTAAGTCAGAGTACAAACTTCTGATGAAAATCAATATACCCTTTTCAGTTTAATAGCTATACATAAATCTTTGAATATTATTAAATGCAAATATGAAAATGAGTTGATGAAATGTTTTTCACATTTGTTGGTCAAAACGGAGTAAATTTTATCTGATTTGTAGGCAGTTTTCAATGTATTGGTTGACCTTCATTCAAATTGCTCATACGCAGTGTTGTTGAATTTTTCCATTGGCCAAATCGTAACGTTAACACAGACACACACACACATTCGGACAGAAACATAGGCACGGTATAATTAATTCAATGAAATGCATGTAAATATGCACAGCTGATAGCTAATGAGAGAAATCAACAAACAAAAATTGTTTGTATTTACATATGTATGCATGTTTTAAGTTGAAAGTTCTGATGTACAAACTGAGAGACTTTACCTGTAGCTCGTAAACTGGAATGACTAATTCAATCTCGGCTTAATTAGAATCTCAAGGCCAAGGGCCAAGTTTTGGTATTGTTGTTGCTTTAACTTTATTAATATGCGTACCAGCGAAATCAAAACGATGGCAAATGAATAAAAGTACAATTACGTTGGGCATCTAATTGGTAAAACAATCAAATTTGCATTGATTTGTGAAAATATATAGAAAACGAATGTGTTTAATAATAACAAAAACCACAAATGAATTAACACATTTAAAATAGTTGCAAAGACAAAACGTTAACACGTGAATGGTCAATTTCAATCAGCTGCTGTGCTTTAAAATACTCTACGCTTTAGAGATGACACTTATGAAGAGGAAATTTTATTCCGTCTATTTTTGATATCGTATAAAAATTATTTAAACAAAAGAAGTTTTTTTTGGGCTAAGATTACCCTGATATAATTAAAAACCAATAATTTATTAATAATCTTATTCAATTTTCTAGTAATATATGTAAAATATGCAATAAAAACCTGACCGCCAAGCATTGAATAAAGCTTACACTATTGTCTTCACTTTTATGGGCTCATCTCTATTATCTCCCTTCTCCCCCAACAATCCGCAATCTCTTTCGTTTATTTTATTTTGTTTAAGTTTTGGTTGCTTAAATTCCCTTTTTTATTTTAATTTTCAATGTTTTAATTGATTTTGATTAATTAAACTATGGATCAATTATATGTGGAAATCGAAATAAGCACCCAAAAAGCTGAAACAAAAATATATACAAGTGTTTCCTCTTTCATGGCATTCTATGTCCTACGCTATCTAAATGAACCAAAGAATATACAGGTGATATTCCAAATGGTATTGGGAGCTTTATTTTGTATTGACTTCATCTCTTTATCCTCTTGTATTCAGGTGAATTTTGTATCCAATAAAATCGAGGGAGGACGCATAGCTTTACGCAGTTCACAGCTGCAACTGCATCGGGAGTTGACGGAACAGAATATAACCTGTCGAGAGGCCGCTTCACTGTCTGCCATTAGGGATCTACGATTGCCCATCTATGCCAAGGATGGCAATACCTATATAGCTGGAGCTTGTGCTGTTTGTCGAGAGTTAATTGGAAGGCAGTCGAATGTGGAGCTCTCCAAACTGTTGGGTTTCAAAAATAGCTGCCTGCTGGCTCCGGCTGAGGCCTCAATTTGGACACGCTTCTGTGAGGTGGACGTTGTTCAGGCTGTTAGTCGACTACTTGAGGGTCAGGAACTTACGTCTGTTCCTCTGGAGGTGGTGAGGTTCGAAAAGCATATGAACGAGCCGGTTCGTATGCATAATATATATAAACAGGCTCGTGACCAAGCCAATCAGATTGATACGAATGGCCCAAAAATCAAACGGAAAGAACGGGTGGTCATTGATTGTTCGACACCCAAAGAGAATTTGCTTATCGAACATCGTTTTGCCGAAGGTGTTAGCTTTACCATTGCCGATCTAATCCTGTATCCCCTGGTGAAGATCATTTTCCAGCATTGCGACCACATGTTGCAGTATTTTCCATTGACTAGCACATGGTTAAGTGAGATTGACTCGTTTGATGGAAATTGCTCCAGAATATTGCAAGAGTTAATTATCTCTCCAAAAGTGGAAAAGAGAACTGAGGTCTTAACTATACCCGATTGCCAGGCCAACAGTCTATATAAGGCCGATCCCAAGCGTTATAAGCCTCGAAATCGCATTTATACTAGCCAGGAAGAAGTGGACTTGGCTTTGGCCAAACTAGAACCACTTGGCATAAAGTTTTCAAGTAATTCGGAGCATAGCTATGGCGAAGAAGTAATCGATTGGCAGGAAATCGAACCTAGTCATGAGAAGAGTTCGGCATTGCCACAAAAGCGTTTGGAACGGAAGCGCAAGCAATTGGAGAACATGGCTAATGCAGTTATTTCCCTGGCCCAGCCTGGTGATCGCATAGTGGACTTCTGTAGTGGTACTGGTCATTTGGCAATTCTCTTGGCCCTTCAATTGCCCGATTGTATTATTATAGTGCTAGAAAATAAGGCGTTCTCCTTGAGCCAGGCTCAGAAGCGAGCCGCAGAGTTAAAGTTAACCAATTGTGTCTTCTACCAGTGCAACATTGACTATTTTGTTGGTCAATTTGACATTGGAACATCGCTGCATGCCTGTGGCACTGCCACCGACATTGTCCTCCAGCAATGCCAAAGAGTGCGGGCCAGATTTGCCTGTTGTCCCTGTTGCTATGGTTCACTACAGCCGATGCCTCACATTTCATATCCGCTAAGCAAGCAATTCCAAAAGGTCTTGACATTCAACGATTATCTATATATAGCCCACGCTGCTGATCAGGCTCACGATTTAGGCACCAAGAATTGTAAGCCAGAGATTACGGCTCAAGGTCTGAAGTGCATGTGCATTGTGGACACGGATCGTAAATTGCAGGCCCAAGAAGCGGGCTATAAAATGGTGATCCTGACACGCCTTAAACCGGAACAGTGCACGCCAAAGAATCATTTGCTAGTTGGTCGTTATGAGAATGTGTAAATGAAATAAATTGAAATGGGAACCCTCAGTACTGTTATAACGTTTTTTATTTGAGTAACATTAAGGGGCTAGGGCTAAGCTAGGTTGTTCCAGATGTAGAAAAAATGTAAAGCAAAGATTTGCTGATATTTCATCTAATGGATCGTTGATAGTTGGCCACCTCGCAAGGCCAGCACCAAGTGCAAAACAGATCCGCCTTGCACTTTATAATCTGCCGCCGTTTTGTCATCGTTCCTATTCGGAAATATTGAAAGAATGTTATTTCTAAAGATCCATTAGATTTTTCAGGAATACTTACATTTGTTTGCCGGAAAAAATTAAGCGCTGTTGCTGCGGTGGTATACCCTCCTTTTCTTCCACACGCTCCTTAATGCGATCCACTTTATCTGTGGGTTCAATGTCAATTTCAATCTCTTTGCCAGTCAGAGTCTACGCAAAATGAAATGAGAAATATATGTAATTCCTCTAACTGTATAAATTTTGTGTTTTTGTTGTTGCGATCTGGCTGATGCTGACGCATGGCGCCTTGTCGCAATAAAGCCGGCAAAGCGAATAACGTTTATACTCTACAACGTAATACACTTAACTTACTTTAACTTTAATCAGCATGTTATTTGTGTCGAATTTTCTCTAAAATTGATGAAGTACTAAAATTTGTAATTTTCCTATTACTATATTTTTTTTTTTTTTTTTGCAAATTTGTTGTTGGGCTTAGCCGTGTTGCAAAAGAGTTAATTGGCGATGGGATATGCAACACTGATTTGTCCCAGTGTTGACTAGTGAGACATTATTTAACAGCTGTAAAAAATGTCGTTCACTTTAACAGAATATGTTAAACTTGACGTTAAATTAAAATTTGGAACGTTACATATTCAAAAACGTTTTCTTACTAATTTCAGAAAACAATATTTCAAGATCATGAGTTTTGTGAACCATTTTATCAAAGCATGTAATCAATCATTTTTTTTTTGTCTTGTCTTTTTATTAGAATCCTAAATAAAATCTATACTGCTTAAAATATTTACAACTAAATCAAATGCACTTCGTTTAAAACCTGAGATCTCTATGTACGCTGAGATTCTAAGCGTTTTTCTTCAATTTATTCCAGTTACGTATGGCCTCCCCTATATGACGAATATCTCTTGCATAGGTACGACAGCAACCACCAATAATTTTGGCACCTAATTGCGCCCACTCAGGCACGTAGTTGGCCAACGGCACGCAGTGTTCGCGTCCTTGCCAACCATTTGCAACATCATAGACTTCTCCACTATTGGGATACACGACAAGTGGTATTTGTTCGTCCACACTTCGTTCACCATTCAGGCTCTTGAACAGCGCAGTAACAAATTTCGGATGAACACAATTAACACCGACTGCCAAACATTTGTCCAGGGCGTTCCTCTCACTTAAGATATCCCAGATAGAATTGGCAGCATCCGCAAAACTTTCACCATGAGCCAAACTGGTTTCATCTTTGCACTGGAAGGCAACCCAAAATTTCACATCAGGATAGTCATCGCAGAGCATTTCAACCAAAGCTTCGGCTTCCATTTGGCATGGAATTGTCTCAATGGCCAGAGCATCCACACCAGCCTCCACGCAAGCTTCGATTCTTTGACGATGCCAATCAGTGATTGTCTTGGCGGGAACAAAATCCGCATAGCTACCTGTATACTCAGAGCCATCATGCAAATGAGCACCAAATGGTCCAATTGATGCAATGATCAGAGGGAAAACCTTAAAAAAGAGAATGTCCTTGTGAAGGGAACCTTTTAATTTTATGTAGATATTAACTTACCTTCTGGCACAGCCAATTTCGCTTCATAACATTCAGTGAGATATTTCTCCTTGGCTATGTGAGCCAATCTCACAGTATTCCTTATCAGCTCAATACTTTGCTCCTCATCCAGCTCCAAATACTCCATATAACCTTCGACACTGGCCTGATAAGTGTTTGTCAATATGATATCAGCTCCATCTAAAATAATTAATTGTTGCTAAGTGAAATCTAATCGATTTAGTTCAAATTAAACGGTAAACATTGTATCTAACGGGAAAGTGTGGTAATCAATAGATATAGATACTACATATGCATATAGTTAGATAGGACTGATGCAATCATTAGACTCAGTCTTAAACATTTTCGAAACTATTAAGCTAAAGTTAGTTTTATTTTATGTTGTTTTAGAAAGAAGAGGTCTGGAAAGGTCGTGGTAAAGAAAATATTAACAACTTTTTTACTTTTCGGACAAGGATCGAGAGTTTGAAAAGCAATTTATAGAGTGACCAGATATTACACTTTCAAAATGGAGATCAACAGGAAGCTATACGCTTTTTACTGCAAAGTAGGTCAGTTTTTAATTTTTGAATTCAACTTACTCTGCAAAAAGTCCAGGTGAGTATTAATGACTGCACTCATATTAGTGGAATTGAAACGAGCACTCCACAATGGATCACCGTCCACCGAATTGCCAACATGTACGGTCATCTGGGTGCCAAATCCGCCATCTTTAACCAAAACCCGCGACAGAGCCATATTTACAAGTTGCCTGACAGATGTTCCTATTAGTAAATAAAAAGCAAGTGATTGCCATTTCGGTGATAAGAATTTTGATTACTCTTTGTTTATGGGAACCTTGACATCTGATCGGCAATTACAATGTAACTTTAATGACCGTTAGAAACAAATGCCAGACCCTTTACCCACTTATCGCAAAAAATAGCAACAACAAAACGACTACAAATTCTTATCAACAGTTCAGTGAACTTCTTTTTAGTTAGAGAGAAAACAAACAAATAAATAACAACAATAACAACTTTGAATTGAAATTGATCATTTGCCAGACATGAGATATCAGAGTAAGCTCATCAAGACTCACCTTGAAATTATATTTATATTAAGTATAAATTAATCCGATTCAATTACAAAACAAGCTTCGTTTGAATTACAATTGCAATATAACTACTATAAAGATAAATATTCACCAAGGGAATATGGTCTGTAGTCCACTATAGTCGGTCCAACAACGATTTAAGTGTTTTACAACGATGTCGGGTAGCTTTTATAGGCTGCCCGCTGGCTCAGCTGGAGCAGCTCGAGTCTCTTATCAGCATAAAAACAAAATATTAAAAAAAAAGTAAACACACGATTATATATACACATGCATATGTACGTGTATATATGTATGTATGGCTGAATCTGAAACTAGACTGGTAGGCAAGTGCTTTCTGATAAGCCAAGTGCACAGCTGCTAGACAACATGAACATATCCCATACCCATGCCATCTCACAGACTCGGCCCGGTCCTTGTACCTCTCAACAGCGAACGGCAAACACCGTTGTATTTCCTTCAAGGCTGATGAAATTGTTTATTGTCAAAGTGCGTGGATTGGATTGGATTGGACAAAAGTCCAAGACAGACTCATGGAGACCGCCCAGTGATTCAATGATAACCTCTATACAGACCAGCCGGTGCCTACTAGACTCACTCTTCGAGAGGTTTATTGACTGCTTAGAGGGTATCAGTTGGGTATTAATGGTTTAGTCAAATGTTTTAGCCAACTTAATATTAAAATACACACCTGCAAAGGTGGAAATTAGCGAGAGACGATTTATCCCAATCTAGTTCATCTGATTACATTAATGTCACTCCCTTAGCTCAGAAGCTACATACATGTATATCAATTACGTTTCGTATTTAAGTTTAACCGTAGGTAGGCTAAGTACAAGAATTTATCAAATCGGACGACAATAACATAAAGCTTCTATCAACCGAAGCTCTAGGTGTAGGTTTTAGGTTGTAAAATGGGAGAAATCGGTTTTCAAATTCGAAATTCTAGATGATTGTGAGGTTCTTGACAAATAAACTCTCTCATTTCCCAATTAAAGGATAAGCCACTGATTTACCTAGCCACGAACCACAAAAGAATACAACTTTCGACAAACCCAATGATAACTTTTTTGATATTTGAAATTTTAGTTACTTTTATCAATTCCCCAATAAATAAAATAAGCAGAAATTGTAATTTTTAAAAAAAAAAAATGGTTTTTCTTGATTACAATCTATTCTTAACTTTTTATGTTGGCAACCTTGAGATTATTAAAGTTAAAAAAAGGCACAAGTTTTTATATGTAAGATTTAAATTTGTGTTTTAGCATTATAAATTTTAAATTCGGCAGATGTCTTACAATAATTATTATTTAAGTAAGGAGAAAATAAATTTCAGATTTTTGATATATGTATTTAAGATTCAGAAAAGGTGAGGGTGTTTAACTAGTCTAACCTTCTCAAAGTATGTGTATTAATTTGCACTTGTTTACCCAGCAATGTGACATATCTGCGCTGTCTCGCACTTGGCTAGATTCATTTTTCTTGTGCTGATTAGACACAAATAAGCATAAATCAGCTTGTTTCAATTCCCACACATGTGCACCTTATACTATATATGAACAGATTATATATGGAGATATGAGTTTATATAATTGTATATATATAAAAATGTTATGGTGTGTATATATAGATAGATAGATGTATGTAGGTCTAGGTCTAATAACATAAACCCGATTTCGCATTTAACAAGGCAACAAAAATTATATTTGATTGCTGTGTCCCGCGGTTATTGTATCAACACATACACGGATTTTCGCAATATCGTTCGGATAGACGCGACAACAGCCGCCGATAATGCGAGCGCCCAGTTTAATCCATTCCGGAACAAATTCAACAACGTCTTGACCAGAGCCAATCCATTCACCGGAGGCACTATCGTAAGTCTCGCCACGATTGCTGTAGACAATAAGCGGTATACGGTCTGGACCGGCCAGAGAATTAAGAGATTTAAGTAAGCTGGAGACAAAATTGGGATTGACACAATTCACACCAATGGCCAGCAATCGGCTCTCTTGGCAAGCGGCTTGCACCATCCTCCAAATGGCATGGGCAGCCTGGGCAAAAGATTCGCCATTGGCCAAGGAAGTTTCATTCTTAAAAAGTAAATTATAAAATTCAAAATATAAATTAGAAGCCAAAGATGGGTCTTGCTTACCCGACACTGAAATGAAACCCAGAATTTGACATTGCTGTAGGATGTTAGGATCAGTTCGGTTACTGCCTTGGCTTCTAGCAAACAGGGCATCGTCTCCACAGCCAAGCCATCCACACCGTTTAATAGACAGGTGTCGATTCGAACTTTGTGCCACTTTTGCAACAATTCTGTTTGCACATCATCGGAATACTTTCCTGTATACTCGGAACCATCATGCAAGTGTGCTCCATATGGACCGATGGAGGCCAAAACTAATGGATTGCGGTGGCAGATCCTACACGAAGGGTTCTCCCCCTGCTCAAGATCCTTGAGATAGATGCTTTTGGCCTGTAGCGCCAGCCTTGCACTTTGTGCTATCAGCTCTATACTTTCCTCCCGTGTAATTTGCAGGTACCGCATGAAACCCTCTACGCTCGATTGGTAGGTATTAGTTAATATGATGTCCGCCCCGTTGTGTAGAAAATCCAAGTGAGTTTTTATCACTGCCTGAGGATTGGAGGAATCGAAACGTGAACTCCACAAAGGATGACCATCAACACTTTGGCCCAGATTGCGACTCAATTGGCTGGCAAAGCCACCACATTTCACCAATACCCCACGGGTTTCCCAAATCCCATCTCCACATTTGTTGCTGCTTGCGGCGCTCATTTTGTTTCTACGTGATATATTCATATACTAAAGTTATTAGCTTTTTATAACACGATTTTCACTTCTACTTACATGTTATTTGGTTTTTTGCTGTATTTGTTTTTTATCAGAGATACGTGAGATAATGAGTTTTATTTCTGTTTTACTTTGTTTTTGTGAACAGTTTTCAAAATTTTACCCCGTGGGCCTGCCAACTTGTGCCTGTATTTCTGTTCAGGGGCGGAAATGCCATTTTCGGGGGTGATTTTTGTCGTTTGCTCCCAAAAGGATAGTAATACACATAGACCACGGTTTTCCGGGAAGAATTTGAGCTTGTTCACTAGTCTCGATTAAGCGTGCTTACCTTTATTATGCAGGAGGATTTCGGAGTTTCCCACGTACCTGGATACATATGTAATATATATATATACAAACCATTAAATTGTCTCAGAATCAGGTTCCAATTGTATTTTCTAAATACATTTTTAAATATTTTAAAAAACAATTTCTCTTGTAAACATTTATTTAGCCTTTTATTATCACTGGAAGCAAAAATATTTGAACTCCACTCCTGCATACATTACAATTTTGCTTTCTCTCTCCCAATCAGCCAATCAGCTGTTTACAGTTGAGAATGAAATGTTGATTACACCTCGATGTAAGCAAGCAACAAGTCTATGGTACAGTAAAGTCCCAATAATTCGTATCAAACATTTAAAAAATGTTTCACAAATCTATTCCACTGCGATTTCGAACAATATAAATAAGTTTTCAATCTCAATGAGTTATGAGTTGGATTCATTTGCTCGATAACTAAATAAAAACACATTAAAAACTTGGTGTAGGTATGTAAATATGCATAATTTATATAGGCGATATAATAATACATATGCAAAAACAAATTGATTGCTAACATATATGTAGATATATATATATATAAATATTTGTAGAATAATAAGCTGCCTTAAATACATTTGTTATTGAATGTTTAATTCTTGTGTTTATAATTGATCAGGTGAAAAGGGGGGGACAAATAATCACAATATACAAATTTGTTGCATATAAAATAAATAATTAAGGGTCTGGAGGGAAAGGGAAGAAAGGGTGAAAACAAAAGCAAAGCAGTTTAAACAATAAATGTAACTTTGGTAATCTTACTCAGGGTATAAATTCTAAAACGTTTGACATTCTCTCGATTATTTGTTGCTTGTTTTTGTTTGTTTTTAAAAGCTAAAATTACATTTTGCACTAAATAACAATAATAGGTATGTATGTATGTATTAATGGATGATTCCGGTATATATGTATTTATATATGTTTAGTCTGTATTTCATATTTTCAATATTGTTCCAAAAATACAGTTTATACATTTTTATGTATATATTTTTGCAGTTTTTCTTCGATTTTCTTTTGTTTTTCAGCGGCCACTGTTATTGAAGAGGGGAAAAGGGGGTAACAAGGGATGAATAATGCAGCAAATGATAGAAACTCAGAGATAAGCCAAATAATACAACAAAAAATGAACAACTTTCAGTCTCTCAGGTCTCTGCTCGTCATTTCTGCCGAAATTTCTGCAATGTTATTGTAGATATAAACGGGGGCTAGGGGGGATAAGGATACTCCTTCTAGGAGAATAGATTATTGCGCCGTTTTAGTGAGCCAAATTTCTTTTCCGCCTCCAATAGCATTTTCTCATTGCGAACCACCTCGAATGGTATGGTCTTTGAGAGACGATCCATTTCATGATCGGAGGGAAAATCCTCAAAACTCATATTACTGAAACCGGTTTTAGCTGAATTTTGTATGGTATTGGATTGAAAATTCCGACTTCCCGCACGATTCTCATCCTGTTGCTTCAGCCGATCACCATTGTTGCCACCCTTAACGACGTCGTCGTCGTCGTCATCGTCATCGTGGGATTGATATTGCAGACGTTGATGTTTCTGTTTGCTGCCCGAACTTAGGGACGTGGTGGATCCCAGAGCGCCACCACCGATGGACGATGACTTCTTGTACGCGTGTCCTTTGACCTTTTGGGTAAGTTTGGCCACTGGCAGCACTCTTACAGCCAAATTGGATTTCTCCTTCCTCGGTTTCGTTGCAGTGATGGAGGCGCCGGAGGAGGCGGCGCCGGTGGTGGCGATATCAGGGCGATCCATTTCGGCAGCATGCAACACCACGGGTTCCTCCTCATCGTCGGGCGTGAAGTCCGAGCAGCGATCTTGAGAGATTTGCACATATGCATTATCCGCAATTGGCAGCAAGGGCTTCAGGTGCTGAGGAGGTTGCGGTGCAGGAACTAAAACTGAAGCTGGTACGGGTGCTGGCAGAGGTGGTGCTATGGCTAGCACAGAGATAGCTTGCGGTGGACAGCTGGAGGAGGACGGGGTTGGACGAGGTGGACGGCACATTAACATAGACACTGCTTGGACCACTTAATTTATTGATGTTGTTGTTGTTGTTATTATTATTGGTAATAATGCTGCTCAAGGAGGGTTCGGGAGTTTTATTTTTGATAATGATTGAGTGGTTTATGGTCACCAGTTGTGCTAGTTGTGCTTTCTGTGTTGGGGCAATGACAGGAGGAGCTGGTGGAGGCACTTTGATTATATTATTGTTATTATTATTGATGTTGTTGTTGGTTTGGCTGGGAAATTGGAGCTGGAGCTGTTGATGTTGTTGTTGCTGTTGGTGTAGGTGATCACCTGACACATCAACACATTTGGGTATTACCTGTGCAAAGGGCTCCGATCCAAATAGATCCCGCTGTTGGCTTTCAACTCCCTCCACCTGTTGTTCGTCCACATTCTGAAACGGATTGAATATGGGCTCATTGAATTCATCCAGCTGTGGTGGCGTTGGCGTTATTTGTGCTGGAAAGTTGGCAAAATTCGCTTGATCACCACCCGAACCCTTCACAGGTGTCGAGGTCCACACCTCTGGCTGATTGGTCGGCTTTGGCTTGGATGGTTTTGGTTTGGATTTTCTTTTAATGGGCAAACCCACTGGCAGTTTAAATGGAGCCATAGCAAAGACATCCACATCATCCGCTTTTTCCAACTCTTCCAGTGGGTGCATTTCGGGACCACCTGGGATTGGCTCTTCCGAGGGAGATTCATTGCTACTTTTACTTTCCCCTGAACCATAGTCCAGTTCATCATCCAAAAGCAATGGACGATCACCAAACTTATGCAATAAATCACTTGAAGTGGGACTAAGCTCATCTGCATTTAATGTGGCATTCGGATCACCATTTGCTCCGGCCGCTGCTGCCAAGCGATCCTTTTTCTTCATTCTCACCTTGACCACCACCCGACTGCGCACATCATCCTCGTGGGTGGTCACACTCTCGCATTCGGCATGGTAGGCCGAGCTGCTACAGGTCTTTACACTCTCGCTTATGCCATCCATATCCATGGCCAGGGGACGCCGTCCCAATTTGGTCTGCATTGAACGCGGATTCTCGTCAAAGAGATCATCATCTTCGGCTCTCAAATCACTGGCCGAACCAATTGAATCGCCGTCCGAATCGGCAGCTTTGGCCGATTCCGCCTCCTGTGCCTGGGCAGCAACTGCAGCAGCCATTATATTCAATTGTTGTGCCGCCTGATGAGCTGCCGATGTTGGCTTCTTGGTGGCGCCTTGCCTCAGTTTCTTCACTATGGGCAAATGGGTGGCAGTCTTGTCCACTTTGTGATAGGCCACCTGTTGGATTTTGTGTATAGTTTCAGGTATATTGCTAGTAACCAATTGCATTTGCTTGAAAATTGCCGCTTTACTGCCCGTCACGCCCTCATCGCTGTCCTGTTGAAAGAACTCATTGGCCGAATCTGAATCATCCGATGTGGGCTGATCATTACTGCGAAGTTTTTCATATTTATTACGATCATCGAGTGGCAACTTCACATAGCCAGAGGAACCATCTCCTCCTCCACCACCGACTCCCAAACATTCCGAGTCCGTTTTAAGTTTACAACTTAATAACGAGGTCTTCTCCTCGCTGGATACTTCCAGTGTGGGGGATAGCAGCCATTTGGATGAATCGCCGGCTCCAGCTCCAACACTTCCGCCGGCGGATGATGATGCTACTATTCCAGAGGAGTTGCTGCTGTTGCTGATGATGAATTTAGCTGTGGATGAGATTGAAGGACTTTTATGCAGTAAGGTAATGAGATTACGTTTTACGATTCAGCTGGTTAGCAACAAATTGAATCACTAACTAAATAGTTATAAATGAATGGGATTAATTAATCATGTTTGTGTGATAAATCAAATGAATCAATGGAAATAATGTCTCAATGAGCCCCCAAAACGTAATACGATTATACAAATACATATATCTATATATATATGCGTATATATAGTAAGTTTATTTGTTAGTCAGAATGGAAAACCGCAACTCGTCTTCGATGTGCTCTTAAATAAAGGGAAAGGTTTGTCATGCTTTTGCAGATAAGAACAAGTAAAATGATTAGTAACAAAAATGAATAACTAAATGTTAGGTTTTAGTTATCAAATACAGTTAGTAATTAAAGTTAAACCAAGGTATGAGCCCACAACTTAGGAAATAAAAGTAAATACGCGCAAAGAAGTTTACACAGGACGACAAAATATTAAACATTTCTTAAATTTAAACCAAATCAATCTTTAAATTCATCTGAAATGATTCCAATATTGAGCAAATACTTAAATTATATTTAACTAATGTGGAGCACCAAATGCAGTGAGTCCTAAATTAAATAATACTTTTAAATTTTAGTTGCTATTCAGGGCAAAGACTCTCAGTTGGAGAAAATTCTTTAAAACTTTAACTAGAGTTAATTACTTTAAATTTAGAAACATTTGAAGATTTTTGTCATCCTGTGTTACTTATCAACTATGTGACCCATTGTATATATTTTCTTAGATTTCTTTCATTCATTTCGTTTTTTGTTTGTATTCATAATTACAATTTATTTGATTTGCTTCGATATTATTTGCAATTTCTTTTTTGGTTTGTCTAATGATTTATTGCTTATACATTTTGTTCTTTCTGTGTATTCTGTTGGTTGGTTGGATTAACTTACTAATTAACGTTTCATATATATAGTATGAGTGTGTATATATATATAAATATATAGTTTTTCTATTTTGGACATCTGATCAATGTGTTGTGTATGTGTCTTGTTTTACCTGACTTTTGTTGCTTTCACTGCGCTTGCCTTTTTATTTAGTATTTATATATTAACTTTTGATTTTCTATAATTTAGATCTTTGGATTAATTATATAGATTTGTTTTGTTTTGTACGCCTAATTGAACATTAGTTTTTATTACACGGAAGAGAAGTTAAAGATCGCTGCAATCGACATTGGTTTTGTTTTTAGCTAGGTTTGGGTATATTGTCTTTACTTGGATTGAACAATAACAAGAAAGTTTATTTGTTAATCGTCTGCCACATCCGGAGTGAACGCAGCTTGATAAGAACTTTAAAGAGAAACAATAAAGATTTCAAAAAAAAGCATCATACCCACAGCGAACTTCGGCTAACCGAAGTTTTAATACCCTTGCAGATTATCTCAACTTTTTGTGTTTAACTAATGGAAAACTTTACTTAAAAAAAGTTAATCCTTTTGCTGTTCCATTTTTTTAAAGTGAGTCAACTTATTCGTTTTGTTCACTTGCTCACTAAATTGATCACTTAATCAGTTGCTCACCAAAAGTATTCGGAATTTTATTGTAATAATCTCCTTGATTATTTTAATATTATGAAAAACATTTCCTAATTTTTAAAAAAGAACAATTGAAAGAGAAAACGTTCAGTTTCCTGAGCAACTAATTTTTGTTCACTCCCTCTAAGTAGTTAGTATTAACAAATCAGAGCTTAATCAAACAATGGTCATAATATTAGATAGACATTTAGGGGTATTCTTGGTTGGGGTTGCCTGGTTATTGGAATTATGTTTCCTTTTTAATTAACAAGAAATTGAAGAACAAATATTTTTTGGGCCATTCGTCAGGTTCAGCATAGATGTAATTCTGATCTGAACACATTGAGAATTTTGGACAATTTGTTTGAAAAATTGTCCCTTTTTTGGCTTTGTTCCTTTGTTTAATGTAAAAAAACAAAATCTTAAAATTCTGAATTGTGGTAATTGTGTTTCGATTAATCATAATTAGCTCAAAATTACGGGCTGTATAAGAAGTAAAAAATGTTTTGAGAAAAGTTCGCATTTTAAGACCATATTTTCAATACTCCAAAGAATAAATTGAGCCAAAACAATGAGGACAACAGTTTTCCAGCCAACCCGCTAAGTAGAGTTTATATAACTTTCTATGGATTACAATTTCTTAAAAGTTGTCTGCGAGGGTAAAACACCGATCAAATTTAAATATATATATTAAAAAAAAAATAATAAAAATTGAATTTGCTTGAGCAATACAAAGCCTAAATTATTAATCTCTTTTCAATGTTTTTTTTTTTTTTTTTTTTTTGATAATTTCAGTTTTTAGAATTGCACGTTGATATAATGATAACAGATAATAATATTAAGTTAAGATAATTAAATTTTCATAAATTTTGTTTTCTTGATATGCAAATAATTGCCTTATTTCTCTCTTGCTACGCCATACAACATGAATAAATATATAAATGTATATATATATAATTTTCTGTACTTAATAGTTATGTTAAATTTACATAGTATTACAGGACACTCGTACACAGACACACACCCATTTACATTTTACATACAATTAGATCAATCGAATTGAATTAGACGACAAAATAATTAGAATTCGCTTTTCAATTTTCTATTTGTTTGTCAACCCACAACCACTAAGTTTTTGCTTTTACTGTTAATTCAAGTAAGTAATACATAATACAATAATAATTGTAATAATAATAATATTAATAACTATAATATGTTTTGTAACTAACTATTATTCTCTAGCATTTTAGGACCAGCACCAAAAAGTTCTATTCTATTTTGTTAGAAGCGCTTAGATTTGATATTAAAGTGTTTGTCGTTCATTTTGGTGTTTGGTTTATGAACAAATAAGCAAATCAATTGTACAATTATGAAACGAATTTCAATCAATATTTAATGAAATGTTTTTACCTTTGTTTTGATATACAATTTTTAAAGAATAAGCAACATATTTGCTGCTTTTAAAATGGGTTTTTCCAAGTTTACAAAGTTCAAGTTGATGTTTAATTTAAAAAATCGTACTTTTTACAAATATTTAAGTTACAAATTGATTTGCTTAATTCGTCATGAGAAAGCCCAATAGAATAGTAATAGAATCTAAATCAAAGTTACACTACAAAAGGACACAATTTATTCTCATTTTCATTTAGGGTTGGTTAGTAGTGGTTGAAAAGGTGGAGTTGCTTGGTGTGATTGTTGTTGTTGTTGTTGGTGGTGGTGCATCATTAGATATTTACAAATAGACAACGCTCCCGACACCAGTAGAGTGAGATTAATTAACAATCCACTCTTGGGCTTATGGCACACCAAAGGTGTAAGAGGTATCGCGGAAAAGAAATGTTGTCATTGTCTCTCTCTATATATGATGCAGTTGCAGTTGGCTGGCTCTAGTGCTGATGTGTCCTCCACCTCCATCATTCTGCTTCGGGTGGGGTGTGGGGGCCGAGCTTTGATTATGCAGCAGCAAATCGTTTACTAGGTAGCTGTAGTTGGTATTTTAGACTACGTCTACGCACAAATCACTTTCTGTACTTTCTGCATCGAGATTGAGAGCAACAAAAGCAACAATCGGAAAACTAAACGTATATCTGGCATATCTTTTTCTTTTTTGATTTTTTTTTTTTTGCAAATATATAAATATATATTTTTTTTTTTTTTTTTTTTTTTTTGAATTTGTTAAATATGGGAAAGTTCATGCTTTACCTCCGGTTTTGCGTAACGAGCTGGCCTTCTCACGCAGTCCGGGTGGCAAACTGAATGGAGCCGAGCCGAATGGATCCTCAGGATGTGGCGAAATAGCGGCAGCAACAGTGGCAACAGCGGCAGAAGGATTAGGGACAGCATTAGTGGCAGGCGGAAAAGACTGATGTGAAGCAGGAGGAGCTGTTGTCACGGCGACAACCACATTTTGTTCGGTAGGCGTTAACGTTGAAGTGGTCGATGCCGATTTCGCTGTTATACCTAAATGAAACATTAAACAAAATGTTAAAATGACTCAACTATATATCAGTGAATGCAATTCCAACTCACTTCCTTGACTGCCCCGTTGACGTATCTTATCAAATTCCGCTTCAAATATATGATCCTCGGTCATTTGGCTAAATGGTTGCTCCTCCTCAAAGGGATTCCAGGCCTCAACACGTTTATCCATTGTTTGTCGTCCGCCGAATTCTGTGCTGCATAGTGAGGCAGTTGCAGCTGCATATATACCCGGATTCGAGGCTGCAGTTGCCAAAGTCGCTGGCTGTCCATCGCCGGCAGCGGCAATATTATTGTTATAGGGTGCCAAAAACTGACTGGTCTCATTGGCGAAGGTTCTGCGAGAATTTGTGTGGGGGGGAGTGGATGAGTAGAGCAAAATAAAGCAAAGGAAAATGTACAGAAAATGAAATATAAAATTTATCGTATTGATCTTAAGACTACAAAAGGCTATTGACTCTGCGGCTCATCATGGCTCATCAATTGTAGCTCTTACGGGTTAGAAGAGAAAGAAGAAAAGCCGGAGGAGTGAGAGCAATTGAAGGACAGAAGAACAAATATGTATGTGTGGTGGAGGACAGTGTGTAAAAACTTACTTATTGAAGGCTGAGGTATCGCTAACATTGCGCCGATGACCGCCCGTATTGGTAGGTTTGGGTGGCGTTAACATATTCTTTGTGGGCGTGCCACCAGAATTTGTGATTGACGTATCCTGCTGATTTAGATCCTCTTCTTTTGACTGCTTTTCAGGCGCTCCTCCGCCTGCTGTTGTGGATAAGGATGTTGTGACGGTGCTGTTAGTATCACTGGTCTCGTTAAACGGATCTGGATAACCGCTTGACTCAAACAGTTGACTACCCACTGAAGTGGTAGTCGATGCTGCTGTTGTTGTTGCTGTCGCTACTGCAACTGGAGCTGCAGGAGCTGAAGGAGGAACCACACTGGCTGGCGGCATGGCTGGAAAATTGGCCTGAAATTGCTCAACCACCGGTTGCGGCTGCGGCTGAGGTGAGGTGATATTTTGCCTTGGCGAGGGACTCGGTGGCAAGCCCAAACCTAAGCCAGGACCACCGTGCGCAACTGCCGAAGATCCTTTAGGACGAGAGCGTGGAACCACACTGGTTCCTGCCTCTATTATGGATACATTTTGAGTTTTTGCATTCGCCTGTTTGGCAGCAGCCGAATTGATTCTCTTTGCCTCCGATTCAAAAGGCGGTACAAGCAATTGATCAAAGTTTGGAATGGGCGTTTTCTGCAAAACAAAATGAAAATATTCCTTAGAAAGGAGAGCTCAAAGCTCTAATTGGTTTTGGATTTCACTCACATGTAAGTTCTGAACGGGGTTATCCTTGCCGGCCAAACGGAAAGCCACTTCACAAACTTGCCATATATTCGGACGCCTCTCTATATCAGTGTCCAGCATATATTTAATCAATTGATGCATACCCTTGGAATATTTTGAGCTATCTGGTATGGCGAATTGGCCATTCTGTATGGCCAGCGTGCTCTCGCCGAATGGCAGGGAGAAGAAGCATAGCTTATACAGCATACAGCCCAATGCCCAGATATCAGCCTTCGTGGTTATACTCTTGCCACTGTACAGATCAATCATTTCGGGTGCCCGATACGACAAGGTCGTATACTTTTGTATCTCCTCCTCAACCATGGTCACACCATGTTGCTGTGGATTCAATGTCTTGCCCGTGGCTGAACCGAAATCGCATAGGACAAAATTACCGCCATCGGTCTGCAAAATGTTCTCGACTTTAAGGTCACGATGTATAATTGGTGTTTGGCAGTAATGCAAACGGGAAACTGCCTCGGCAATATCACAGAAAATGGTTAGCACCTCGGGCTCGGTGAAGCCAATATGTAATCTGTTTGAGAGTTCAGAGAATTACTCGCTGGATTTTACTAGCTGATGGTTACACTTACCTAGCATTCATCATGGCCAGCATGTGATGCTTACAATACGGCATCAATAGCAGAACCTCACAGACACCATTCCCCGTGGGCGTTATGCTGGAGTCCACATAGCCAATAATATTTTTATGACCGCTCAGATTGCTCTGCGAATTTGGCGTTTCGAGTTTTTTGTTTGTTATCAATCGGATTAAGATTAATTAATGTTATTAGTGATACTTACTGCAATCTGTATTTCCCGCTTGGCCACATTCAAATCATGATCATTATTCACATACATACGCTTCAAGGCGTACTTCGTAGCCGAGGCATTGCCTCCACCGTTGCCGCGTGCCAAAAAGACCATGGCGAAGCCACCTGATGGAGAGGAGGAGAGTCATTAGTAAAATGATACGCCAACAAACCGATGACAGTCTACAAACAAAGAAGAAACAACTCAAGGAAGGTAAATAGTGGGTGGGCGCATATCCTTTACGTGTTGACTTAAATCGCAAGTTCTTTTTAGTATTGTTTATCTTTGAATTGATTTAATCATTAACAATGGGGGTCTACGTTAATTTCAATTCTAATTCTAAATAAAGTCGTAGTCACAGACGGATCTAGAAAATATTTTTGAGGAAGATCGAATAAAAAGATCTTCGGGTGGTTTTCAGCCCCACGGACTTTTCCCTGCATCCGCTCTAGGTCCGCTCTGACTTGTCCTTAATAAAAACTAAATATTATACAGTAGAATCCGGTTATATCCGGAAGACGTACTAACCGGAGGCCCTTTCATATAAGTTTGTATTGGGACCAACCAATCACTCATCGAACTTTAGTCGCTATAACCGGACGGACGTTATTCTACTGTAGTCACAAAGCAAAGTTTAATTTGTTATGGTCATTTAAAATGGGTCATTTACATTAATGATCTAAAATATTATGTGAATCCCCTAAATGAAGTACGCCTTTCTCTCTGTCTCTCTCCCTCTTACATTCTTCTGATAACACTGCCCGTCATAAGTTTAGCATCCCTTTTAACGTTCACCGTTAATGTTGCCAAACTATTGAAATAAGTGACTCAACATATTTTCCTACAATATAATTAGTTACTTTTGCTTTTAATATTGTAATATTGTTAAATTTTTGTTAAAAGAAGTGCCAGATAGGTCAAAAACATTTATCTTTGTAAAACCATGAATTTGTTTTTTTTTTTTTTTGCATATAAATTGGATATTTTTGTTAACAAATTAATAATGGGTATTCCGTTCTTTGTTCGATATAACTTAGGTAATTCGCTTAGGCATCGAATCATACAATTTGGCAATATAATTTAATAGAATGAACAACCAATCGTTTTCAATGCTTTTTATGAAGTCCGATTTCGATACTTTCCGGCCTCGTATATCTTCCTAGCCAAGCATTCCCAGACATTTTCTATAACATTTAGGTCTGACGCGTATGGGAGTATAGGATTATATCCCTGTTGACCCCATAAGACTCATAGTCACACTCATACGAGTGATGCCTTCTCACTTTCTAATTCGATCATGAACCAGACCGTTTTATATTGGCCTAATCATTCAGTCCTAAACCAGGATACGCCTTGAAGCCGAACACAGTCGGCAAGTCACAACCACACAAGCGTGCCGAAGTGATGTCGATGTCTTCCCTTTGACCTCTTCTGGTTTCATTTTGAACAATCTTCTCAAATAAAGTTCGAAGAGTTCTCAAAAAGTCTTGAATTCTTGACGCATCCGCGATTTTACGGTCCTGGCTGTGTGTAGTGGGGCATCCTTCTGCTGGAAATAGCACTTAAAACTCTCTAGTTTTGAATCGAGGAATGCTGTTTATAAAACGACTCCGCATTCATTCGAAATGTAAGGAACTGGAACTCGAAGGTTCCGTAATATGCTCCACTTTAGAGAGACCATTATTAATTCAACTTGTTTTTCCGGCTAAGAAAATCTCAAAAAATGCGAGCTTCTTTCCGCAGGTGGTTAAATGGCGCTAACCTGATGACGCGCAGTGTATATTGCTCATACATGGCATCAAGTTATTAAAACACAGATGAATTCCAAACTTTTCAAGTCCATTAATAGAAAATATTAATTTTCCGGGTTTTTTATCTTACAGTGATTGTTCATACACGTATTATATGTACATATATAGAACTCAGATGACTGCACGTTAGACCCGTCATTCTCAAGTTATTTTTATCTTAAAACGGGTATATTAATTTTGGTCAGAAGTCTGCAACGCATAGAACGAAGCATCTCAGACCATATAAAGTATATATATTCTTGATCAGCATGACGAGACGAGTTCAAATAGCCATGTGCGTCCGTCCGTCCGTCTGGATCAACGCGAACTCTTCCGAGACCGTAAGAGCTACAGAGCTGAAGCACGTAGCACGTAGCACGTAGGCTTGTATATACTGCAGGCGTTGTATATCTCGGATTCAGCCGGATCGGACCACTATATCATATAACTGCCATACAAACGTCAAAGTCACGAACAGTGACTTTCTTAATAACTTCAATAATTTTATAGCTATTGTCGTGAAATTTAATATAAGTTAGTTTATTGTACATATCTATAAACGACTGTGCCAAATTTGGTCAAGATCGGGTGACTATATCATATACCTCCCATGGGAACGATCGCTCGAAAACCGTGACTTTTGTCAAAAAGTTCGTTATATCCTATGCTAAGATTGAAGGCCGTTCTTTCGCAAACATTAGACTTTTTGGATAAAACGTTTTTACACTTTGATATCTATGAGTAAGGAAAGAATTAACAAAACAGTTGCAAGGGTATACAAACTTCGACGCGGTCGAAGTTAACCCCGGCCCTCTGGTTTATTGCTTATTTTAACAGAATTTGCGAATAATAACAAAATTAATATAACCCTTTTTTTCAGGGCTGTGTAGATATTCAACGAGATGTATGAAGATTATAGGAAATGAAAAAACTGGGGACCGGCAAAATCAATTCTATACACTTTAGGAATTGTGTGTTTCTTTTTGTCCCATTTACAAAACGTTTGGCATGTATTTTATTTCATATTATTGTAAATAGAATTGAAGTAGACCCCCTCTCAGCTCGACATTACCCCCCTCCTATCGCCAACTTCCCTAAATACTGAATGTGAGTGATAAAAAAAAGCAACGCAATATACTAAACTATTGAAGGTCACGTACAGTAACAACAACAACAACAACATTAGCAACAATAATAACAAAATCAGCAAACAGCAAATAAAACATTCAATTGACATGATGGGTGGGTGGGGGTGGTGACTAAAAGGCGTCGAGGGGGGCTAGAAGAGTTAGCTTGGTGAGGGAGACGAGAGGAGAGTCAACTCAAAATGTAAGCTATTGCTCGATTTTCGTTTGTGAAATTATAACGTCAAATGTTAATCAATGCTGAAGGTTGAACAAAAACAAAAAAAAGTAACAAATAAAAATAAAAATGCTACAACAATAACAAAAACAACAAACATATGCACACAATTGTAACGAAGCGAGAAAACTTGAGAAGGCAATTTGAAACGCAAATGAGCAAATGAACGGAGAAGACAGAGACGCAGATACAGGTTCCCCCATCTTCAAGACACCCCTTCCCCTTCTCCTTGCCCACCCCCATTCCCATCGCACTCTTTAAGTGTCCACTTCCATTTATCAAAAACAGAAGAAGGTGACAAGGGGTAACAGAAGGGGGCACGAAAGAGGTAAAGCTCTTTCGTTCACCGTTTGTCGCTTAGTCATTGGCCTTTGTACAAAACAGAGAGAGAGAGAGGGGGGAAAATTGAACCTAACTAAAAGAAAGCAGGTAGCAATTAAAAACCTTACAAAATGATCGACCAATACAATACCGTGGGTTAATACAGTAGAATCCGGTTATAACGACTCCGCATATAACGTCCGTCCGCCGACTATAGTTCAATGAGTGATTGGTTGATCTCAATACAAACTTATATGAAAGGGTTCCTTGGGCGTCGTTATAACCGGATTCTACTGTATTAGAAACGATACAAAAATCAAAGTCGAATGAATCCATTCGAATTGAAATCAAATGAATGAGTGACAACTGTGAATGAGTGTGAATGCTTGTCAAATCTCTGAAGAAGGCAAAATGCAATAAACCATCGAGATATACCAAGGCTCTCGAATCATTCGAGTTGTTTTGTATTGATTCGGACAACTAATAATTTAATCAAAAATGTTCGGATAAATAATGGTGAAATGAAGGCTATTATCATTTGAATATCCAATATACCAAAAATTTTGGTATACATTTTCCTTGGATTGTACGTTTTCGGGCAAATCTTGAAAAATCTAATTTAGAAAAATTTCTGAATTGCCTAATCCATTATGTACGCAATGGATCTTCCAACATTAACATTAACATTACTTCACTAGTTGGGAAAAAAAGTTTATACCTGTATTTTGAACCCGATAAGAACAATATTGTAGTCTGAGTAGGTACTGATCCAACGATCACATATAAGTATTTACTACCTTTATCGGAATTCGAATGGATTCGAATCATAGCAACTCATTGTCTTACTCTCTAACTTATTCAGTAAGTTTTGTTTCGTTTGAATGTTGTGAGACTAAACTTTACTTGAAGTCGATTTACAAAGTCATTCAATTCATTCAAAATGTTTTGAATATAGTTAACTCAAATTTAATTCTCCATTATTCAGTCAGCTCTCTAGTTAATAGGAAAACACTTCGTTTTTAAACTTATTTCGATTCTAAATTCAAATTTAATTCAGTATGTTTTGTATGTGATTATTTATTAGACAAATGCATGAGTAGCAAAAAAACACATTCGAATATATGTACACCACTCGAAATGAAATGAATGAGTTAACAGGTCTCGAATGTATTCGAATGACAAAGCGTTTGTTGTTTTTTTTTTGTTTTTGTGGTTACAGAAACAGGAAATAAGTCAACATACACCTCCAAAATGTGAAATCTGATATTCGAGTTATCCAAATGCTGTCACTTTTGCCTAAGTACTCATTTCGTTTCAAGCAGTATTCATACTTCAATTCAATATTCATACACACTCACTCAATATGAGCCTCTCACTCACTCAATTCAATTCGCGTGTACTCATTTTATTTAATATGTGAATGAAATCATGCAGATGTATAATATTTATTTAAATAATGGGAAGTATTCAATTAGTTAGTTAAAACATTTATTGTTCCTCATTTGTATTTCCTTGGTGTTTTTGTGGGCCTTTAAAAATATCTCAATTTGAGACCATATTTCATATAAAATATCTTGGACAATATTCTTAATGAATAAGAATTATGTGCATTTTAGGATAGTTAATCAGCCCCGGCGCTACTAATTGTTTGACCACAAGTGTATCAAAAGTCACAGCTGATTGAATAGAGAGGCAAACCACAATCCTTGCCAAAATAACCAACAAATTGTAAATGTAGGGGGAGAGAGAGAAAGAAAAAATAAATCTATATGAAAATAAAATTGTCAGTCAAGGTAATCAAAATACTAATGGCAAAAAGGAATTTAGTTTCGTTTCTTTTATTTGCCAAACAATTCACATTTACACATACAAATCGCTTATGTACATATGTATGTATGTATGCATATGGATGGTTGGAGGAGCATTATTCACTTTAGAATTCAAGGACAAGGACAACACAAGACGAACACAGGCAAAAGTCCTTCGAGCTTGAACTTTGTCATTTGGAACAGGGAGCCAGGAGAACGAGTAATAGAAAATGCGCCGCTGCTGCTGCTGCTGCTGTTGGTTCTTGTCACTTCATTGGCTAAATTAACATAATTGATTCAATTGATTTGTGGCTTTTATTTTTATGAAAAAACTAAGTTTCTGTTTCTGTGCAGCTTGCTCAATGAATGTTTCTGGTTTTCTGTTTTATTGGAAATTTGTAGAATTTGCCAGTCGGCGACAAGTGGCGCCCACAATTACTTGGAGGAAGAGAGAGAGAGAGGGTTCAGGGGCGACTTTCTGTTATTTCTTATCTATTATTTTGTATAAACGCCCCACATATTTGAGACAGTTGCTAGTTATACTTATTTGTTTTATACATATAAAACTGTTTATCTAATCTAACCGGTTACGGTGGGTGGGGGTACGACGAAACCAGGGGAGCTCCCACCTGTGTATCAAAGTAAAACGATAAGCATAATACTTGCTACGTGAGCCAGCATACATTCATTAGCCGGGGAAGGGGAAGGGGTATGCGGGGGAGAGAGAAATATAAAGAAAATCTCAACCTCCATTTGGGTTTTCCATTTCAACAATTTTGCACCTTCTCACCTTCGGCCAGGACATCTTCAACGGTGACCGCAACGCGTCCCACTGTAAACACTTTTCCCACAAATGAGTTTGTCTCCTTGGATGATGACACGCTGCTATTGTGCGAATTATCCAGTCTCGAGTTTTCATTTCGCTCGAATTTTGATAGGATTTTCTTCATTTTCCAATTTTTTTTTTTTTTTTGCAACAGTGGCAGAGCAGCGGCTGCGACGTCGACTGCACTGGCCTCTCACTCACACACGCACACACACACACACACCCACACTTATTTACTGTTGTTGATTATCGTGGGATAGCCGCTTATTAGCCTCGAGGGCAGTTAATTAACATTTAACTAGAAGTTTTCTATGCGTTTAATTAGCTTTATTTTGCGCACTTTCCGTTTTTCTTTTTTCAGAAAAGAAAGTTGTTGCCAACAACCAACAGAGATAAACGATAACTCGATTACGATAGGTTTTGCTCCGATAATGTCGATAACGATAGGTTTGCTCCGATAATGTTGATAACGATAGGTTTGCTCCGATAATGTCGATAACATTGTTCCCGAGAGCAGTGCTGGGAAGTGCGAGGAGATTAATGTTGGAAAATGATGAATGGCGGTAATTTTTAAAAAATCTCCGCTTCCAATAATATTTTCATTATTTTTCTATATATCTTTTAGACGTTTTAGTATCCCTCACCTATTCGGTTGCTCCTTATGGTGTGTATCTGGCCGATCTTCTTGAGGACGGACATAGTCAATTATGCCGCAAAAGTCTCTCCACATTTTTGTCATTGGAGTACTACTGGACGTTATCCCCTTAATCCCAATGTCAGTCCACATGGCATTCCTGGTCTCTGCTCGCCCGATGGCCGTCATTTGGCCCTAAATGGTGAATCTTCTATTAACGAAACGGTGCCATCCAACGCTGTTCCTGCGATGTTCAGATCGACCCGTTTTGCTCAGTGTGGCCCGAATCCACCACCACCACACTGCTTTCGTTTGAGCAGCTGATTTTAGTGGTGGGTGATGTTTTTACTTTCGTGGTGAGCGCGGAGCTTGGTTGTGCCGCATTTATTTATTTATTAAATGTTGTGAACAGCAGCGGATTATTTCGAACGCAAATCAAATGGTGCACCGAAGTTAATTGATCCAGAGGAGGAAGGTAAGGGAAAAATGCAAACCAAACAGCATCAGCCGGCGAAGAACGGCAGTAAGGATGATGATGACGATGAACAACAATCACACTCACAACAAAAGCAACAGACGCAACAACAGCAACAAATTGGCCTAACCACTAAGGTGGCTCTTGGTCGGCTTCATGAGGAGATTAATAAAGTTCTCAAGGAATATGAACAGCATTATGCCAGCGAGAGGTAAGTGGGATTAAATGATAAAAGTTAATGACCTTGACCGCCCCTTATCACCGTGTTACCAATTCTTTTTGTTTTCACTTGAAGCTATTACCGAAAATTGCGGGCCGCCTTTGTCAAGCGATACGAAAGCCCCCTGGGCTTTCTGTCCATTGGAACGACTGTGATGACAGCCTGCGCATTGCTAATCACTGGGATGTTCTGGCCAGCCGTCGCTTTGCTTGCAATTCTGGCACTGGACTTGATTGTCGTGATTAGGGAAAATAATTTACGGCGTACGGAAATCATACGCAAAGGATTTGATGCTCTTAGTGAAATTCAACTGGCTGAGGAGCAATTCAGCGCGGATTGGAACACTTTTAACTATCCACATTTAAGCAATCCGATGTCACCCTGTGTGTCGCTGCAGTGGACATATCGCGATGGCATTATAGTGAATTTACCCTGGGCCCTGCTGGTAAAGGGAGATTACATTGTTCTACGGCCTGGTCATATTTCACCGGGCCCTTGTCACGAAGTGGATACGCAAAAGTTTTTCAATTCAAATGAAATCTATGGAGCCTCCCAAATGGGTGATCCACCCGTTAAGCCTGTGGCCAGAGCGCCACTACCTGATTTAGTATGCTGCTTGGAGGAGACGCCTTACTTGAATAATTTAAAAATCTGTCTGAAGAACTCACTGAAACGGCCACCGACAATTTACAACCAACAAAGATATCTAGTGAGTTAAATAGTTTTGACCGAATTCCACTAAATATAATTGTGAATCTTGTCTTTCAGCTGGTCACCAAGTACATTCAACAATGGGGCTTTATTAGTTCCTTGATCATTACATTGATCTTTGGTTTAGTGCATTTACATGGCTATGGACTGCCCACGGATGTTAAGCACAATTGGCGTTTTGTCCTCATCGAATCACCTGCAGCGGCAGTTATACCTCTATTGCCGTTGATCTTTCCTTTGATGTGGATTGCCATGAATCTGTGGGGCATTGCTCGATTGCAATGTTTCCTAAAGACGCCGCAGGCTGTGCTTGAGAAACAGGCCTCCAAATCGTTTGAGGAGGACTTGGACACTCCTTCCTATGACTATGAAAATGTGTCGCTGTTGCGTTCAAATGTATTGCGCATTTGGCTTCAATTGTGGAAAGGTGATAGTGAACTGTTGCCCCGTTCTGCCAATTTGGTACAAGTTTTGGGATCCATTTCGGCTTTGTGCTGTGTGGACAAGAAGGGGATACTGTCGTGGCCCAATCCCACTGCCGAAAAGGTTTTCTTTTTGCACAATACCGATGAGGAGGTCAATCTAGAAGATGGCACACATAGTCAGTCGTCTGGAGACACAGAAAGTGATGACTTGCCCGATGTGGATGTGGATGAGGATCACAAGGAGCGTGGCATCGTTGCTGAGGTATTGGATCTGACACACGATCAGCATTGTCCATTCCGTTTGGAGTTCGATGATCATGAGTGGAAGGCACATATAAAGTCACTAAAGCCTCTAGGTAAGACCAATCCTATAGCCTTTATCGTAGCAAACTACATTAGAGAATTTATCTTAAGGTCTGGCCATACTTCTCAACACCTGCTCGCCGTTAACCCATGAGCACTATGCCCAGTTCTGTGGCCATGTCACTGCTGTGGCTATGCTTGATAAAGATTTGGTTCCCGTCACAAATCGGTATGCATCGTATGCCATTATTGAAACCAGTAAAAGCTTTTTGCATGGGTACGTACTACGTAGTTCCATTGCCATACTCATTACTCTTAAGACTTTAGACCTAATCAAAGAAACAAAAAAAAGTTATAAACTCTACAGACAACAAATCAGCCTGACCACAACAAACATATTTTTTAGTCATTTATTTGGGTTATATATTTTTGATTTTTGACCCAAATCGGATACAAATTGGTAAAGTTCAAACAAAACAAAAAAACAAAAAGAAAGAGTATACAAAAAACGTTAAAATTAAAAGTATTTTTTGATTTCCATATACAGTGAAACCTCGATATAACGAACTTCGTTATAACGAAAACCCCCCAATATAACGAATTTTTTGTTAAGTCCCTTGTTATACTAAGGTTTTACATTTCAGTACCTATAGCGAATCAATAGATATAACGAATAATTTTGCGATCCCCTCAGATTCGTTATATCGAGGTTTCACTGTATGTATTTTGTATCTCCCTAACAGCAGATTAATCCATCTATCATTTCATTTCCAAAAGATAAGAGTAACAATTAGTTTTCCTTTTAGTTTCTTCCCCTTTCTTTCCAAAAACTAAAGCAACAAGCGCACACACATTTTATTTTTTGTCTATTTAATTGGCATGCTATTTTAAGTAACAAACAACAAAAGCAGCAAACAAAAAAATTATTATGTAGTCCAAGAACGCTTAAATATAGTCATCTTATTTCCAACCTCCCCAACCTACTCCACCCACCTAACTTGCCTGCCGCATGCCGCCTGCCCACCCAATCCGCTCATGCTATGCTTGACTGCCTGCACGCCGTCTTTTTCATCATCTTCTGTGTATCCAGTGTAGTTTTTGTAACCAGTTCTAATCGGTTATCTTTTGATTCATTACCAGACGCTGCCTGTGCGAACTGGCCAAACAAATTGGATTCACTGATCATGCGACCGATCGATTTGCTCTGGAGGGACAACTGGCCAGCTATAGGCATTTGGTAAGCAAAATGATCCATTAGAGACATAAACATTCGATTCAATTGAAACACCTAATTGAAACCGGCTCAGTCTGCAATTTTCATCGAATTTGTTGTTTTCATCTTTTAGCAACCAGATGTGGTTCGTCGGGATATACGTTTCGCTCGGCAATTGCAGCTGTCGTCCAAGGTGAAGGTTCCCTTTCCTCACTCCCTGTCGGTAGTGATGCGAGAGAATCCTGGCGGTTATTTATCACTGTTCACCCAGGGCACAGCAGACATTATACTAGATTGTTGTGATGATTTCTGGGATGGCAAAGATTTGCGTCCGCTCTCGCCGCAAGATCGGAAACGTGCATTGGATTTTTATCAGCGAAGTGCATTGACCTCCTACTGCACGGCATTTGCATATCGTCCTCTGCGTTGTGGCATTCAAGGCGCCTTAAGTGGACCACATGGAAATGGAGGAGCCATAGCGTATTTGGAACTGCCGCCGGAATCGAAGTTGCGTATGCAGCATGTGGACAAGACACATTGCGATTTCCAGGGTGGTCATCATGTTAAGCTTAGTCACAGCATAAGCACCGATTCACTGCTGTTCTCGGAGAGCAAGGATGAGGACTGCAGCGATGTGGAGGGATGCTTTGAGATGCAGTGCCATCAGGTTTTCATTGGAATGGTAACCATGCAGTATCAGGCACAAAACGATATTGTTCAACTGGTGGAACGTCTGGAAAGGGCCTGCATACGTTTTGTACATTTCAGCAAGGAGAATGAGTTGCGTTCGCGTGTTTTTTCAGAGAAAATGGGCCTCGAATCGGGCTGGAACTGTCACATATCGCTGTTAAGTGAACCAGAGCCAGATAAGGATAAGGACAAGCAGAAAGAGAAGACTTGCAACGATGCGGAACAAAGCAAGTCACCAAAAAATGCTGGTAAAAGTCATGTCCACCACCACCACCACCACCACTACTACCACCACCACCACCACTGTCCACACCAATACCACTGAATCTATTGATAATTCTGACACTCATCTTCCCAGTGCCAAAGTCATAAACATACTGCCCCCCGCACCCGTAACTGCATCAGCAAGTGAAGCATCTCCTGATCTTGTAGGTGATCACCATCAGCACCAGCAACAAGGGGAGAATGAAGTTACTCCCGATTTAAATTATTTGCTGGGTCCTCCAACCAATTTGGAATCATCAAAAACTTTGAGCTCTTCGGCCCCGGGAGCCATTTCAAATCCTGATGATTGCCAGACCCTGGACTCAACTGCAGCAGGCGAAAACGAGGTGATCGATAAAAATAAAGACAACTCAGATGAATCCTCGGAAATCGAAAAGGGTGAGCAGGATCTGGAACAGCAGCAATCAGATCCAGAGCGACACAAGGTGCGCCACTCATTAGACTCGGCAATGGATGAGAACTGCCGCTCCATTAGCACTCTAACCGAGAGTACTGACCAGAGTGCACCCATTAATTTCGATATGTCCAATCGAGCCAAGTTGCCGCGCGGCATAGAGAACATACGGCCCCATTTGGAGCAAGTGGACAATGTGCCACTCCAGGTGTCCCTATTTACCGACTGCTCCGCCGAGGCCACTCGCCAGATGTTGGATATAATGCAATCGTATGGTGAAATAGTTGTCTGCCTGGGCAGCTCGGCTAGCAATGCCAATGCGGATATCTTTTTGCAGGCTGACTGTAGTATTGCTGTGGAACCCTTATATCCACAGGTCTGTCAGGATACGGATGCCTATACGGAGGCAAATATACAAAACAACAAACTCCATTGGCAACGTCAATGCAACGGCAAGGGCAAGCAATCAGACGATGAACAATTACTGGAAGGCGGCTTGCTGGGAGCACGTGCCATGCAGTCACCCGGCCACACAGTATCTCCAATCTATTTGAGCCGCCTTCTAAACTCACTGCCATGCTCAATAGCGGTTTGCCGCGACGACCCGCTTTCACTGGTGGCCATAATTGAGCTATCACGACGTTTCTCACTGGGCTTGTGGAATTGCATACAATATTGGGCCTGCTGTGCGGGCTCCATTTCCATATTGAATGTGCTCTGCGCGTGCCTATCGTTGCCGCCGCTGATCACCCCCCTGTTGGCCATATACCTAATGTGTATTCCAGTGCCATTGATAGCCATCTCATTGGCTCACATTGATGTCGATCCAAAGATAATGAATCGTGCCACAAGCAAAAAGCAAACAGACTACGATTCTCATGCCTTTGCCTTTGTCATGTGGTGCTATGGCTGTAAATTTCTTACTCCTGTTATTGCTATGGTGAGTCCATCTACACCCCAATCTTCTTTAGGTCCATAGTATTGACTAACGAATTCTCCTTGCTTGAATTAAGTACATTTGTATTAGGTTTCCCTATAAATTATGAAGCTGTTGTGAGTTTTATTCAAATACATTACTTAGTTGCTTAAATAACTCATCACATTTAACTAGTTTAAAAAGGTATTTTTTAAATCAATATTTAGTATATTCCATTAAGCATATTTATAGTGCAAAAAACGTTTTTCTAAGCCTAATACTAAGTAATAGTATTTGTATTTGATAGAAAAAAGTAAAATCTAGGTTCAATTCCACTGCCTAAAAGTAAAAGGTTGATAATTCCTGAATATATATTTCATAGTTATAGTTAATTTCCAATTACAGTGGTAACGAACTGAGTTCGTACCAGCATCTTGTTCGTTGAGCGAATCCAATTTACCTTCCATTCGTTCCAGGTTTCAATTCCATACAGTTATTGAAAGAAAATAATATAAAGAACTAAAAAATTCACCAATATTCATTTATTGGAGGAGAGAAAATAATTACAGCTCAATAGAAAATACATTATAATGTATATTCCTGATTTTCCGTTTCGTTCCTTTAATTCAACTTCGTTTGCTGACCGAGGGTTTACTGTAGTTAGCTAACTAGTTACTCATGTATGTAGGAACTTTTATAATCAATCTGTAATATTTTTTCGCAGCTCATTGCCTATTGGCTATGCTTAGCTCAGACCTCCAGTGTGGATTCTAAGGAATTTGGTATGGAAAATATTGAATCACATGAAAATAATGATGATGATGATGATTATGATAATGCCAATGATGCGGAGTTCTATGAGTATCTATATGTAGCTCGAAGTACCGCCTTGTTAGCCATTCTATTGCATTTTGGTAAGTAAGCAAGAACATAAATGTTATTCTATATTTCTAATGTATTGAATTTTTGCAGTTTTTGTATCTATATCGTTTGTTCATCGCGATCATGCGCTCTGGCAGCGTAATCCTTTTCGTAATCGCATATGGTCTGTAACCTGTTTGGGAATACTTGTTATCCATGGCCTAATCTGTGGCACTCAACTGATAGTCGATGATTTTATGGAAGAGCATCTAACGAATTTGTGGCCAGCCCTAATTGTGCTTTTTGGGAGTAGCTTACTAAGTCTTCTGATCAGTGAGTTGGCTAAATTTCAGGAGAACAAGTAAGTGAAACAACTCAATGAAAGCTTATTCACATTTCAATTTCTTTGTTTTTCAAATTGCAGAGTGAATGCGCGGTATCAGCGCCGAGCTCGCCTTGATTTCGGCACCAAACTGGGCATGAATTCGCCATTCTAAAATAGATAAAGCCCACCTGAATGTGTTAACCAAAAAGTACTTAGTGCCAAGCCTGTATATAACAAACGGATCCTTGTGCTTTTTATCGGGTCAGCAAGTGGAATGGCATTTGCAAAATGCATTTTGTTTTCCGATTTTAATTTAAAAGTCATTCGTTATTTTCCTGATTTAATTTAGTTTCATATTGTTTGTGTTTTTTCTTTGTAAACTTTGTTTTAATTTCTGACACCCACCCACACATTTGTATCATTATAAGCTTTTCGGTCACCGGAATTCCCATATTGTCTTGATGATAAGAAACGTTCGTGTACTAACATTTAAAAGACTTGCAATTACTGTATGAAATATACTTACATATACTTATATATATATAAAGGAAACTTAAAGAAAGACTTGGACTGTAAATAAGTAAAAGTTAATTAGATTATTCTTTGAAAATTAAGCTGTGAACAAGTGGAGTCAATAGAATTTATCACGCATGACTGAGTGTTAATTTGGGAAGCGGCACGCTGCACCATCATTTGGCCATGCTGTTGTTTAGACATCTTCTTTTGACCCACAATTTCTGGTTGACAAATATTTATGTCTTTTAATTTGAGACTATGTAGAAAATGTTTGTTATTTGGGTTGTGATGATTAATTAGCACCTGGCAAAGACGGAGAGACACCAAACAGTTGAATATAACTCCCTTAAAGGGAGTTGTAAAAAGGTAAAGTATGAAAATTAAAGTTAAACTGTTTTAATTATTCACTAAATTGGATTGCTGTAATTAGTAAAAAAGGTATACTAATCAATTGCAAAGTTAAAGGTCATAATAAATATTCATTGGAATGAGAAAAATGTTGACTGGAAGATGTTCTATTCATCTCACAGAAAATACATACATATATATGTACATACGTACATTATATTAACTTACATATCAGCATATGTATAACGGAAGATCTGAGAAGAAATGTGGAGTAACAATTGATTAGCACCTACATGGATCTCGACAAAATGAAAGTGCTGTGCCCTGGCATGGCTTTGGGGCTATGGCAATATGATTAGCACTATATAGATCACTTCTAGAGTAGTAGCACCTTTCTGCCTTCGTCGTTTCAGAAACTGGAACTGGGTCAGAAGAAAAACGAAATCAACACCCAATCACGAACTTTAACAGAATAAAACCAATGGCATCTCATGGTTGCCAGTGGATTCAAGAATTTCGCGCGACGCAGAGCACATGGACTTGTGATAACATCTTAACCAGAGCTCCAGTGGATATAATGAGCTAACCGAAAACTAAGAAAAGCAAAAGAAAAAAGGATTACGGTTTATTTTAGAAATTGGTGTTAAAGTTTAGTTTAAGTGAAACAATAGAATGAAAGTGCATAAAACCCAATGGGCTCTGTTAGTGTTGGGTAGCTGTATCCTTGGATGTGTGCAGATCCAGGCCTATTCACAGGTGGCGGTGAGTGGAACAGGAGCAGATCAACAACAAGGACCACGGATATTTAAGGCCCTTAATACTGATTTAATATTTCCAAAAACGTAAGTTTCGAAAAGTGATACCTTGAAAGGAATGCGGAAATTGATTATATGCTTGAAATTTAGCTTCAATTCGAGTGAAAATGTCCTATCGACAACGGAGGGGCCGACTACCTCCACTTTGCCTCCCATACCCTATAATCATCGCATGGCTCAGGAGCCCGAGAGGGAAGTAGAGACAACTCCAATAGTATTTGTTACGCCCTTGAGTGAGACTACGCCCGCAGGAACACAACAGGAGAAAGAAAAGAGCGAAGAGCGTGAGCACGATGCTCCATTAGTGGAAGCTGCTTCAACGGGACGCGCTGTGGATTATCGCACGGGTTATCCCTTTGGACAGTTAATAACTCCACTGATTAAATCGGTCCGACCCCAGCAATATATGACACGACCTACACAAATAAGACCCTACGGCAAAGGTAGTCCTCCTTCATACTATCAGGCCTCCAGGCCCAATTATAAAAAAGGTAAGGAAACTGTGAACTAAAAGATTGTTTAAATTCATTTTAATTTTTGTCATGTCAGGACAATTCAGCGATCGGTTTACTCCGGGTGAGGCAACTGCAGCTGGCCAGTTTAAGGGTCATCACCATCATCATGATCATTCTCATGATGCCAAAGTGCCAGCCGGCTCCAATTCTGTGCCTTCATATGCTTCTCCCTCGGATACCTATTCATTTCCTCCATTGAATACGAAGTATCCATCGCCTTCGCAGGATCCTAAGGCTGCATTACCCTCGGACACTGTTACAAGTTACCTACCACCTGCTTCGGGCGGACTAAGTAATGTTGGTTACAACTATCCGGGACCACCTATGCCCCCATCGGGTGGGTATCAATATCCAGGTCCTGTGGCCAATGGAAATGGTGATAAGGATACCGCTGCTAGTTCTGCCAATTCATCGCCCCCGGCGGATGATGATCCAGGCAATGATGATGTCATTGGTGTATTGCCTGCCAGTGCCCAGGATAATGTTAAGGATCAGCAAGCTGGCAAAGATGCTGGCGGCGCGGGAGCTGACATGCCAGATTCAAATATGGCCATGGGTGGAGGCGGAGATGATATGGGTCCTCCTGGAGGCGGCGGTGACAATGGCGGTGGCGATGATTCGGCTTTACCCGCTCTGCACAACGATGGCTCTTCGCACGGCGACGATGACCACAAATATGATCCGAATATGGAATATGCTACACCACCGCCTGGTTGGTTGGAATCCCATCCAGAGTCTGCTGCCCCCAAGCCAGATCACGATCATGACCATGATCATGATCATGATCATGATCACGATCATTACCCAGACTTGCACGATCATCATCCGGAAGTGCACGATCATCATCACTTTGACTATCCTTACAGCTCCTATTCAGATGACGTTTACCCGGAGGTCATTTACGATGATCATCCACACCATCATCATCATCATCATCCGCATCCAGCTCCACCTCCCCCTCCACCACCACCACCACCCCCACCGCCGCCACCACCCACAGAACCACCACCACCTCCACCACCACCGCAAGAGCCACGTGTCAAGAAGTACAGTTACTTCTACATTGGACGCAAACTCTGGTACATTCCTCTATATTTCACAGTTTGGTTCAGTTTTTATATTCTCTGGCTGATTATCAAATCTATTGGCCGTCACAAGGTCAACTTGCCAAATCACTATGTTAGTCGTCGTAGTCTCTCACCACCAGAATACACCCAGCAGAGCCGGGATGAGTATATTAACAATTTAACAGTTAAAGTGCTCGAACAAATAGATAGCTTTAAGGACAAATACTTATAAACAAACCACACGAAATAAAAAACAACAATTAACACAATTTTGTTAAAATCCTTTAATTTTGAAGTTGGCGGCTACAGTGTTGTAAGTTGCATGTAAAAAATCAACAAATTTATCGAATATCGGAAAAATTATCGATGTCTTTAAAAATAGATTCATCGATATAGTATCAAAGTTATTGTCACCACTAGAGTTCGACTTGATTCTGTCGGTGACTTAGAAATTGTTTTGTTTAGTTTTCTTAAAAATACGATTTAAAAACTCCTAACAAGATGTCGTATATGTTACCGCATTTACATAATGGCTGGCAGGTGGACCAGGCCATACTCTCCGAAGAAGATCGCGTTGTCGTAAGTGTGTCTTTCAATGTTCTGTTTACTTTCTATACGTTTGGTTTTTTGTTATTCCAAATAGCCGATTTTATAGCATGAGAACACGCTTAACTGCTGGAGAGGTTTGTTGATCAACATGTAGTCGGCATTTGTCCAGATGGAATTTTGGTAGTAAGGAAGGATGGAATTTCGGTAGTAATAGTTTGTCCACAAATAGAGGGAATGCTGCAATGATCATGGATGTCTCGAATCCAACTTGTCTTTAATAGTTAATACCCTGTAGTTTGGCTATATTGGGATATTTTAAATTTGTTGGAAAGATGTGACCAATAAGATGTAGATTCTAGACATACATTCTAGCATTATTGATTAATGACTAGGCCACAGCCCTAAATTATTTGTATTATTTTAAAAATCTGTTATTTTTTCCATTAGGTAATACGTTTTGGCCACGATTGGGATCCTGCCTGCATGAAAATGGACGAAGTGATGTATAGCATTGCCGAGAAGGTAAAGAACTTTGCTGTCATATATTTGGTGGACATCACAGAGGTGCCCGATTTCAACAAAATGTACGAACTTTACGATCCCTGCACGGTCATGTTCTTTTTCCGTAATAAACACATCATGATCGATTTGGGCACGGGTAACAATAACAAAATCAATTGGCCACTGGAGGATAAACAGGAAATGATCGATATCGTAGAGACCGTATATCGTGGAGCACGCAAAGGTCGTGGTCTGGTGGTATCGCCCAAGGATTATTCCACCAAATATAGATATTAAGTAGATATAGATTTTAGTACCTTAATAAAACAATTAAATAATTTGGCCAACTTTTGTGTATATGTAATTTCTTTGTTTTTCGTTTATTTTTCCACTTTTGTCACATTTCTCATTAATATCGCTAACATTTACATCAATTTCTCTTTTTAATATATTAATATATATGTATATATAACATTTAACTAAGTTTCTGTTTTTTAATAGCTCATACATATATTTTGTTTTGTTTAAATTTGAATTTTTATTTTCTTTAAAGTAATCATTTATAATTTGTTTAATGTATCTTTTAGTATGTATCAATTGCTTTTCGATCCGACCAATTCGTATAAAGTTAAGTTTTAGTTTAGTTTAGCTAAAAATGTACTAAACATTCATGCTGGCTATTGGAAATCATTGAGAGAAGTTTTTGGTGTTTAGGTGTTAGTACAAAAGTATAAAAAGAAAACGGCGCAACCAAAAAAATTCGAAGGGTTCTCATAATGAAAATGTTTCTACCATCGCATTTAAATTGTTTATATTTGTTTATTGTTCATTTTGTGAATTTCATACAACAGCTCAGTTTGTTTTCTTTAAATATATATATATATTTTTATATTTTTTTATACCGCTTAGATTCAACAATTGGTTCCGCTACTCATTTGACTTATACAAGTTAGGTTTTAATTAATACTTTCTTGCCTCTCCCTTTACTTGTTTTTGCCTTTTCTTTAGCTACAATATTATCATAAACTTACATAATTTATATACTTAGATGTTTTTCTGGTTGGTTGAAACAAGTTTTTATTTTCACTTACTACAATTATAATGGTTTTTCATTCAGCATATATTACCAACAATTAAACTTTTTTTTTTTTGTGTGTGTTTTTGTATTCTTTTGATATATCATTTCCATTTACTAGGCATTACTTTCTTTAAAGTTGATTTCATTGTACAAAATATCTTATTAGTATTAAAAATTATATGTTGTTTTTTTTGTTTTGTTTTTATTTGTTAATACTTATATGCATAGAATAAAAGGTACAAATTATAGGCTCAGGCTCAGAGGCATATACATATAAGAAAAGTCTCTAATAGTGTTTTTATGTGATTTTTTTCTTTTTGTTTTCTTAATCCCCTCAACTAGATGTAATCGTTTCTCTTTCTGTTAATTTTATTGTTTGCATTTGTTTTTGTTTTTTGTGTGTTTTAACAAACATTTCATGCCTTTTTCTTTTTTTCGTTTAATTAATTTTTTGATTATTTTGTTGTAGATTTTTCTCACTTTGGAGGAGCAAATGCAATTTGTTATAGAAAAATAGAGATGCCATAGGTTTAGGTGGGATGAGTTAGGAAATTGTTTATACTATTTTGTTTGTTTATATTTATATATCTATTTATATATATATATATATCTTTAAGTAACTCTATATTTCTGTGACAACAATTCTATTATATATATCGTATATATATTCTCAACAATTTGTGTGTGTTTTGTGTGTCTGTGGTTGGGGATGAATCGGAAGTAGACAGGACAAGGCATAGATTAGGATTTAAGATCTTGGAAGAACATATAAATATACATATATATGTGTAGGTATATGTATATACATATATTATTTTTAAATGACATTGGTTTAGGCAACTTTTGAGTAAACCTTTTCGAGGTCTCATATGTTTAGGCTTATTTACTGTCAGAGTACTTTTTTTTTGTTCTTGTGCAATCTATGTATATAAAATTATGTTTTTTTTTTTTTTTTACTAATTTACTATACCTCAAGTATTATTTCATTAATATTTGGCTTGGCTGAGCATTTTAAGACACTATACAGAGAGATAGACAGAGACAGAATAGTGAGAGACTAAGAGTTAGTGTGGAAGTGAAAGTGAGAGTGTGAGGGAGTAAAAATTAGACTGCTTTGCTCTATACAAATGTATATATGTATATCTATATATATATTTCCGATAGTGTGAAAAATAAATCCGAGTATCACTACTTAACTTTTAGATTTCTATTAACAATAATAGACAACAGTCTCTAAGTACGAATACGTTGTTGCTGTTTTTCATTGTTTTCATCATCATTTTTTGTTTTATTATAATTTTAATATTTATGTTTATCTTAAATTTACTAACTTGTAACTGCATAATACTCCCCGTCTCTAATCAGACCCAACATCCAAAAATCTAACTTATATGGCATATAATTTATTTTTTGACCAATTGCGCTTAACTACACGATATCCTATTAAACTCTAGTTTTTAGTGATAGGTTCTTGAGCAACCCAGGAAAATTTGGTTGCCAGACCACATGAGACTCACCATTATATCAATGTATTCAATAATGAAAACTTCAAGATAATCTTTCTCATTTTTGCAAAACAAAAGATGAGACAAAATCCATTCGATCAGATTAAACTTTACCAAAGGAATTCAATTGCGGACCATTCCAAATTTGAAGTCTTATTTTTGAAGGTTTCACTATGTATATAATGGATTTTGCAAAACATATATATTTAGGTATATATGAAGTCAGTTACTAAGCTCTTAAATAATGGCCCCACCCATGGAGCGGCGGAAACCAATTGGGCTAGAAGAGTGTCTCTTTGGACCATTTGCGGGATGTGCCAGGCGGCAGACTGGGATCACTTTTTGTTGCCTTAGTCTCGTTCACATGCCCAGTCCCCTGCTCCTCGTCATCTCCATCATCATCGTCGTTATCGTTGTCGGCTTTGCCTTCATCATTGGGCAATCTGATCAATGGAAGCTCCAACATGACAGCAGGTGTGGCAGATGTCAGAGTCGGTTCATTGCTGGGCAAACTTAGATTGGTAGCACTTTTACTAATGGAACTTGTTGCTCCACTATTGCCACCTCGTAATATCAGATCTTTTAACGTGGAAGGCATACAAATCGTTTGAGGTCTTGAGGCCAATACAGCCGAATCGGATGTGGAAGAGGGACAGCGTTCATGATAATGATGCTGATGATGAAGGTGATGCTGATGATGATTGACTGGCAGTTGAGTAGTAGCAGTAGTTAATGGCTGCGCCTGATTATTGTCCATTCGGGGACTGTGTGTGGCACTGGGGCTGGGAGTTGTGGAGTGACCCAGACTGATGACCGTGTTTAGACTGCTATATTGTGTATGGGTTGTTGATTCCCCACCTCCGGCTCCACTGCCGCCCACACCGCCAAAGCCCATTACATCCAAGCCAAGTCCCACTTCTGTGTTTAGGGTTGAGCAGGTGTCATCTTCTGTGGTTGTTGTTGTTGTGGTTGTCGTTGTTGTTGGCATGCTCTGAGGATCACTGTACTGCTGCAACAATTGTCCCCTACGCGGTGGACTGGACTGAATGATGGCCCCGAAATGTGTTTCTAGAGGAGCTGCTGCTGCAACTGGAGAGCCACCATGAAACTGCATAAGCGGCATTTGTCCAGCCCCAGCTCCTATAAGAGCCACCCTATCACTGGACGAGGCGCTAATAGTTCTATGTCTTTGAAGCAACGGCCGTCTGGGTCGAGCACCACCTCCTACCACTCCCACTGAGGGCACAGCACTCAGACTCATCCGTTTCATGGGCAAGCCTACGGGTAAATTTGCTGGATTTGTCCTTGTCTCATTGGCCTGTGCCTCTATGGCAGCCTGCTCTTCACTATCGCTGCTCAATTGCTGCATATCGTCGTCTGTATCTGCGGGACTCTCCATACCAAAAACCGAATCCTCATCCAGGGAACGTAACTCCGAATCGGGACACTCCAGTGAGGAGATCTTAAAGGAACTTAATGAGGCCAATGGAGCTCGCTTCTCAGGTGCACCATTGCCATTATTTGGTGGAGCCTTGATTGACATGGACATGGATAAGCTGCCATTGAGCCTGTCCAAGCTAACGGGAGTGCTATCCACACTAATGCTACTCGAAGTGGCCGTAGCTGTAGTTGTACCCGTTCCCGTAGCCGGAACCGTGCCAGTTTGGGGCACTGCAGCATTTGCCGTATAGGGAAAACTATTGTTATTGCTCTCATTGTGCTGCAATTCCACCAGGGTCAATTTGCGTCTGACACCCAAGCGTAGTTCCTCCGATGGCGAATCACTGAAATGAAACGACTGATGGGCACTGGATGGAGGTGCCGATTGTATTGGCTTTGGCATAGGCAAACCCAAGTCCACTGCATCTCTTAAGGGGGTCTGATTATATGGATAGACATCCACGGTATCGGCACTTATTGAATGTATCTGCTGCTTGCGACCAGCCTGGGCACTCTCCGGATCATAGGATACAATGCTGTGTTTCCGCTTGATATTCGGAGCACTCAAACCCTTGGACTTTGCGGAGGTTGTGGCTGCTGCTGTAGTGGCTTCATGTATGCTACGCTCCGAGGGGCATGGTGAGGCCTTTGGCGTTGGCTGTATTACCTGAATATCCGGATAATAGTAGTCCCAATTCTCTATGCTCGATGTACGCGAAGCTGTCGATAGTTTCCGTTGCAACGTTGGTGGTAAATTGCTCATGCCCAGGGTATAGGCCGAAGTACGCCGCTCCAGATACGAACTGTCCGTGCTGCAGCAAGTCATGGCACTGCTACGGCGGGAATCGTGACCCTAGAAGAGGCGAAAATGTAATTAAATTTACTCTGTCAAAGGGAACTCCAACTCTACTCACTGCCATTGGTACGGACAAAAAGCCCGGTTTACTGCGCGTGGAATCTGTTCGTTGATGATGCAGTTGCTCCTGTTCGTCGTGGCCAGTGCATTGTATATATTCATCTGCCTCCAGTTCATCATCGGTTTCCACAAAATAATCATCAGTGCCGAAGCTGCCGCCCATCGGATAGTTACTCAAAATACGCGAAGACTCTGAGCCACTTTTGCGACGACCTGGTCCTCCAGGTCCAGCCCCGCCAGGCGACATTGCCGAATAAGAAAATCGTCGCGGTGGTTCCAAGAGATAGCTATAGCCCACTGGACCGGCTGGACCAACGCCGCCTAAAATATGGCCATTGATTAGATTTCCCAAGTGCGAGTCTATAAGCATTACTTACCCACTGAGCCGCAACGATAACCACGATTTAATAGAGGAGGCGCACTTACGTTTCCAAGCGAGAGCATTCGCTGTCGCCGATAGACTAGAGCATCATACTCATCCGGATATATGGACATGCCGGTGGCCACAATTGCCTCGTGAATCTCTCGTTCCTCTTCCTCTTGCATACAAACTGCAGCCACGGCCGCCATTTTGGGATCTTTGAGCACTTTGAGGGTCTCATTGCTGCTGCTTCGACTCTTCCACACAATAAGGAACACCATCAGGCCAAAGAAGCCGCCCAATGTGGCAGCAATGCGAACGCCAGTCATAACGTCATAGGTGGCAAAGAATTCTTCACGGATTCGGGCACGTTCAGCTTTATTTTCCGCATCGGTCAGATTTCGTTCACCGGGCGGTAGGAGTGGCATATACGGAGTGGGCGTGGCTGCATGTGGGTTATGGTGGTGGGCAGGTGTGGCATGTGTAGAGGCAGTGATGTTGCTATTTTGGTTGCTGCTATTGTTCGAGAGCGCCGCCGGTGTCGGTGATGCTGGTGGAATCTCGTGCAGACCATCGACACTTGGATCAATGAGTGCCGATGCTTTTGGTATGTTGTTGTTGTTGTTGTTGCTGCTCCTGCTACTACTTTTGCTTGATGAACGACGACTGAGGCGCTGCTGTGAGCCATAATTGCTAGTTGCTGTTGATGTTCCTGTTGCTGTTGCTGATGCTGATGTTGCTGATGACGTTTCTCTGGTTGCTGTTGCTGTTGTTGACGGCGTTGCTGCAGACGACGGGACATGTCGTGAAAGTTTGGCCATCTTCTATTGAAACATTTTCTGCAAAAGCAAACAGAAAAAGTCAAAGTTTAATTGTTTCCTTTGAAAAAAGAAAACCAATAAACAAATACAAACAAAACTTTAAATCAACTCCCACAAGTGCCAAAAAAGCAATTAAAGTTTTACCAATAGTTGCTTGTGTTTTATGGTGTTGGCTCTATAAACTTATCCCAATGGAAACTATAATTTGCCAATTGAATTTGATTTCTACAGTCGAAGAAGCGTTCAAGCAAATAATCGACTGATTAAGTGACCCATAAAATTCCTTCGCATACAATTAATGTGGGGATATTAGAGTCCCAAAAATATTTAAAAGTCTGTTAGTATAAAGCATATTATTTCTTATACCATCGACTGAAATTCTAGATTTTCTGAAATTTTATGAGTTCGTTTTGTATGTACATAGATTCAGCAAAACTTGTCCCTGATTAAGTTTGTTTCAAATTCTGGACTTTCGCCTTTAAATATATTAACAAATCTGGTTGGTAAATTTCAATTGATTCAGGTGGGAAATATATAAGAGTGTTTGAACCTTGGAGGCAGGATAAGGATTCTGATACAATTTGGTTCGGATACCGAATCGTCACTGAGACTAGGCTTTGTCTTACATTATTTGTAAAACAAATATTCAAATTATAACAACCATTATTATTAAGTTAATTAGTTAAAAACGAGAAAATTCAAATGTATCATGAATTGGTTAGATACTATATCTGAATATCTTAGTTTGGCTTTTAGCTGAACTATTAGGTATGGTATTTGCTTACTTTTTAACAGAATTTCAACAGTTTTCAAGTTATTAACAAATATATTTAAATAGAGTTTCAACAGATTTTCATTAAATAATGATTATAATTATTATTAGATTTAAAAGTTAGAATAAAACTAAGGAAATCTGTATTCTAATATTATCCAGAACATTCCAAAATTTATTTCCAGATGCAAAACATGAAGATTTAAAAAATTTGGTAATTTCTTGAGAATTCCTAATTTTTTAAGGTGAACATCATTTTTATATCATAATTTTTTAAATCATAAATTGATGAAAAGACTTCTAAAAGAACTTGGAATTTTCGATTAATTGGTTAACTCAAACCAAACTCAAGAGTTAATCATGAAAAGAAGGCACAAAAAGGTGACCAGGATGTCCGTATAGCTATTTCCTGAACCAAACAGATTCATCAATAGCAGGAATTTTTTAGGAATTTCTGAATTGTAATGAAAATAGTTTGTCTCCATCGCTTAAACTGATTGGGAATTGCACCTAAATAAAGCGAAGAAATAGTACCCTTGAAAATTTCAAACGCACAGCAGTCATTCGAGTTATTACGACCTTCTTAAATTTTAAGTCAAACTTAGGGTTAACTTTATCAACTTTGATGCCATTTTTCCTTAAGAATTTTCAAGTTCTGATCGTAATATTTGCGGACTTAATCATAATATTCAAATATGCAAATAAAGTATCCTAGCTCAGCTATTAGTTACATAATTGCAATGCCGAATGCAAACTTTTCAAAAAAATTTAACAACAATTAACGAACCTCTAAAGAAATTGAATAGCCATGCAAAATAGCCATTAAAAATCACTTGAAAAGTGTTTAGACAGCAATTTGAGTTTTTTTTACAACATTTTTTGCCCGTTTCTTTCGTTTCTCATTATTTGCACGGAAGTTGTAGACGAATTATGTCGGCCAATGTCATAATAGCCATTAAAACTTTTTCCTTTTGCAAATATACTTTTCTTTTTTTTTTTTGCCCTTCATTTTTATCTGGTGAGCTAAATTGAACGGAGAATGGAGAAAAAGTGAAAAGAGACAAAGAATAAATCAGTGGGGAGAATGGACTCAAGCGAAATAAGCCAAGGTACAACAAATTTCGAATCACATTAGATGACAAAACTTTTGCAATAATCACAAGGAGGGCTGAGTCGATGTCCTTGGCAACATTCACAAAATAAAAATGAATAAAACAAGAAAAGAGAACAAAATGAACGAACGAACGAATGAGAAAAGAGCAACTCAGATAGAAAATTCAGCGGACCAAAGCTCCGCGTGGCTGTCAATATGAAAACGAACAACTAGATGGGCGAGCTAAGGGGAGGGACAATGCGATGGAGGAGGAGGATTGTGAGACAAAGGCAACAGGCGACTGCTGGGCACGTACTAATACTGAATACACATACATATATATATAGAATACAAATGTCCTTCTGCATTATTGACCATACCAACTAGTTTGAGTGAAAGAGAAGGGGGAGTGAGGATGTTTAAAAAAAAGAACTCAAGGATATCCATCCATTCATACTAAAATAAGAATATAACCTAGTTCATACATAAGTAAAAGTTTAGTTAAACACAATTCATAATTTACTCATTATAACAAAATGTTAAATATCTCTTCCCCTTTCCCTCTCTCTCTCTGTCTCTCTTTCTCTCTTCAACTTATTAGCCAAGCAGCGTGTAGCAATGGCTCGGAAGGGAAGACTCCTTCGAAAACAATTAAAAATGTGCAAAAAAGCAAAAGGGAAAAATGTCTGCTTCTTGAAGGCGGCATTCAAGTATGAGCCAAGAAATGTGTAGATGGGAAATTTATGGCTTTTTAATTGCTATGAGGGTAGCAAGTGGAGCGTGGGTAGAAGTCCGAGATCCGAGGTGTAGAGAAGTAGGCAGACCAGCTGAAGTTGAAGGATTTTCGCCTTTTCTGTTTTGCGAAGGCGTCAAAGCATGCCAAATTCCTGGGCAACAAGAAGGAAGGAAAAACGGCACCCACAAAAAACAAGAAAGGAAAATGAAAGTTATGCGGAAAAAATGTGAAATATTTTCTCATGCAACAGATAATACTACTTGTGATATATCTTACTTACTTTCAAAAGTCATAAAAGTTTTTGCCGAACTCAACGATTGATGAGGGGAAAAAATACTAGTTGTCTCTTTGTATTATTAATCATCGATTTGAAAACTCTAATATGAGAGATATTGTCACTTCTATTTTCTTTGTCTCTTTGTCATTTTTTTTATCTTTACATAACTTTAAGAGGCAAGGAAATGGAAATTAAAGTAAAGTGATAAATTTAACTATTATTTGTTTTGTTTTTAGCTTTTATTTTCTGATTGAATCATATACAAATTGATGGATTACATTCAGGACACCAAGAAATATGAAATCATCAGTAGATAATTTTCTTTTGCCTAAATCAAGTCTAACAGTATATATGTACATTTATATATATATATGTATACGACAAATGCATTAACAATTTCAATATCATATCGATGACAGGCCTAAATAACAAGATGAAGAAGAATTGATGATTTGAATTACTTCGAATGATGACAGACTTTGAATGCTCTTTAACCACAAATTTTTTTTAAAAGGACTCATAGATTTTTTTTATATAACAGATCAATAATGTATTTCAATCTTTAATAATACTAAAATCTTTTGTAAACTCTTCTGTGCATTCAGTCAGTATGAATTATACTATTAGCAAGGGTATACAACAAAAAAAAAAAAAAAAAACCACTAACCACAATGTGTTGCTTGTTGCTCATGTTGTTGTTGTTGTTGTTGATGTTGTTGCTGCTGTGGCATGATGAATGATTGTGGTTAGGCCATGGACAAACATGCTGACAGGACTTGAACTCATTCGGTTCTACGGTTGGTCGATTGTTCGTTTGGACAGTCGACCTGCTATGTGCTTTGTGCTACGGTGCGTATGCGTAATAATAATTCATATTCATCATTTTAACGGCAATGTCTACCCTAATATTTCTGTTCTTGTGGCCAAAAAGGCTTCGGTGTGTTTTTTTTTTCTGGCCCAATATGAAATTGAAGGCAAATCAATTGAAATTGTTATATATGTATCTGTGTGGGTGTTTTGTGTGTGGGCGTATGTTTGTGTATGTATTTGTTGCATATTTCCTTTTGAGCTGCTCCCATAACAAAGAAATCATTCATGTGAATTGAGGCATTTGCCATATATACATATATAAATACAAATACATATACATATGTGTGGCGGCATAAGGACAGCACACAACAAGTTAGTTGAAGAGAAACCGTTTAGTAGCCATAATCAATATGTGCAACCAAAATGTACGCTGCGACTTAAACCACAAGAATTTAATGAAATTCACTTGGAGAATGTTTAATTGCCTATGATTTAATTCAATATTCAAATAGATTGAGGTTAATCCCACAGAATAGTGAGCGTAAAATTTAGTTGATAATTATCTTTGGTTATTTTTTATGGGCTCGACTTGCTATACAAAGCAAACATCAAATTCTTAACAGAGAGAATCCAAGGGTCTAAATCCTAACATTATTGAAAGATTCACAAAAGTTTTCAACAAATAAACTAAATTTTAGTCTTAATTATATAAATATTAATGGGTTTTCTCTCCAAATAAAAATCCTATTATTATCTTTAGAAACTAATTATTATTATCATCGTAGTATAGGCTATAGTTGTGAATTATCACCTTTACTTATTTTTCCAAAGTCTATCAACTATAGCCATCGGCTTAGACAATAACTAGGTTAATAAACTAGTCTAGTTCGAATACCAGAAACGGAATCCTCATTTTGCCTTTATGACTCGGCCAATTAGACCATTCATCTACCGAGGACCTAATGCTGTCCTCCACAATATTCCAATGTGTTGTTTTTTGTGGTATATATTTATGTAGAAAATTACTATATTTAGCAGAAACTCTTACAATGAACCATAGTAAAAGAGACTAAATTAATGAATAAATTATTACTTTTTTTAATTACTTGAGTTTTTTGATAAAATTCGTCAAACAAATAACAATAACAAAACGGATACACAAATAAAAGAACTATAATTTCATATTAACGAAAAAATTAAAAAACTAACTGAACAATACATGAAATTTAGAAGTAAAAATTGTTGGTAAGAAAGTTTTGTTTTAAAAGTTTTTACATTTTACTGTTTTATAAACTGCAAACAAGAGAAATACATTAAAAGAAAATACTAAGAAAAGCATTGAGACATAAGAATATAATATTATTTTTCTTAGCATTTAACTTTTTAAGAATTATGACATATGATTAAAATGGCCGCAAAAACTTAAATACAGAATTGATGAAGAAAATATCCGTTCAATCATATAATGATTGCTATTTTCACCGATGGAACTATCGTTCAGTATTGCTTCATCGGAGAGAAAACTTCACCTAAGTCGGGTAATATAATATATGTACATAAGTAAGTATGTTTATTTCATAAATTGATTATTCTCTTTGCCTGCCATATTGAAGTGAACAGCATTGTACCTATGCATATAAGATGCCCATTATCATCAGCAGCAACAGCAGGCAAATCATCTTCCCTCATCAGCCTTAAAGGAACCCAAGGAAAGCCCACCTAAGCAGCTTATAAATAAAAAGCATTAAGCAAATGAAAATTTTCTTTAGCAATATTTAGGCTTTTTGAATACAATTTGCCTTTCTCTTCCTTTTAGACATTTTATTATTGTTTTTTTGTTCAAGAGACTGTAATTCGATTTCTTTGGGCGCTAACACATAAAATTTTATCCTTTTTTGTTTGCCTCTCGTATTTTTTTTTTTTTTTTTTTGTTTAATTAATTAAAATGTCTGCTAGAAGGTAACAATTTACTCGGTCTGGATGTCTTATTAGGCTGGTGTATTTTTTTTTTTGGTTTTGTTGGTTTGTGTGTGTTTTTTGTCTAGCAAAAGAGACAATGAGCGCCATGGCCCAGTCAAATTATGAACAGCATTATGGCATAAAGTCTCCTGCCCTCAGTCCCTTTGTACTTGCCCCTGCCCCTGCCCCTGTGACTGCCCTTGATGCAGAGTTCCGCGCGCGCCATTTAACAAACATTCCGTTAATCTGCTACACTTGGCAAGAGAGCAGAGCTCCATGGCCATGAGGCTGCTCCACATAGCTATAGCTCCATCCGGTTCTCCATAGTCGTCGTCGTCGTTGTCGTTGCCGTTGTCGACGTCCTTCTCGTTGTTACTGCTTATTGTATTGTGCTTTTATTGTTATGGCCATGTTTTTTTGTTGCTGTTTCATTTGGCGGCATTGTTGGCTCTCTTCAGTTTCTCCTTGCCTCCTTCTGGGCTCTATCTTACCACATTAGGCTTAGTTTGTCTTTTCCTCTCCCTGTGTATATGTGTGAGCCCCTTTTATTTTTCACGGTTGTCTTTAATGCTAAGCGTTTTACGTTTATGGGACACACACTGGAAGGGACCCACATTTTTATTTGATATCATCTCCTGACATTGCCGGCACTCTGCATCATTTATAGATGATTTTTAAATTGCATTTATTTTATTTCATTTGTTAAATGTGTCACGTTTTGAGTTTCCTCCATCCACATCTAATATTTGTCTCAAATATTTACCAGCCCATACGTGACTTAGGCTTAGCTTTCATTTTGACATTCTCCATTTCCTTTTGCTTACTTTTCACATATTTGTTCCTCCTTTCTTCTTATCATCCATCCCTTTTTGCAATATTCTCATTTCTGTTAATAATTCACTGTCAACTTGTATATTTATTGCTTAATCACTTGGAAGACCACAGATAATATTCGACACATATCAATGTATGATAGAGAGAGAGACAAGGAGTTATCGACAAATGAAAGAAGAGAGAGAGAGAGAGAGAGAGAGAGAGAGAGAGACAGCGAGTGGGATAGAGGCTGTCTATAAATCAAATATGAAATATTTGTTTCCGTAATCAGGTTAATTTGTAGTCATAAGTCAATACACAGCAACTGGAATTGACTTTTGTGGGTATTAAAGGTATATTAAATCAAAAATTGAAAGGATTTGATCCCAAAGCAGCTTTAATTGAATTTAATTGAAAATAAATTGATTAACTGAGCTAAAAAGATTAAAGATTAAGCCCCGGAAAGAAACCAAAAGGAAATAGACCAATAGTTACTATTATTGTGTAAGATTTGTGTACAAGTCAAAGGACATCTAAAGTCACAATATTCATTTTATATATTTATATTATCTCATGAAAGAAGAAAGTTTTTTTTTTGTGGATAACGCATTATAAGAAAGAATCATTCTTATAAAAGTTGGTAAGGGGACCAACCGATTCTCAAATTTTTGCCGCACTGACCAAACGAATATTATAGGCGCAGTCCTTTTAACCGGATTCAACTGTATTTGGAACTAACCTAATATAAATTAATCACAATTAATTTTTTTTTATTAACAAAGCTACAATTATACATAAAAAACACGAATTAAAAGAAGCAAATGACTCCTTAATTGCCTTTCTTGTTCAAATTGATCTCTAATTGTATAGTGATGTTTTCAGATCAATTAAATCCTTCGTTTATTAATTTATTCATCATTCGGGACAATCTCTGTAATCACTTCGTAATGTCTAATGTAAAAAATTATTGGTTAACCACAATCGTTTCCATTATCCCCGACGCAACTACCTTTCGGTATTGTCTAAAGTTTTCTTATATACATAAATGTAAATGTTTATTTTCAAATATTCTGAAAAAAACATTATTTTCAAAGAATTTTTTGTTTAATTTTTATTTCATAAATTCTGCGTATATTCTAAAAATGTATTATTTTTAACCGGTTTTAAATTTTCAACCCCCAAATACGTGGGTGTGAGTGTAGAATAAGATCTTCTAAGAACAATTGTTACCTCCTAGAGCCTAAGATAATCCTATATATACTCCGTACTTTTGTAAATTAAATCAGTTCATATTTTGAATTCAACGAATGAAGATTGGGTTATTTTCTCTTCTCTCCGGGAATCCCGAGTCACTATTAACTGACATTTGCATCACACTTGCATGTAAAAATGTCTTAAACTAATCGTTTGTAATAATACCTCAGCTTAAATTATCCATTTAATTCTTAAATCAATTAATCGTTAGAATATGAGAAAGGTTTGATCGAATACATTAGCCGTTTTCGAAATGCACATGCCTCGTAAAACATAAACATAACTCTATGATATCCTGTATCCTGTATACAAATAGTTGAATGTAAATTGACTTAATTTGGCAGAGGGCTATGATTATATATGTACAACTTAAATGACATAGCTCTTTAAAGGAAAACATTTGGAATTCCCCCATTTACTTGGAATCTCATGAAGAATTTATACATATATATCATACTCTCGCCTTTTGTTCATTGTTCGTGTGTGTGTGGAGGGTTCTGAATTCTGTTCTGACCAACTGACAATAGACAAAAGCCGTCTAGACAAAATTTATAACGTTAATGTATTTGCTTTATTTGTCTTGTCGTTGGCTGGGATGCCAGGCATTCCATTTGGTAGCGTTTTAATTGTGTGACATGAGATTGACAAATGTTTGAAAAGTTTGGGCCCCAGCTTCATAGACATTGGACATTATTGCGTCCAAAGGGATCGAGGTCTGAGGTCAGCAGCATTTGGCCATAAGTCAAGTGTTAATTAAATGTTATGCTGGGCAGCCAGTCAGCACAGAAGCTTTCAGTTAATTTTACTGTTCAGTTCATTTTCCATATAAAGTATTGCAACCACATGGCGTATACGTAATTTACTTTACTGCCATTAAGTCAGCACATGTGTGTGTGTGTGTGTGTCCCGCTCTCTTCATCACTCTATCTGTCGTTGTTCGCTGTGTATGTGTGTGGCGACACTTGACTTTTATTTATTTTTTGTATGCTGTTTTTCTTATTTCTTTTACAGCAGCTCTGACAAAGATTGTGTGTGTGTATAATAAAAGCGCCACAAAGTATGCAACAGGAAATAAACGTCGCTTAACTTAACAATTACTGACACCATTAAAGTTCGTTCCAAGCAACAATAATAACAAAAACAATACGCCCACTCAACACGCCCAACAACCAGTTCCAACCCAGTCCAACCGTCTCCCCCTAAACCTTTTGTCTAGTGAGTCAGCTGCCATTATAGTTTTACCTCCTCCTTCTGGTGTTTTTTTTCTTTTTGCCTTGGTTGTTTGCTCCTGTCATTCTCATTGTTTCCGAGTATGTGTGTGTGTGGTTGTGTGGTTGTGTGGGTGACATGTGCCTGGCACAGATTGCAGGCAACACAAGCATTGTGTCTGCACCTTCCTCTTTACCACAATTTTATGCAACTTTTTCTTTCTTTCGATTTTTTGTGTATATTTTCCATTTTTTTCTTCTCCTTTTCGGTAGGGGTCTTCTGACAACGACATTTTACAAGTATTTTATGCAAACGACTGCAAAATACTTCTTCTTCTTCATCTTGGTCTTATTTGGCCACAATTGAGCAAATTGCTGTCCGGAAATGTAGTTTGATTCTATAGCCAGAAGGTCTGCACACTGGAACACATTTACATCTAAAAACTTTTTAGTTCATGCCAAGTAATTTAAAAGTCCATTCGCCTTCGAGAGATAGAGATAGAGCAAGGGATCCCAAATGTATATTTATCATAATGCCCAGTGGCTGTTGAGTTGCAAGAGTTGCATGAGTTGCAGCTGCCGTTACCATTAACCCATTAAATCTCCGCACAATAAGAGAGAAGCTCCGCTGTTGCCGCTGCCGTCGCCACAGCACGTTGCAACAAACTCAGCACGTAGCCACTTCCGTTGAGCAGAGAATGCGGGGTTTTTATAGGAGAGGGCGCCGGGGTAGGATGCTATAGGAATTGAGGCCAGTTAAGTATGGTCGAGCACACAGCAGCTTTAGGTACCTGATGGTAGCTGGCTGCACCATTGCCATTAAATCAGTGTTAACAACTGAAGCGTTTCCCCATTTTTGACACACAGTGGTTGGTCCTTAAAAAAAAACACCAACAATGTTGCCACATTTTGTGGCTAAATATTTTTAGTTCTCAATTCCACTGCATAATCTAAACATTAATGAATAAAATTATGTGAGATCCAAATTAAGTAGAGCCTAAAGAAATTTCAGTACTAAGCATGTGAAACAGGGGATTTTGCCCCTTAAGGTATGCAATAGGTCATGGCATAATTCATTTTCCCAAAACAATAAAACACTTTTGAAGCTAAATACATGTGAGGTTTGACGAAGAGTTATCAGAAGATAACAGAATAGCCAAGATTAACAGGAGACAGCAGAATCGAAGAGTTTGAACAGGAGACACAAAAATCGAGTTGGCCACGACAGTTCGAGAGAGAGAGAGAGAGAGAACTTGTTCGGGGGACTCAGAAAGCGGAATTGAGAGAGCAAGTAGGTAAACCGAAGCAGCAGAGTAAACTTCGAAATACTTGCAACAATTGCGAACTACTTTCAATTGTTTATTGAATAAACTTACAAACCAAAAGTTAAATACTTTTATAAAAAAGCGACATTTCCCATATCACATCCTTAGATACTCCTCAGAAAACTGAAATTCTTTTATAGAACATTTGTCATTTCCTTTGTCACCAAACATTAAGTAAAAAATTGAGGCGACAGGGATAATACAAGAGTCTATTTTGATATTGGTCTAGCACTATTTGAGTTGAGTGTGTTTAATTAAATATTCATTTGACAAAAGTGTAATTTTAGCCCACTGTCGCCTATGTATTTGCCTGTACCTGTTCCTTTGCTGTTTGCTTTTGCCCTAGCTCACGAAGCAGCTGGTTTCCTTTTGCTTTGTTCCTGCAATCACAGCGAAAAAAGATTACAAAAAAGAAAAAAACGGAGGCAACAACTTTCGCTTTATTTGCAGAGTAAAAAAAAGGAGGAAAAGCGAAGGGCGATGGGAGAAAAGTGCAGCATGCTTCGCGGCTGCTGACTCGCCAAAAACAATTATTTGCATACGCCAAGAACGTGTGAGAGACAGAGACAGAGAGCGCATAGAATATAGTGAAAGGTGAGGGGCTTGCGGATGGAGAGTTTACTTTAATATTTATTTTATGGCCAGCAAGCAGGCGAAAAAAGCAAACAACTATAAAATGACTAGAGACTAGGATGCTAAATAAATTGAAGCAGAAAAATGCGCCACCTAATGGTCGCTGCCAGAAGCAACTGCAACATATGTCATCAAGGAGTGGTGGGGTAAGAGAGATAGATGCAATGGGCGCTGGGTCTGAGCCGATAGGGTTGAGGTTAGGACCAAGGCCACCTGTTGTTGCTGTTGCCTGTCGCTGCTGCACTTGTTTTACGCTATTTCCGTTGTCGTTTTGCCGACAGCTGTTACGGGTTTTCATTTTGTCTTTTTGTCCCGCCTCCGCAATTTCATTTTATTTCACTTTGCCCAAGTTGCTGGTACTTTTTTTTTTTGTTTTAGTTATTTTCCGATTGCCTTTTTCTTTTGCCTTGTGCAATTGTAATTGAATACTTTAAGTGATTTCCAATTAAATGACAAAACAAGAGAATTTTGACAAAAATTTAAATGGTATTTGTCGCATTTGAGAATTCGCCTTAAACATCAACGAGATATACGAGATATTTATTTTTCTTCCATCCAGTCCAACAACTAAATTATATTAGATTATAGAGCCAGAGGTTTTAGCTAGTCGCTGGTTAAACATACCGAAACTTGCCATTTATTGAGTGCCATTTTCAGCAAGGACTAATTGAGCAACGGGGCTTTTTCTCCCTTTGCCCTCTTTCTTTAGATGCTATAAAATGCTATAAAAAAGTCAACAACATTCTATCTAACTTTAAAGTCCTGACCCCGACGTGATTTGAACACGCAACCTTCTGATCTGGAGTCAGACGCGCTACCGTTGCGCCACGGAGTCTACGGAAATCCTTGCACCTGGGTAGTCAATTTAAAAGATCCTTGTGATATCATAAAAACCTTTTGCCATCACCACTCCAAGAGCTTTTAATGTCATTATCTATTTCTTAAAGGTGGCGAAATTTGCTATTTAAAAATTATATTCTTATGTATTTGATTTCGAGAGATATATTGTTGGAGGAGACGTCATCGTTTACTCAGAGGTTTCTCATATTATTTGTTTAAGATTATTGATTTCTCTATTTCCATTAACATGTTCTAAAAGGTTCTGTTACATGGCTCATGAAGAGCTTCTAACTCATGAAACGGTCATAAAAATGACTTCTTTCTGGAAATCAAAGATGAGAAAACTTATTTTGCTTACTCCACTCCACATGCTAATGAGCATTTGGAGTCTTGTACCATCTGTAACTGGGCAGATCAAACGTTGACGACCGTCACAGGACTATGCACTTCGCAAGTCCAAACACATACATATATTTTTATATAGGAAAGATTTTGGCACGTTTAAAAATTGGGTTTTTTTTCTTAACAAAAAACCTCTACCTTTTACCTAAATATATTTTATAGAATGTAAAAAGAACTTAACAATTTGAACTTCCCACTTTCAATCCTGCGGGCTTCGTAATCCTTTTTTACTTACTATCTTATTTTGATCTTAATTTAATTCTGTTTTTTTTTTTTTGAATGATGAGCTTAGGCCATTGTCGAAAAAAATAGGCTTAGGCCCAATTACCAATCGCCCTTATTCTTAAGGGAACGCAAATGAAAAATGAAGTAGAATCCGGTTATAACAAACTTAAAGCACCGACAGATTAAGACGTTATATCCTAAACACGCTCTAAACATGAGCAAACAAAATTTGGACTTGTTTCTTTTTTTTTACGGATGCCATGTTTGTAATAGGTTTTCCGATAACACAAATTTGTTCCTTATCCAAGTAAAATATTGTATAAATTCGTTTTTTCTCTTCCTTTTCTCACCAGAATTAATAAAATAAATGCTACGTTGGTAAGGCGACAGATAAAAGTAAGAGAGAGTAGTGAGCTTCGGTGCTAGGCAAGGATGTAAAGGTACCGATCCCTTATAAATACATATACACTTCTAAACTTGTTTGCCTTTTTGTACTGTTTTTTTTTTTTTGGCAGCTTTCGCAATATCCGGCAAAATTGTAAAAAATAATAGGGTCGATGAAGCTGCTGGAAATTCAGCAAGTTAATCTAGCTAAACCAACCAAAGTCTCTTCTATGACTAAAATTTTCGTTGTTTATAGCATGATTATAGTACTCTAATGTAAAAAAAAATGTATTCCGTAGAACCCAATTGACCCCGACGTGATTTGAACACGCAACCTTCTGATCTGGAGTCAGACGCGCTACCGTTGCGCCACGGAGTCTACGGAAATCCTTGCACTTGGGTAGTCAATTTCAATTTCCATAAGAGATAATAAGACCTATTCTCAAAACCATTGCAAGATGTTTTGATATCACTATCTATTTTTTTTTTTAAAGCTACAGAAAGTCTCGTTTTAATTAAAAATTCTATATGTATGTATGTGCGAATTTGATTTGTACAGATATATTGTTATCTAATCCTTAAATTTATTGACCAAATATTTACGTATATGTATGTATGTACATATTTGATATTGAACAATTCTTGGCGCTTTTAAACGTTATTATTTCTCAACAAAAAAACCTTCTTAGTTTTGTAATTAAAATACATTTACGTAATAGAATTCAAAAATAACTTTGGCATCATTGACCTTTCGTTGAAGATTCAAAGGTTTGTGTTGCCCCTTCCGTAATACCGAAATTTCTTGCTTTATTTTGATCCCGATTCTCCGGATTTCCTTAATTTAATCTTTATTTTATAATTATGAGCTTATGTTTCCGGCCATTGTCAAAAAAAATATCAAAGATTTGAAAAAAAAGGATATTTCCGAAGAATCCAATTGACCCCGACGTGATTTGAACACGCAACCTTCTGATCTGGAGTCAGACGCGCTACCGTTGCGCCACGGAGTCCACATCCACCTCAGCGTCACCCACACAAATAGAAGGGGCACTGTCAATAATGTAGTTTCAATTGTTGCTATTGCCTTGTCTAAAAATAATATTGCTATACTATGTTATATATCTGTATGTAGGTACATATATATAATGCGCTCAACGTCATTCATTGAGTTCGCATTAGCTGCCATCGTCATAGTCATAGTCTAACATTCACCGCAGTCAAATTCATTTCGTGCTTGCAATACCCTTTATCGATTCGTCAATTGGGGTATATACAAAGTTATCAACTTGTTAATCTTTTGTTCCCTCTAATAGCTTAGTCGCTTCATATCTCCTTTGTTTATTTCCTAGTAATTCTAATTTCCATTCTGAACATTTTTTATAGGGTATTGAATGTTCGATATCTTTTAGCTTAGTTTATCTGCTGTTCCAATAAATGTAGGGTGTTGTTGCCTTTGCCGCAAGCTAAATTTAGTTGCTTTTAAAACGTTGAGAGTAAATCATGTGTTTGGGGTTTTGTCAGTTTGATTAGATAAAGACTGTTCATGGAAACTGGTTTGCCGCAATTGAACTACTTTTTGCATATAGTCACTACGAGAAAAATGCATTCACTTGCACTTAAATCGAAATATAGGTATTTGAAAATGTGTACTAAGACTATTTTATTTAAGACTAATAAACAATTTCGATCTTTTAAGATGACACATACATAAGTTTAGTTGATGTGATTTAGGTTAGGATATCTAACTGCTCTAACTTATTTATCCAAAATTAAAGAAACTTTGTGAAAGTTATTAAGAATAAACGACTAAACGTTTTTTAAGTTAAGACTTTAGGTTTAATTTAACATGTTTTGAAAGGACGTAGATTTGTATTGAGGCTCAAAAAAGAGAGATTGAAACCTACAAACTAATAATGGCTTAAGTTAGAGAATTTAATAAGTATTTTTGCTGGAGTTTTGATTAAATTTCTATAATTTTATTCAAGCGTTAAGCCTTGGGAAACTCACCCATACTACAAAAAATATTCTGACCCAACTAATAAATACTCAACAGTTGCACATTTTTGAAAATTTCAGTGGAAAATGAACATATGAGGAGAGGGGGGAAAATCCAGAGTGAGAGCAGTGAAATCTGAAACTAAATAAAAAGCAGGCGAAACGAATGGTTTTTCCTTTTTTTCCACTTGCTGTTTTTTTTGTTTCCTTTCTGTTTCTTTTCATTTTTTCCCATTGTAGCCACAAAAACTTTACAGTCTGCGTGTGTGTGTGTGTGTCCGTGTCTATCTGTGTGTATGTGAGTGTATGTATGTGAGGGCCACAAACAAAATCGCCAGCCAGGCGCTCAGATAACAGTGTAGGCGTCTCGGCTCGTTGCTTATGGAGGGGAGGGCCAAAATGGAGATTGTAACTGTGTAAAAAGGTGCGTTTTGTTTCATTCTCCCCCTATTTTGCTGCCTCACTCTCTCAGTTTCCCTTTTCTTTTCGCTTTGTGGGAGAGTGGGAGAGTGTGTGTGAGTGTGTGTGAGTGTGCTCTCATTAATAAGTAAACACTATTGCATATACACAGAGCTACAAGCATATCCCAGACAGCAGCAAAAACTCTCCTCCACACACACACACACACACACACACACACACGCATAAAGCTCACATAAAATCTCAAAGTTAATGGTTGGCCCAACTGTGGCAACTCTTGCACACAACTTTATATATATGTATATGTCTTCTTCTTCTTCATCATCATCCTGTATTTTTCCCTCAGCAACTTGTTAAGTAGTTCTGTTTGCCCTTGTTGTTGTTACCGTTCTTGTTGTTGTTTCTCTTGTTGGCTGGAGCGTATCATAAGCTCTACTTAATTCGTTTAAGAAAAACGCAAGTAGCTTTTGTCCACAGACACCAAAGCGAACCGTAAAGGCATAAGGATTGGATGCATAACACAAAACAAAAAATTAATAAAAATAAGGCAGGAAAATGAGCAACAAGGGAAAAAAAAAACGAACAAAATCTAGAAAATTTATTTAAAGTTCAACTTGGGCTAATTAAACGGGATAATTTTGTAAGCACTAATTAGCTTATCCTTATTTCACCCTCTCGTTGACTCTTCGTTAAGGACTAAGGTCCTTGTTTACGTTGACCAGCACTACCATCAATGAGCGAACTAAGTGAAGTGAAACAAATTTCAAGATATACCCAAAATTTACCCTTTCATCCGACAATCTCTGCAATTAAGAGCTTACTCTTTGTATCCTTTTTAGGGATATATACCGGAGACGTAGATACCGAAAATAGTATTCCGATACTTTATAAACTGACAAGGATAACCGTAACACCAGTTCGCAGTCTTCAGATGCCCAGCCTACTTACTATAATGATCGATCCTTCTTTCATTTCATTCAGAATGGTAAGCCAAATGGCAAAAAAAAAGAACATATGTTACACTTTTGTACTCTTCTATTATCTTTGATCATTTTTGTATTATAAAATATTTAACATAAGGATGTTATTCTTTGTCCTTTATTATTAATAAATATTCAATAACTCAAAATTTGAAAACAAATTTTATTGAATTTATTTCTGCAAGTATAAAATCCCATTCCCAAATATAATTAACAAATTGCATTGTCAAGGTCAGGCTCTATGTTCTACCTCATATGAAGAAGTTTTCTTCCTTGAACATCAAAATATTATTACTTTTACAGTTTTTATTCAGGAAGAAACAAAAATTCCGACAAGATTTTTTCATGCAATCTTTTTGGTCACGTTTCATCTAGTTATCTTTTGTGGATATCCCAAAAAAGTATTTTCTACCTAACAATAAATGATTTGCATATATTGACTACAAATTTATAAAGTTATTAGTTAGCAAAGTGACAAAGTTACCAAACTAGTTTAATCGATAGAGAAACATTTGCCATAATTTTGATTAACCTAAGTAAGAACTTTTTATAATTCAACTTATGTGATTACGATTTACCAAAAACTTTCTTTAACCTTTACTTTTGGCACTCATAGCCAACCTCTTCTTTCTGCTAAAGAGAGTTTGCTTTCAAGGTGTTTTTCACTTTTCATCAAGTGCCGACAAATGTAACACATACATACAAATGTATGTACATGCTTTCATATGTATACATAGTTTCACTTATACTTATAGTTTTCTTTTTTAATTAGCTTGACAACATCGAGAAATAACAGCAATGAGGAGAGTAAAAGAACTTATTTAATTAATTTTCGCCATTCAAGCAGCTAATTAGCTTTTAAAGTTCCTTTTCATGGTTCTTGTTATTATTGTTGGTTTTTGTTGTTGGTGGCCATAAAATAGTTACCATATTTTGTTCGTTTGTTTGTTTTACATGAAGTCTGCGGGTGCTGCAGTTCCGTTTTTGGCTTGGTCCGGCATAAATTTACATAAATTTCATTTTAAGCCGTAACAGAAGAAGCAAAAAAAAAAAAAAAAACAAAATGAACCCAAAATCGATAACGGAAAACTAAAAGCAAGGCTAGCATCAAATTAATATGATTAATTGACACGTTAGTGCTGCGTGGCCTAAAAACTAGCTGAATATGCGGAATATATATTTTAAGGGTTAGACTAACACATGACCTGTAGAAGATAATGAACTAATCGATGGAAATATTCTTATAGATATAAGAAATTCTTTCTTCTCCAACTTCTTCTATTGTTTTTCTATTTTCCTCCAACTCTAAGCTAGATTGCAATTGCTAGAAGTTTGTTAGCCATCACCTGGATGAACCTTTTTGGCCAAGATAGGACTCTACGAAATCACATTGCCAACGCTTGTTGACAGCCAGGCTTTTAAGTCAGGCGCGGGTGGTCTCTCTGTGTGTGGTTAGGGGGTGGGAGCAGAGCTGGCTGGGAACTCAACTGGCTGATGGGCAACACACACGCATATGTATATACACCAGTGAAAATTGATGGACACACAAACATCAGGCGTCAGGTTGAGGTCAGACCAAAAGGGTGAGCCAATTTGCAACGAGGCAAAAAAACGCGCAAAAATAGAGCGAAAAAAAGAGGATGAAAACACGTAAATTGTATGAAATTGACCAACAGCTGTGCGCTCTTTTGCAATCACATGAATTGAAATTATATGTCAGCTTGTCTGAAACGTTGGCGGGGTTAGGCGGAAAGTGAGTTGTTAGTTTATGAAATATTCATGGTAAATATTTAGCAGCTAATATCGAGTAGGTGCGAGAATGGAAATTTTCGTCATGGGCAAACAGAATATAATTCAATATGAGTGCAAAATGTGGCAGGTCTATTAATCAGTCCAATGAGGCAAAAAAAAAAAACAGAAATGTTGTATGTACATACAAGTGCTAGTATTTCTATGTAAATATGTTTAATGGCCTCTGAGTGGGTGTCTCACATTTCGTTTATTGAGCTCAATAAAATATTTGTTTATTTTTTTGTGCACATAAAAAACATCATGGCACTCACAATTTGTTCAAAAAGTTTCAGTCATTTTTCATTATACACTGACAGAGAATAAAACATCTAGTAGGAGAAGCCTCATAAACCAAACCATACATTTTCTTAGAACATCATTTTATCTGCCAAAATTCTTTGTAATTTAGACTCTTAAACTTATGTACTAGATGAATTATCATACACAAATAACCTGTCTTTGTTTTATAATAAAGACAAATTGGCATATGTTGGATGTAGTAGTATTTTCTCTATTGGAATGTTTTTTATTCAAAGATGACAAAAAGATTATTAGCTATACAAAGATATGTACATATATGTATCTGTGTATGGATGTTTAATGATATATTAAAGCCGCCAAAATGAATCTAACATGCATAAAGAAGCGCCTTCGACCTTATAATGTATATATGGACAATTTTCCAGAAAAGTCCGCATTTGTAGCGCGCGACTTACTTCTTTTCCTTTACCATTTATGTTACTAATCAAAAACTAAAAGTTTTGCGGTTTTTCAAAATGAAAATGTGTTTTGAAATAATGTTATTTGCATGAATTGCTAATAATTCTTAGTCACCATTAACAACCGAGTCATGTTCGTCTTAATTGGAAATAAAACACAAATATTTTAGATAATTTTCGGAAAAAAAAACAATTAACAAATAATTAATTTTTTCAAAAATCTTGACGAAATGATACTTCAAATACTTCAAAATGTTGTTTTGAATTGAATCAGCATGAATAACCTAGAAAACTGTTCAATTTCTTCATAATTTTATATGCCTAATTTTAATAATTTATGTGTTAAAATTATAGCTCGCAAATGACAGTTGATCGATTTTTCTTATATGCTCTGCTTCGTATCATAACCGAAAAGATTATCCATAAACGATCTCGCTTTTTTAGGTTTTTGTCAAGCGCTTTCCATTGACTCATTCGTGTGACACTCTCAAATGAGTGTCGCATAAAGGGTAATACGATTTTCGCTCACACAAAGACAGCTTGACTAATTTTAACTTAAAATGCTTACTGGAAAACGATCTTTTGAACCATTATTAGCAATTTTAACTTGAATGATATCGTTGGCCTTAATTATTATCCTAAAAGAAAACTCGATAATTTCCGAAAAATATGCCTAAAAATGTTTCTATAAAATTTCAAGCGGGAAGAAAAATTAGTTAAAATTTTAGCCAAATGAAAGAAAATGAGTCAAATTTTGTGTTCTAATTGTAAGTTAAAATGATAAACCCACTAAAAAATAAGTCCTTTTTTTTATAGGACATAAAATTATTCATCCAAAGCTCAATCGCTCTTAAAAAAGATATTAATAGAGTTAATGAAGGATTACGGGAATATGTCTATAAAATATATTTTGGTTAACATGATAATAAACCTTTTTGGTAAGTTATAAATTGAGCAGAGATAAGAATGTACTTAACCGTTGGAGACAACTTATTTAAGAACTAGCAACTATTACGAGAAAATGGATAGAAAAATATCCATTTGTTTCAGGGCATAAATTTCAATTATGTTCTTTTTGATGGCAACTCATCAAAAAGTTTTGCGACATTGTCATTAAATATCACATTTTTTTTCCTCGGAAAAGTTTTCTTGACATTTTCTTGTGTGCGTGTGTTTTTTTTTTTTCTGTGCGCTTACGTTTGTTTTGTGATAAATTAATACAAACTTACTTTGGGGCTAGTCATTGCAATAATTGTGCTCATTAAATATTTAAAAGCAAACTCTCAGCTAGACGTGGACCAACAGCAACAGGCAATGGAGCAAGGCAAGGACAGCAAATGTCGACGATGAGGACAAGAATGAGGCAAAATGTCGAACTATATAAAATTCATTGAGAGCAAAGTTAAGCAGAAGAAGTGAAGCAGCAACAAGTTAGACAGGGACTATGATGAAAATGAGGGAACAGCAACAGCAGCAGCTACAGCAGTAGTAATAGCAACAGTGAAGACACTGAAGAATAGAGGGGAATATCGTGCCAAGTAACAGTCACTTAAAATGAACCCAAAAGCCGTTGCTAAAATGTTCTTCGTGCATACTTGAAACAAGAACAGATTTAAGTGCCGCCCATCTATACCCAAGGATGGCGGGCCAGGCCGAAGCAAAGGTGGGGAGTGGTGTATGATGGTCTGATTCTGTGACGGGGGGAAAATGTGAAGGTTCAGGGCCTCAATGTTGCGATATTTTTGTCACTTATATACACATTGGAGGCGTTTCTCAGCGACAAGCTACACAAAAAACACTTAAAGACAGCCCACAGGGCGTATACGTAATCTCAGTTGGAGGGCGTGTGTGCGTGCGCGTGCTTTAATGAATGTGTGTGTGCCCGCCCGATGCCTGACTCTGCCCCAATAACGATTACAACGATGACTACAGAGAGAGTGGCATACGGAGACGTCGAAAACGACAACGACGACGTCGACAGCATTGCTGATAAGAACTGATAATGATGAGTATCATTAACTTGAGTGCGAACAAACGGTTGACTGCTGTTGACATTAAGTTGTCCTTTCTCCTCTTCTTTATCATCAGTTTTAGCTATGTTCACTTTTTAGTCGATTTGGCCCCATCTCCTGTCAGTTATATCTAACCTTGGTAAGAATATTTGCCAATTTTCTTCTTTTTTTTTTTGCCCTCCATCTGCATTTGTCCGAAGCATTTGGTAACATTTTCCGTTTTGGATAAACGCATTTCCACGATGTCCTTCATTTAAGCGTAAAACACACACACAACCTTTGACACTTTGACTATCAAGGCTACAACCAGGTCAGGCCTAGGTCTGCCTCTATGTAAAACCGATTGTACATACCTACTAACATGGTAGACTGTGTGTGTATGTGTGTGTGTGTGTGTGTGTGTGTGTGTGTGTGTGTAGGTAGAACTTTTAGGCAGAGAAAATGCATTTATGCTGCCATTTAGTTTATCCACTGGACTGCAATTGAGTGCATTAGTACAGCTTTGCTGATGCAATTTCAAACATTGTCATACCAGAAGAAAAACGAAAATTCTGAAACATTTTTGTGGGAAATGTTAATGGAAATAAACTAAATCGATTAAATTTATAAAATATACTAACGATTTAGAAAAATGCTACAAGCCATTAATAAAAGTCATTCAGTTTGTCTAGTTTTTCTTCTTCAAATTAAAAAATTTTATTCAATACTTTTATTCATCAAATGAAATGCTAGAAAAACTTTATTGAAAGACATTGTTTAAGATATTGCACAATTAATGCTTAGCCTAACCCAGTTTGGTAATATAAGTTAAGTTCTGGTCACACTAAATTTCAGTGTCGGGTAATTAGTGTTGCTTTTTCGCTTCCGATTTAAATTCTAAAACTTTCTTTAAAACTTGTAGCCCTTAACAAACACTCTAAAATAACTTCTTGATCGACTTTATTTAAGAGATTACATAAAGAATGTTCACCTAAACCTAGTTAGGTAAGATTAATTTTAGTAGTAATGTTGATTTCTGGTCACACTAAATTGCAGTATTGAGTAATTACAGTTGAGGTCTGGTCAACAGACCTAGCAAAGTTTCAACCTAACTAAATGTTTTTTTCAGAAAATGCATTTTCTATTTATCTCGCTTTAACCTTTTTCAATTTCTGTTTTGCTTTCCAAAAATTGCAAAAGAATAAAGAAAGAAAATACTAAAAGTGAAAAGAAAAATTCATTTGAATTGGGGGGAAAATCAACGCAATTCGATCGGTTCATTTCCCATACACTAACATTGGATACATTCAAACTGATTGCTTACCAGCATTCGTTTTTGTCTTTTTCTTTTTATGTTGTAGTAGTTTTTTTTTGTGCTCGATTTTAGTTCACTCTTTTTTTCAACATTCGATTTTGCTTGAATTTTCCTTTTCATTCAGGGGAAAAAGCAAAGCTGGTGCTGGCGTTTACATGGTTATCTGATAACTTAATTTGATTTGCTGCTCACTCACACACAAACAAAAACACTCAATCGCACATACACACACACACACACACACAATTGCAGTCACACACAAACTTACCCACACACTCAATGACTCTTTTGTGTCTGTGGCTTATTCGCTCGATTTCCGTCTTGACGTTGACTTTTCAATTTGATTTTGTGCTTTTTATTTGCTGCAACTTTGCAGTGCATACTTTCGGGGCGATTCAGCTGCAGCTGATACATGTGAGACCGTATAAAAATGTATCTTTTATTTGTGTATGTATTAAGAAGATATATAGACATTTATAAATATGCATATTTCCAATCTATTAAATTAAGCTTGTGGTTCAACTTTACAACAGAAAACTAGAGCTTTCTATTGCATATTTAAGGTTTTTTTTTTTGCCACAGATGCATAAGCTAACTGCATTTGTGTGCATAAAAAAGTTTCTATCCGTATATTTATACCATGCATTCATGTAATATAGGTGAAATGGTATATAAAAGTCGCCAAAATATATGTAACAGGCCTTCTGCCTGGTTTTCCGACTCCATTTTTGATCGGTTCGTATGTCTGTATGTCTGGATGAACACCTAGATCTCGGAGACTATAATGCATAATGTAAAGCTAGAGCCACCAATATATAGACTCGTGTAGTATGTAAAGTGATCAAGTCTATTTTCAGATCGCATATATTTGTTGAAACTGGGTTTATGACTGAACATTTTAGCTTAATTTCTTGAGTTTAAAATTTTGAGATATATAGTGTATAATCAAAAACTGAAACTGAAGTTTAATCTGACATTTTGTATAGCAATTTCAGGCAATTTTCATGAAGCTGTCAGAATCCGTTTCGAAAGTAAAAACTTTTTTATTCTTGTTCCCATGCAGAGAGTTTTAAGCAGCTTTTGTTACTGGAATATGCAAAAAAGTTTGCAGCCAACAACATTAACATTTTTTAATTAAAAAACAAGAAGGAGGAAGACAGTAAGAGCAACGGAGTGATGGAGATGGGAAAATGGAGTGGAGAGGGGAGACAACAGACAGACAGAAAGACATGAGCAGACGTGAGCACTGTGCACGTGGCGTATGAGTGATGTGTGGGCGTGGGCGTGACTACCAAAAACCTGCTGCTGCCACTTCTTTTGCTGTCCTTCCTTTTGTCGTTGTTGCTGTTGCCTCATTTTGGCCTATTTAATATGCATAATAAATGACAGCCGCCTTTTCAAACAACAACAACAACAGCAGCAAAAAAAAAAAAGAGAAAGAAAGAAGCAGAGGACGAACGAGAAAGAATGTAAAAAGCATAAATTATTTAAATTGTATTTTCCATTTGGGCCTCCAATATTTGCAGTAGCAACAGCCTATTGGTAATGCTGAATGTCGTTCTCGGATACGGGTTTCAGGATATGGGTATGGATCCTGGCTACGGGTCCATTGCCAGATGCATGCCATGCACACATCCGGTCAATGAACGAACGTGCCAACTGTTAGCAGAGAGATAATTTGCCATAGTTTGCCTTGGAAAATGCGAAATGGACCCCGCCCCCAATCACACCCACACACACACACTCATACGTCCAATGAATACGAAAAATACTGCACACAATGGAAAAATCAATTTGCTCAAAGATGGCCAACAGCCAAAACAAAGTCAGTGAGTAGGGAGAGAGAAAGAGAGAGAGAGAGACTTGGGGAAAGCAATAAAGAACCGTAATTACCGTGACTCGGAGTGGCTCAGCCACTCCAACTCCCATGCCGACTTCTTGATATAGAGCATTCCAACTTCGTCTCCAAGTTCGGCCGTGACCCGATGGTCGTGTCAATTTTTGCAAATTGAAAGCGGGTCAATAATATGACAAGAACAACAAAAGCAACAACTAAGGAAGTAGAGACAGAAAGAGAAAACAAATTATAGGAAAAAAAAACTTATGAGCTCCTGTTCATAAATACTGTGGAACGATTAAAGTTATCCACATTTTTCTATATGTAACTAACCTAAGTCAAATGGATTTCTTGCTTAACAAGATGATTGCTGTAAAAAGATAACCTGATTCAGAATTGATTAATTTTGTTTAATTAAGAAGTTTTTATGAATTTTTTGACACCTGCTTTAATTTTGTAGATTCCAAATTATTCTATGTTTGGCTAAGTTAGAAATTTGAAATGTTGAGAGAATTTATCTATATGTGAGAGTGAGACCTATATTGAAATTTCAAGTCAAGAAGTTGTGCCAACTTTTTTTTGTGACTTCTTTTTGTGACTTCTAATTTTTGTCTAATTGTTACCTTTTTCAAACGAAGAGACGTTTCTCTCTTTTAAAAAACACACAATTATAATAGAACTAGTGATGATTAGCACCTTTTGCAAACGAGTCCAGTATTGCAAGGGCCATAAAACTAGTTGAGAATTACAACAAACCATAAATAATGTTCTTCGTTAAAGATAATTTACAAAATGATACAAAAAAATCTTTATGGTTTAAGACATGATTTTAAGTCCCAAATATCCTTTTAAAGTAAAAGTGTATATTTGTCTCATCTTGTAAATCACTGATCTAATTTTCATCGTTTTAGGGGTTAGATAAACATATAACCGTATAAACTATAAATATCCAAAAGCTATAAACTAACTCATAAAATTAATTCATTAGAATGAGCAGGCTTGAGGTCATTTTGGAGTAAACAAAATATGAGTTCGTTATCTGTATAAAGCTATTTTAAGAACTAGTTGATCTTCATAGTTCAAGATCACGTTTTGTCTAATTCCTTCAACACTAAAAACCAGAAGGAAACTACAACTGAATGAAGCGAAATAAGTATAATTTTTAAAAGCTTTTATCGTTAGGTTCTCTGAAATTGCCAATGTTCCTTATAAAACTTTTTCAGTTGACGATGTAAGAAAAAGTTATTAAGTGGAGATGGGGTAGTGACCCGTAAGGCGTTATCTTTGCAGACTTTTTGACTTTTGCTTTAGAGAAGTATTGTTTTCTTTGTACTTGGTTTAACTCATATAAGTGTCAATTATTGGTTACTCAACTATTTGTCATTAGTTATGTGATTTAGTAGTATTAGTTTGCCAGTTAGTATTACAATAGTCTTCTACTTCATTTCTTATAATCATATTACGAGTAAATATACAAAGTACATAGGACTTTGTTTCAATGCATTACGCTGATAGCTAAAGCTCAAAAACTAATTAAATAAGATTAACTAACAAGACTTGGTTCAAGTGGTAATAGATCTAAGTAAAGTTGATCTTATTAAAGTGAAATTTTTTTTTTCTGTATGCAGGCTGTAATTGAAAAACTTTTCCACAGTGCCAATTGGCATGCCAATGAAGTTTTTCATTCTCATCTTCAATTTTTTTTTCCATGTTTTTTATTTCGTTTTCGTACTTTTTTGGCAATATTCATGTGCTTGTGCTTGTGCCTGCCGTGTTCGTTTGGTCCTGCGTTTGCCATCATGTTTTACATGCATATAGAAAAAATAAACATTACTTATGCTCGACACGTCGCTCACCTGACTCACCTGACTGACTGCAAAAGTGTGCGAGAGTGGCTGAGTGGGTGTACGAGTGTCTGTGTTATCGTTTAACCCACATACACATACCCATCCTTGTGTGTGTGTGTGTGCGTGTGCCCTGCCCGCAGGCACCCAAAGTCAAAGTCATTTTTACCGATAAAAGCACAGATATATTCACTTGCATATATGTATGTACATATTTATGTGTGTGCCTATACGTATGCATGTATGTATATACAGCGAGTACATTCACTCGTATGAGTACATTCAAATTGTTTGAATTTTTTCGCCTTTCCTTTTTGAGTCACCCGCTCTCTTGGCTCTTCTCTTTTTAGTGGCAGGCAATTTTTGTGCATGCAGCCTTCTGGAAATGGCAAATTGAATGCGAAATTGAACTTTTACCAGAGTGCCACATGGAGTTGCACACATTTCCGCAAGGAAATTCCACATAATTGTGTCTCGTTGCCATTGAGAGTGGTGTGGAAAGGGGCAGAGAGTTTGGGCGTAGGGGAAACTGTTGCATCCTTTAAACCATTACCAAAGCCCCAGTCGTTTACCTCAAGTCCATTAAACATTTAAATGCCGTTTGCCATATATTAATATGGGTACATATAGCATTACGTATACGCCACATCTGCCGGTACATGTAAATTAAACCTTATTGACGCATGTCGCGTATCGTGTGTATCACGAGAGGCATGGTGCTGGGTTGGCCCTATATATAGATGGGCGTTAATGGGGGGTGTGGCATTTATATTGAAAAAAAAATCGCACCACTTGAAAAATGTTTGGTCGTCAACGTAATCAGCATAAATCTGAAAGTGCGCGAAAAATTCTTTTTTGGTGGTGCTTAAAGCAAATTTGATTTGCGTTGTCGACATTAGCAACAAGGCACAACGGAGGATGATTAAGAACTTTGTCAACTAAACAATATAAATTGACATAACTATTGCCAGTTGGCTTTATTACAATAAGCCTTACGATTTGTTATGAAATAACTGTTTCATTGTTTCACCTTAATTCAAGTAGACAAAATGATATCAAAAGGATTCATAGCATTTCTAGGTTAAGTATATGTATATCAATTTCTTTTTATCCTTATCATTGCAAAATAAGAGATATCAATTACTTTTGTTTCGTTTTCTACAGACAATCCTTTGATCCGCCCTCGCCATGGCTTTGCCTCTCAATCAATAAACATTTGCGCGTATATAGGGCTATGTGTGAAAGACGCAGCCGCCGCAGGTCCTTCACAAACACTAACACAATTCATAAATGCAAGGACTAAGGACGACAGTCAAGGGGAAGGCAAAGGTAAGGGCTTTGCCAACCCACCCCCAAAATCTACGTGTCCTCCTGCTCCTCACCTGGGCCAAGTTGAGCAGTTTAAAGAAAAAGAAAAAATGAAAAAAAGCAAGAAAAATGGATCAATAATTTCCCACAGCAGCCAAGACCAAGACGTTGACATGGCTCACTGTGTGTGTCCTTGCAAGGACAATTGTACAGCTCTGGCTGTTACTTTTGCCCCATCCATGTCCTTGTGCAAAAAAAAATACATATATATGTATATAACAAGAGAAATAGCTGTGTGTGAATTGGATTTTGAGGCAAAGCTTGACATGAATATTGCATGAAGACTCCACTCTTGAGACCGAAAAATGAACTGAATCCACTGTATGAACTGACCAAATCATATTCTTCTCCATGTCCATACAAGTGCCAATTAGGTGGCTATAGTGCCACGTGCCACCCATACAATTACACACCCACACACATAGCAAAAAAATAAACTTACAAAAATGTGAATTTTACCTTGAGAATCGAGGAAAACCAGAGTAAAACCAAAACCAAAACAAAAGCAAAAAGAAAAACCAAGCAAATACCAGATAAAACCAAAAAAAAAAAAAAACATCAACAATTTGTTGCATTGTACAATGTACATACATTTCAACTCAAATTTAGAGAGAAACATTTTCAAGTTGTTTACAAAAACAAGACCAAAACAAAATATTGGAAAATGGAAAAACTAATTGCGTTTAAATTACAAAAAGTTCAAACTTAACAAATACCAGCCAAAAGCGTAGCAAAGCAGTTTCCACAAATTATTTACCAAATTTAGCAAATTAGTTGCAGAAATTAAACAAAATAACATTCCAAACTAAGAGATTGTTGAAAAGTAAATATATATTTAAAATAAACCTTGATAAATTTCAGTATGTCATTGTAATAGGAGGTCAAATATATTTACTATTCAAGTCTATCTACACTGTATGTATACATGGAGATTACTTTAGCAAATTTATAATTAATATAAATTTTAGAGATTTTGTGGTTTCACAATTTCAAAAATATTTCAGAAAAGTTTATTTAGAGATTTTCTCAAGACTCAAAAGCCAATCTAGTTCCAATATTACACATTTCTTCTCTGTTATCTTATATGGGACCTCAAATCGCTTAAAGATTAAACTTCAATATTTTAGTTTTTATGTATGTAGCTAGGTATATAAAACAATTTTCTTATATCCCTTAGGGATACAATTTTGTGGTAGTTCGTTTGTGTTGCAAAATGTCAATAAAACTTGTCTACACAAAACAAGCTGAAAGCTTTTTTTGGTTCGTTTACACAAAGAAATCCAATCGAAATTCTATATTCTATGAAATAAAAAAAGAATGGAAATAGAATTTCCATGAAGATATCAGTTATGGTTAGATAGCGATAGAATTACCTTAAAGTTTGGAATATTCAATTCAAATCTCTACCCCACTTTTCCATGTACTTATATTCCACCTGCCACTTTCTATTTCCCTCTTCTACTCCCTTCTGTTAACCACATCTAAGCAGTATCCTTCTCACTTTTGACATTGACCAAACTGAAATGGGCAATCGGTATTTTTTCAGACTGCAGGGCATTTTCCCAATAGAGTGAAGAAAGGAAAACCGCAACATTTCACAGACCGCAACGTTTGCAAAAATTGGCTTAGCTTTGATTAATTAACTTAAAACAGCTATTGACATACATGTAGATGAGTGAATAGACACACGAACGCATGCAAAAAAACCAACACAGATACACACACACACACACACACACAGAAACATACACTGGATTCGAAAGAGATACACCTGCACATGGACATTGGCATTGGCATAAATTTAATTGAATTGTGTATGTGTATGTGTGGGGAGGGGAGGGAAAGCATCTCTTTGGTAAAGGTGTAGGTGGAAGAGTGTAGGGAAATAGACTGATTGCATGTGCAGGTGCCAAATGCATTTAATGAACTGTGTGGGCAAAAAGAAAAAAAAAACACGCCAAATGAAAAGAAATGAATCGGCAACGGTTTCCGTAGAAAATATTTAACTTGACGTTTGCCAACATCTGAGCAAATTAATTTAAATCAATTTAAAATTGGAAATATGATTAATTTAACAACTATAAAGAAAGATAAAATCAATTTCGTTTAAAATATTTTTATTTTTTCTCAATCGTTTTAGGCGATTCTTTAAGAATATTATCAGAATTTTTTATTCGTTCGTTAAATATATCAAAAATCTTACTTTATATTTTTTTAGATTCCAAACTATTTTTCTAATGAAGCTTAAGACTCGAACGAATAAATACGAATAAATGCTCAACTGAATGTAATGAACAGAGAGCCAATTAAAATGAATAAGTTTTATGTCTACTTACACGAGCTTAAAAAATTTATTTATTGTTGATGTGAAAAAGATTCTAGTTCTCGTCTGTAAACCGCTCAATGGAAATGTTTTAATTAAAACCATGCGGAATACAACGATCTCTCTCCAAGTCATCATTATCCTAGCTAACTTTCTTCCAACAGAACTGATTCTACATCATCATCCGCAGTTGAAGCTTCTTGGACTTTCCTGGCAACCTGGTCCTGATACATTGTGTTTTAATGTAGGTCTAAAAGAAAATGTCGATTGCACAAAACGACAAGTTTTATCAGATGTCTCACGGATCTTTGATCCACTTGGTCTATTGTGGTCCAATTTAAAATACTCTAAAATACTACGAAAGCATACGCTGCTGTAGTGTACAGCAGAGTAATCAACAATGATGGCTCGATTTCTACATCGATTATGGCTGCGAAGTCAGCAATCTCTGCCTCGCCTAGAGCTTTGCGCAGCACTGCTTCTCATACGTTCGACATTAAAAGGTCACGGTTTTTGCATGGTGCGATTCTACAATCGTACTCTATTGGCTATCATACGCACGACTAAAGACATTTGTTGGGAACAGAACTTCGGAAATTCTGGACACCATTCCAAGGCGATATTGGCGTCATGTGGACTCCAAATCGAATCCAGCTGACAGCAGACCTAAAGGACTTTCAGTTATGGTGGAATAACCCGTCGGATCAATTTATGGTAAGGTTAAACAACTCACAAGTCTGTTGAAATATTTCAGAAAATGGTATACAAATGAAAGTCAAAATGAATTGTTTGACTGCATTAGTAGATGCAGCTCCTGATCCTCCACTTGATCATCTTGTTCAACTAGTATCTTCATGATTGACGCTCGTTCATACGGCTGCCTATGTTCTACGCTTTCTATATATACATATATACCTAAGATACTTCACAGTACCAACTTTGAGTTCTCTAAATACTGCCAATAATCAGAGTCTCAACACTGTCAACATATTCAAAGTATTATTGGTTTTCGAATGATTGCGTTATTTATTTAATTTCGAAAAAAATTTATGCTATTCTCTATAAAAACACGTAAGGAACATTCATAGTTTGGCATTTATTATTGATATGCAAATTACTTAAGTAAAACAATGCATAATTTTTTTGCCTAAACTTAAGCTCTAACTAATACAACTTGAATATCTTTTGTTGTCATTTTAAGCCAGTCAAAAAAATTTGTTTATAATCCCTGGGACAATGGCAGAGCGACCAAATTTGCATACATATGTTGTGTGTGTGTGTGTAGAAGGTAAACCATCCGGTATTATCCATACTATATATAACGCGTTTATCCTTGGCATTTAACGGGTGAGCATTGTTGATGTTCCTGCTGGTGTTGTTGTTCTTGGCTACCGCGAAACTTGCTCTTGTTGAATTATTTAAGACACAAGTGCGACTACCTGCCTACCAGTAGGTAAATTCTACCATCCACGGCTACACCCGACTACTTTTAGTCATCAAGTACAAGGATAATGCCAAGGCAGATAAAAGTGCCCGCAATGTAGCATACATTAAGGTGATGGCGAGACAACAGCAGCGGCAGCAACCACTGAAGTCCTCTTTGGCAGAGGCAGCTTGATTATGTCTCAAGTCACTCTACATAAACGCAAACACAACAAGGAGACACACAAACGCACACACACACCAAAAAAAAAAAAAAAAAAATTATTTTTTAGCGTAATTAAATGCAAAGCAGCTTCAACCTCAACAAGACCCAGTCAAAGACCCACAGACAGAGAGACAGAGAGACAGGAGGCAGAACCAGATCCACGGCCAGTTTTGGGCTTTGTTTGCCTGTCCATGAAAGGCGAGGCTATTAAACAAGGACGCGCAAAGGCAAAGTGGAAATGCTTTTTGGGCCACAATGGCATGAGAACGACAAATAACTTTGGCCCCAAGCTCGAACATAATGATTCCTTTAAAATGAATTTCTTACCCATTTTTCTAAAACTTTGACTTGGCAATTAAAAAAGAAAAAACCTTAAAATGAAATAAAAATAAAAGTTAAGGCAAAGGTTAGCCACTCGAGCGCAATTAATGGGCTTCAATTTCGGTTTTCACTTTGCACATTTTCTCAAAATTTTTCGATATTTATATTGTGTGTGTGTGTGTTTTTGTTTCTTTTGCCTTTCAGGACCGGTTTGTAGTTACCATAAACACTCGCATTTACCTTGTAAGGGTATCAAAATGTATATTCATGAGGAAAACTTTAATGAAAGTTGTAATAAACCCTAATCGAGGAAAATGCATTAGCTATATGCTAAAGATGATTCGTAATAAAAATAAAAGTTATTCTCTTGAATATACTAAATGGCCTTCTTCTCTTTTTGGGCGCTCCTGGATTTATAAAGCTTACTGCAAATGATTGGCCAACTTTCAGGTAAATAAGGCAGTCAAAGGCAACGACAACTGGCTCAAGGTAAAAGTTTCTGGCATTGACTTTGAATTGGTGGGCCTATAGGGGGCAGGGCCAATCAATGGTAAAATCCCACCCTATCCAGCCATCCAACTGAAATCCAAGATGCCATCTAGCAGCAACAACAATAAACCTGCCAAATTCGCATTCAATTTTTATGGCTCGTTTCGTTTGGTGTGTTTTTTTTTTCGTTTCTTTTCTTTTTGGTCAATTTCACTTTTATGCCTCACGCTGTAGTCATCAGCTAAATGCTTTTCTTTTAGTTATCTATACGCTTGTCTCTCCTATACATATATACCGACAAACATCTATATCCTCTATATATATGTACTGTACTTATATACATATATAGGCAACAATTTGGTGTTATTTCTTGTAGGTTATTTTTAGGCGCGTGTACACAAAACAATTACGTCGACTGAGGCGTTGGCAGCGTCCGCTTTTACGAGTAATTAACGCGCCTGGCACTGGCTCATGAATATTTATTCACTGACAACCAGATCGGGGAAAACTCAATGAAGACTCACTGCACAATAGCATGAAAACTTGTCAGATTTGGTTGAGACTGAATTTTCATGTCAAGAACTCTTGAACTAAATTAAACCAAACAAATTCACTTGGTAAAAACTTTTGAAATAACAAAAACCTAAATGCTTAATTTGGACTCTGTTAAATCTATGACAATTTTTACCAAAACAGACTTTCCATCTCATAATATCAATTCATTAAATAAAGGAATTAAATGAAAATAATTTTTAATAAGCAATGATTGAAGAATAATTAAAAGGACATTTTTTCGTTTTCACGTTACTTTACTTGCCAAATTATAGAAAGGAATATCTTTCATCGTCTAAAGCTTACCTGCAAATGAAGAGAAATTTATATAAATTAGTTGATTAGATGTAACGATAAACTGAAACTCGAAATATTAATTAATGTAATTATTTTTATACCCTTGCAAAAAGGGTATATTAATGTTGGTAAGAAGTGTGCAACGCTTAGAAGGAAGCATCTCCGACCATACATAGTATATATATTCTTGATTAGCACGACGAGTTCATACAGTCTGGATTGACGCGAACTCCTCCTAGATAAACGGCAAAGTCACGAACGGAGACTTTTCTGAATAATTTTGTTATTTTTTGAGATATTGTCGTGAAATTTAATATTGACAAGTCTATTACACCTATAAACCACTATGCCACATTTGATCAAGATCGGGTTACTATATCATATAGCTCGCATAGGAATGATCAATCAAAAACAGTGACTTTGATTAATAACTTCGTTATTTCCTATGCTAAGATTGTAGGCCATTCTTTCGCAAACATTAGCCTTTTTAGATAAAACGTTTTTCCCTTCGATGGCTATACGTAAGGAAAGAGTTACCAAAAAAGTTGCAAGGGTATATAAACTTTAACGCGAACTATGTTAGCCCCGGCACTCTGGTTTTTGAATGACTTCCTACCAACTTAATGTAGAAATGAGCTAAGCTCTAACTTAACACACAAATAAAGTTTATTTACACTTTCTAGATACATACTAATTGTAAGATTGTTATCAAAGGTCGAACGAAATAGGGTTGAGTACAAATCTTTGTCTTAACAAGCATTCAGAATAAATTTCTTTGGAAGAGTGGTCTTTAAACTATTTCCAGTGATGGTCTTATTATAGAGGTTCAAAGTCGTCCAAAATTCACCATAATACAAACTTTCGCTCCGATTTTTATTTTAAGAGTGTTATATTAAAGGCAACAAGACTACCTAAAGATATGATTTTTATCTTTTGAGTTTAAAGCTACAAAAAAGCGTTTAGTCACGTGACTTCCAATAGGAACAGTTGATTGCTAATAATCGAAAAACTCCGCTAGTTGTGTAATAATTTTAATCTAAAATATTGTTCGTTTGATTTGGAAATGCCAAGCTTTATTGTAAGACATGCAAAATTTTACCCGTCCTGTGTTTGAAAAGGATTCTCCTCTATTATTAAACTTATTACATTAGTATTTAAGATAAGCATATAAATACGTTTCTAATTAGTTTTTACATATAAACTTTCATTGACTCTATCTCTAGCCCAAAATTTTAAAAACTGAATACTTTAAGTTAACAACTACTAAAAAAAACAGAAAGATTTTGAGATATTTTGTATCTTAAATCTCGTGGTTGACCTTATCAATTGGCCTAATTGACACAAAGGCAGTAGAAATATTTTTTTGTTACTTTGTCCAGTCGTAGCGGCACTTGTAATTACCAATTTATTTTCACTATTTCATTTCTTTTTGTTACATCGTGAAAATTTTTGGAATATAGAAGATAAATGTTTGCTCTTATATTTTAATTTGTCTGTGGTAACAAAAGGCTTAATACCAAGTTGCCTTCCAGCTCAGTTGGGATTGTGGAAAACGGCTAGGCTGATCGAATATGTATACACTAACAAAAATTGCATAGCGTCTCGTTCTTTGTTTGTAACATTTGATAAATTTTGTATTACCCTCTGCAAGTGTAGAGACCTTTCAGGCCTGTAACCTACAGATACAATGCACTCATTATATCTCATTTTTGTTTAATTTTTAGACAGTGTACAAATAATATATCCAGACAATATCTCGACGCGTGTATCAATTGATGTCTTTATAATTGTTTATAAATTGTTATTTTTGCTCTTGCCCGGTGTACTACATCAAAGCGGATATTAAACAGAGGCCAGAGGCCAGACAGTTGCAGCTCATTTCAATTCAAGTGAAACAAAAAGCCAACTAAATTTGCAAATTCTCTTTTGGAAATAATTCGGTGTGCGAATTGCGTGCATTGCATTGTGTAAAAACAATTTTTAATAACTCAGTGTGGCGCTGTCATAAGCAACAACAAACAAATAACCGCAAAATGCAACAGCACCAACAACAATAATAATAACAATTGAGTCAATTTTTACATTTTTCAAGGTCGCTGCGCTTCACTATGCTACTTTTGGAGAGCACTACAGATGAAGGCACATGGGAAGGCACGAAGCCAACTGGGGTAGACAAGCACCTTGATAGACCCAGAAAAAGGTCAGAGGAACAAACGGAGAGAGTAAAAGAGAGAGAGAGAGAGAGAGGGTGTAATACAAAATTTCCCTTTTTCCTAACATTTTGTTTACTGCACTTTATTGTTTTGGCTCCCAATTTTGGTCTCGGTGCTGCTTCTCTGTTTTCGTCAGTTCATTTTCCATAGAGGGGCGAAGAGTCGCGCAGTGTGAAGGATGTAACAAAAATGTTGAATATTTAATATTCGCAATACAATAACCTATTATTAAATGCTTTGTTTATATGTATGGACATCATATCGAAAACTGGAACAAAACTATATGTAGATACAACATGTACTGAAAAAATGTGTATATAGTTGCATTACGTTGCGTATACGTAATGTGAAATTAATTACTCTTTAGTTGAGAAAACAAGTGCTGGTCATGTAATTTTTGCAAAATTTATTTATAGTTGCTTAATGATTTATATTGGTTTCCAAAACAATGGAAAATTAGCCCAAAACTTTATTAAGTTTATAAGAATAAATGAAACTTATGGTATTAAAAATTGATGGCTAAACTGAATTAAACAATATAGAGGTCTGAATTTTCCATGACCTCTTCTCCATACTTTTCTCAATAGAAATCTATTTGAAAATGCCAAAGGCAACTAGTTTTTTTCTTCATGCGCAGCATAAGTGAGAAATAAATTCGTTTGTTTATCATACATATACAATTATGGCATTTCCATTTAGTTTTGACTAAGGGGGATTTCCTTCACCTATTTTTTCCTACATACACACGTACATATATTGTTTGGTGTGTCAACATTTTAAAGATCCATATGCCACAGGTATATACTATATAGTTTTGCTCTAGTGAATGACTTTGCTTAAAAGCATTTCATGCCTTTGGTTTTCTTTCCTTTTTCTTTCTCATTTCTTGCCAAATTCTGCAAAATGGAAAAAAAAGGCAACGTAAATAAATGCCGAATAAAACACATGGCCATTGGCCTTTTAACGCAGTCATACAGACGCACACACACACACAAATACTTCTCAGGGCGGCACACAGGAAGCAATTTGGGTGTGTATGTGTTTGTATTTACCTGCGGGTCAGCAGACAGGCGTCACTAAAATTAAAATAAAAGCGCCGAAAATATAATGTTTAACAAAATATGTATGTATGTACATAAATTTATACATTTATACATATGTATGTATGTATGTACATATAAATATATACTATGCCACGAAGACAAATGGCAATAAAAAGAAGCAGCAAAAAAAAAAAAAAAAGAACCCTTAGTCCCATTAACGACAGTAACATACCCTGCTTGTTTTTATTAATAATACAAAGTCTATGCAAATATCTTGAGTTAATTAAGTTCTCAACGATTAAAAATGATTTTCGTTTTCTAAAAAAAATAATGACCCCCAATCGTCCGCCATCTTGAATTCATTTAAGGCATGGGTAAATGTTCCAAACAGTCCATCAAAAGTTTCAAAGTTTTAGTAGTAAGATCTAAAAATCTTAGTTTCCATGCTTCACTTCTAAAAGACATCTCAGAAAAAAAAATGTATGTGTTTTTCTGTTTTGAACACTCTGCCGACTTCAATATACCATTTCATCCTGTGATAGTGCAGGGTATATCAGATAACTAAAGCATTTCAGCTTGTATCTCATTCACTTTGATATGGACTTTTAATATCATTGAAATTATAATGATGTGTGTTTTTATGGGCAACCATAAAAAAAGAAGAAGGCGGCTTGGGCTTGGGGATTTTGGATTGGTTTGGGTTTCAATGCGTGCGGAGGCGCAGGGGTCACCAAATCCTTAGGCCCAAATAAACATTACTTTTTGTTGCCACTGTGTTCAGGTCACATCAGATTTTCATTTGCAGAAAGTTTCTCTTTTTTGTTTGACGTTTCTTTTCTGACTTCTCACTACACACACTCCACTCTTTGGCTTTTCTCGTCTTTGCTATATTTTTCGGTTCCCTTTTTTATGTTTTTTCCTTCTTTTTTTTTGTTGTTTTGTTTGACCCTTATTTTTAGACACCTGGCCAATTTGTTATTTATGCGTGAGTTTACGTGTTGATTTCTTATATATGCAAATACAATACATTTATATACCATGTGTGTGTGTGTGTGTATCGATTGAAATGGGTAGTGCGTAGAACAAATTGAAATGCGAGGGTTGCTTTAGTCTCTACACCCTATATCGACTTTGGGAAAGTTTCCCAAAATTTATACATTTGATAGGCACATGAAAACATAATATATACAAATAGATATCAACTATGTTTGAGTTGAAGATACTTTAACATTCAACGTATACTGGACTGGAACAGGATTTGGAATTGACCTTGAGAGGGTGGTATATACCATGCAATATACATGTCTCGATCTTTTATAATTAGAATAATAAGTTTTTCGATATAGGTCTAAAGAAAAAACCTGTTTAATCTGTAAGCTACTCAGAAATGACCTTGACAATGCTTAAAACAAAAGTATAATACAAGCAAACATGTTGTAAGCTTGAGTAATATTGCGAACAAGTAAAACAAAAATAACCAAGCGCCTTATATTATTTAATTAATTTAAATTGAATAAATTAAGCTAACATAAGTGTGACAAAAGTAAGGAAGGTATTATAACTAAGAATTTAAACTTCATAAGACCAAAGAACATTAGAAGCTAGGACTAGGCTAGGACAAAAACTACAAAAGCCTATTAACCAGACCTATTAAGGTTTCCAAATCGTTTTCAAAAGTAAAACGACAGCGATTCCGCAATGTTTTTGACCTTTCTCGATTCCCAGATAAATGTCAGTTATTTTCGTGTTTGAAGCTAAGTTTGAAAAAAATTTTTTCGTCTATGTTAGTTTATCGTATAAAACTAATCCATCTGGTGGCGAAACGGAGTTCGCCGGGTTTACTAGTACCTATACATATATATAAAATACTCTCCGTCACAATGTGCGATATCGTAAAATTCCGAAACGGCGTCACCGATTCTCATCAAATTGTGTGAGCATATTGAGGTCTGAGAATCAGCCAACATCTATTACTCATACCCTTTGCCCTTTAAGTACTTTCATGAATGTGTGTTTTGTACTGTGAACATTGCCAAGAAAGCGCAAAGGGGCTGATTTGAGCAGTTATACAAATTTAAGATCCAGATGAGCCGATTAACAAATGCTAAGGCCAAACAATGTCCATTTGTGGCTTAGATTTAACAACACAATGTTTTTCACACTATCAATTATATGTGGCATGCTCTCGAATGGGTAAACCATCCAGTTTATTTGAGTTAGGTAAAGATGGGCTAGCAAAAAATATTGTTCACGATATAGCATTAAGAGATTGATATTGCCAAGTCTCCTTTCACACTTTCAAAAAAACAAAACAACGTTGGTCGTGTCATCTTGTAATCTATATAAACTACATACAAATTAGTTTTTGAGTGCCAATAACTTAGGTTTCATTTGGCTTTTAAACTAATTTGATTCCAGTCATGGCAAATTAATTTTATTTTAAACAATGTTTATTATATGCATGTATATTTCACATCGAATTTTGTTTGTCGTTTATTGCTAACCATAAAAAACCCAAAGCATTGCCATTGAAAACTTTTTTATATCTATTCAAAACGTAATAAATTGAAACGTAGATGAAGCTTGTCGATAACGCGACGCAGGTCCATAATCGGGTACATAGTGATCCCTGATGCCTGTTATAAAGGAATATCGATTGGAACATTTCTGCTTAATAACAAATTATAACGACAAACAAATAAATATGTTATAAAAATTAAGTTTATTTACTCGTTCGTTAATCAAATCGCCTAATTAACATTTTCTTAATTTTTTTTGTTTACAACCATTTAAAGTACTGACTTTCCATAGACTGGAATTTCTCTCTGTCTCACATAATATTGCACATAAACAATATTTAATTTTATTACGTTTTGCAATATTTAACTAGTAATTTACCGAAATAAATAGGTTTTTATCAAGTGATCTCATTAATTTGCCGACCACCACTAGAAATCGTCTGATTTAACGTCATTACATTTCAATTCACGTTCGCAACATTTGGGATAACTAGCATTGAAATTTATATAATCAGTAAATTCACAACCATTTGGTGGAGACTTGGGATTGCAGCTGAGCATAAAAATGGTTTAAACATTGTAATATATATAAAGAATAAATCATAACCCACCTATAAACCAAAGCCCAACCTTTACGACCACAAACAATTTCAGAACATTGACTGGGATGTCTCCGACTTTGGCCATTATCAATGACTACATTCACACCTCTTTCAGGAGTCCGTAAAACGCATTGATTCGGATATTCTATGAAAAGGGATTAATCGACTTTGAAATGAAAATATATAACCTAGCTTGTCAAACTTCAATAACTTTAATCAATATCCATTACAATTCATGGGTAATACCCACCTAAAAATCTATGGCAACTCACCAGGATCTGCGAATATTTCAAAATTGATTTCTGCCATAACTGACATCAGGATCAAAAGACCAAAGAAAACGCTTAATTGCAGCATCCTTTCTACATGTAGCAGTATGTGTCTATCTAATGCAGATATGTACTTATATTTGTAAGTGTGTGTGTGTGCCCCAGGAAATTTGCCTAAAAGATTCGATTTGCCTGAGCTGTCTGGGTTGTGTTTTGTCGGAAAAGTGAAAGGTCTCCTTGTTGTAATGTCGATTCTCGTCTATGAGTATGCAGATTTTAATTAATATGAGAAGCAAGATGATGAGGGGAAAACTGATGTAGTTATTTCAAGTTAAGGACAGCTGCAACTGTCGTTGGTTGTTGTTTGTTGTTGGATGTCGATGTCGATGTTGTTGCTATTGCATAATTCGATTAAGCCATTTTCCCTTTCCCCTTTCCCATCATTATACTACTGCACAAGGCAAATATTTGTTTGTTTGCTTGTCTGTCTGACTTTGATTGCCACTCAATTCGGAACCTCAAACCTCAGACTGAAAATGTAGACAAATTAGTGGGGCAAAATAATTGATGCATCTATGTCTGTATGGGGTGTGTGTGTGTGTGTGTGTGTGTGTGTGTGTGTGTTGGTGTTGAGCTAAGTAAATGTAAATTTAGGTAATGTTTTGTTTTTGCTTCAACTCCTTCAGTCCCCGCCACCCAGGTGCCCCTATTAGCCTCAAACTTGATTACATTTGCCCCATGCCTGGCAATTAGCCACCGACGACCTCCATTGTTTTCGGGCGGTCCAAAATTAATTGAATTGAGTATAGGGGAAGGCCTCAGCTGATTGTGAGACTGAAATACACACATATACTTACATATATCCATGAACCCACACTAATACATACACACAGATTGAGAGACAAAGGGTGTAAAATATTTGCCAATGAGAATTTTTCCATTGGCCAGCAGATGGCCAAGTAACTGGATTGGTTTGGTTAATAGTGGAATGCTTTTAAAAAAAAACTCACCTATAATATAGGCAGAATATATTGGCCATTGGATAAGATAGTTTATTTTTAAACATTTCTTACCTAATTGAATATAAAATATTGGCTTTGGGTTTTAGCAGCTCATTATTGAATGAAAACGATATCGAATATGTATTGCAAATAGAGCATATTAAAGGGATCCAGATGTACATCAAAATAGAAAGAAATCTTTAAATGATTTATTGCTAGATGTTCTTATAAAATCTAAAATCTGAAACAAAAACATTTATCATAAATGATTAAAGAACTGAATTGAAAGAGCAATATAATGTTCATACCCCACACTTTGTTCATTTTGTTGTTCAATACTTTTAAAAAGCATTTGTTAATTGCTGAGATTTTTCACCATACGCAATAATGTGAAATAAATTAAAAACAGTGTTTAAAGGCATCAAATTTTTAAGAAAATCTTCACAAATTGCTTACTTTTTCCTTTTCCTTCCACTCCGGCAACTGCCTTCAGGGCAAAAAAGACTTACATACATACGTCCGCATCGTATGACGTGGAGTTCATTCAATATTCAATAATCTAATACTAAAAACCAGAGAAACTGCTCTATTTTAAAAGTGCCGATGTCTCAATACCCTTCCAAGTTTTTGCATTACTGTCTTCCTAACTTTAAAAGTTATGCTAAGAGGTCACATTTCAGCTAAGGTTTAGCAATCCGTTATCATAAGATATAGTCACTTAACTTTAAACCTATTTGGTAGAGTCTTAGCTTATTATAGGAACTATAAACATTGGTTATAATTTCGAAAAAACAAAAACGTTTTGTTAATCAACTTTTTCGGCTTATTTTATTCTTATACAGAGACGGAGTAGACATCCTATTATACCTTTAACCCTTAGTCGTTGTTCGTGTAACTATGCCATGCACGAACATTTTAGGGTCCTCTGCTCTGATTGCAACCTTCTATTCTCTGTAGGCTGCTCAGAGTTGTTACTATACTTAAAACTTCTATCCTTTCCTATTTAGTTCATAGATAGCTATAGTATTATTTGTTTGTCTGTGTTTTCCAATGTGTGTCCCCGCGATTCGTGCCGTGCGTTATACGGCTGCACCCCTCGGTCGGTCGGGTGGGAGTTGGGCAGTTATCTGATTGGGCTCGCGCGTAACAGGCTTTGTCAAAGTGTCCTGGTTGAAAGTATTGCTCCTAGTATCGTCAACGTCCGCTAGAAGTGTAAGTTTACTTGGACCCCGACGGATAATTATAGACTATTATCCCGTGCTTATTTTTTTACTTATGAATTTCATGTTTTAATTCTTATTTTTTGACCGATGATATGAAAAATGATATGGGAACTTCTTTGATTTCCATATTTAGACTGCTTTTAAAAAATTTTACTTAATTTCTATTTAAATAACTGAAGAACAGAAGGCCAAGAAAATTACATTTGAATCAGAAATCTGAATTTCAGAGGCAAAACTTTAGCCTCATGTAATGAGTTTAGTACTCACTCTTATATAGACTTTTTTGAAATTTGTCACAAATATTCGAAATAATTTTATCAAAATTTTAGTAGATTTATCATTTTTGAAAATGCATTCGGCGTTAGTTTTGGCGATTCTACTGATCAATCTTTTACTTATGATGAATGCTGCTGAATGGATGACTAACACCCACGATCCAAGTAAGAAAACAATTCGTATTTAGATTGAGTAATAATTTTGGAAGTGTTTTCTTTTTAAGAGTATCCTGGCAAATGCACCATTTCACCAAACAAGGTCCTCAATGAGGGTACTAGTGTGAAGGATCCCAATCACAAGTGTCGTCAGATTATTTGTGGACATAATGGAAAGACAATTGTTCAAAAGTAAGTTTAAAGGATTCCCTATGATACCGATTCTAGAATACTCTCTCCCTTCTCTCTCTCTCTCTGTATTCGCACAGTTGTGGCGTTAGTGCCCTGTCGGGTTCTTGTCGCTATGGGGATTACAAAAATATCATGTTACCCTATCCCAAATGCTGTGTAAGGCAAGTCATTTGCAAGTGACAAAGTTGTCAAACTAAATAAGTCTGTTTCGGAATCGACACACATATCCAAAGAGAGAAGATGTCAATAATAACACAGAAAATTTTCATATTGTGGATTTTCCTTATATTGGTTAGCCAAAGTCTGGCTGATATATCCGTGAATAACTATAGCGATAGTGGTAAGTATGCACACAAGTTGAATAAACTAAACTGAATGCGATGCCTACTCTGCCTTTAGCCTATCCCGGTCGCTGTGTTTTGGATGTCGGGCATTCGATTATATTGCTAAATATGGCACAATCATATAAATTTGATAATTTACCTTGTACTCAGGTATTTTGCATTGGCGATGGCTGGGGCATGCTTTACACGTAAGTGGGAATCTAAATGGATAGCTAAGAATTATAATTTGCATCTCTTTGATTAGATGTGATCGGGAGAAACCACCAGATGATTGTCGGTATACTGAAATCCTGGATTGGGATGCACCTTATCCGGAATGTTGCAAACGACGCGTCGTTTGTGATTAGAAATGTTTTTTCTTTTTCTCATTCGGATTATTTATTAACTATTGTACAAATTATTAGTAGATAAAATAAATGAAACATATTTTCTGACAATAGATGGAGCCATTTGGCTATCGATTTGTAAGTGGCCTTGTGGGTGACATCAATATTATTGACCCTCATTTGTGGGCCTCTGATTACGAGCTATCCTATCAACTGTTTTGTTCAGTGACCTTCAATGGCGACCTCCCAGGGGAAGTCAACTATACGAAACAACTAGAACAGCAGCAGCACAACTAACAACTACAGCCGGAAAGCCGAAAAGGCGGTGAATAGGGGCGGAAATTTAAACCAGACTAATTGCCATCTATATGTATGTATGTATCCTTGTGTCGCTGTGTTTGCCAAGATAGATGCATCCGTATATTTGAACACTTTTTGGCCTCATTGTGGGTCAAGCTTTTGTCATCGTGTTGAGATAATTGCAATTTGAGTTCTCTATTTCTTGTGTTGAATAATTTAAGCCTTAATTGATGCACATCAAATCAAAAGATATATGGATACTAAGTGTTAAATCTACCATTTTGTCATCTCTAAAAATATGAAGGGGGTAATAAAAACTAAAAGTCACATCACTGACAGCACATTGCCACTCCCACGGGATGGCATTTTGCCCCTTCTTTCCAACATACACACACAACTATTTTAAGCCGCAAAATACAAATTGATTTGGATTTGGTAAGCGTGTTGAGAGTGCATTTAACTGAAACTAATTAAAGTTTGCTGTCGACCCTGATGAGTGGTATATGTGTGTGTGTGTGCGTCTGTGTGTATATGCAGGTGTGGGTGTGCATTTGCATATCGAATTTTAATTGCAGGTAACAGTTAGGCGGATTTAATAAATGGAAATGCTGAAAACCAAACGACATACAGCAATGCGAAATTGTATAATATAATTTAAGACTATCTCCGAAATGTGTTACCAATTTATGCATCAAATTATATCCACTCAAATAACGTATTAATAAAACAAAAAATTGTTCAGTTTCTTTTCGTTGTGACTGATTTTTTTAAAACTGGAATATTAGAATTATATATGATGGAACAATATAGATTGATGTTAAATTAAATGACAAAACATTTTAATTTTCATAGTTTAATAGTCATACATATACCTCAAATATATAACAACAAGCAAACCTTCAACATACAATAACAATTGTTATATTATTTTGAGTTGTCGGAACCGAATTTTATAAATGCAAAGACGAAACAAAGATTGTATCTGTTTTCACTAGGATTCCATTAGGCAAACAGCGCCATTGTATAAAAGCTATGTGGTCTTGTTTTAACTAGGGCTGACGTTTTTATACCCTTGCAGATGGTTGTAACGCACAGAAGGAGGCGTTTCCGATCCCATATCATGTCCGTGTATCAGTCGGTACGTATGCGTTTCACTCAACCATCTTAAGAGCTATTGGGATGAAACCTTGGATTTGAGTTACTTGTAATCCGGGTAAGATAAAGTATGAAAATCATCAGGATCGAACTACTATATAATATAGTTCTAGAAGAAACATAGGAGAAGAAATTGGATAATCGCTATGAAATTTACAAATATGATAGTATTAGATATGTAACCTCAGATCCCAAAATTTGAATCTGATCGGATAAATAGAACACAAGTAACAGTCAACGTAAATCAGCTCTGCCCAAGCGCTGCCGGCAGACGCAACACTACATAAACTTCTATATAAATAGAAAATAATTTGGATCACTGTGCAGAAAATTCTAAAAGAAAAACTGGGGGACTTTTCCTTCCTATTTGAAATCTCTTCCAAGTAGATATATTGAATGCGTTTTAAGGACATCGGAAATAAGTTACCAGAAATTAAATGATTTGATCAAATGTCTTCTGGCTCGAATGTGAAACTTTTGTAATCATTAAGAATTTCATTTAATTTTGTTGTGTTTAAAAAACACAACTAGAAATTACGGAAAATTCCTAAAATGATATCGAAAGGAGGGTCTACTGTTGGATTATTTTGTTTTGACTTCGGGAAAGCATAAATAAAGCTGAGTAGCTAAAATAAAAGGTTATTTTACTATTTCATTAATTTTTTCCATAAATGTCTAAAAAGTGTTTCGAAAAGTAGCTAAACACAGGGCGCTACACCTCATTATATATTGTGCCTTGTAAGAAAGATTATTAGTATTATGAAAAGCAAATTGTCTGCTCTAAGAACAAAAACAGAAACTATTTAGATGCTATCCACCACATCGATTTTATTTAAATGCAAAAAGACTATTTATTATCATTATGATGACAACGTGGCTCACGGATGCAACATTTGGAAAACTCTGCATCTGGATATTTGAGTTTAGCACAAGTTTTTTGTCCAGGAGCACAGCTGTAATACAAACGATTTACTTTAAATCCAAAAAAAATGCAATCATAACTATAGCAACTTACTTAAGAACAACTACTAAGCCATCAACTCTACATGAAATTTGCGTACAGCCTTGCCCTGTGATGGACTGACCTTGGTTCAAAATTGTCGTGCTATTTAGAACACATTTTCCAGGATGAGCTGCTGGGCAGAATAAAATTTTATAGACTTAACGACTGGTTCGTTGGTAATGCATACGTACCAGAACTTCTATATAAATCTTCTGATGAGGCACTAGCATCCGATTCAAGCAAGATAACTATTAGGAAAATTATCAGGCAAACAGATTTCATCGTTACTACACGAAGCTCTACAATTCACTGATAGACTCTAATCTCAATTCAGTTTTTTACTTTTCAACGAAAAGGTATTAAGAAAATAGAAACAGCTGCTTCATTGATTCAAAGCACTTGACCCTATGTGAACTAATGAGATTAGTTGACATTTTTGTCAACAAAATAATCTTCATGCAAATAAAGTCTTAACCCAACTATACGCCGTTTGATTAGCAACAACAAATATGACAAAGTGTTATCAAGGGAGAATAAAAAAAAACACACAAATATTTGAAAGCTGTAGTTTATTTTTCAATATTAAAACTCTTTATCACCATCTGGACAGTGCAACACATTAATGCAACATTTTGGATACTCTGATCCAGGATATTTCATTTTACCAAGTCTGCAAGGTTTCTCCACATGTTTTGACATACAACTGCAATGCGAAACTAATTAAATATTTTATAAAATTCACAATTTATTAAGCTTACGACTGTTGTTGCACCCAGCCATCGAAAGCACAGAGGAAGTGTACACAGTGTTTATCTGTGATACTTTGACCGTTATCTAAAATTGTGCTGTTATCAATCACACATTTACCAGGATGATCTTATGATTTGGATAGAGATTCTTCAATAAATTATTTTGTCACAGAGTTACATTAAAATAAATTAACGAACCGGGACGTGTTAATCTTCCAACAGCTGTTGCACCAAAGACTTGCGACTCATGGAAACAAACCACCAGGCAAAATATCAACCAAATGGACTTCATCTTTACTCTACGTCGCTTTAAAAGATACTAAACATCAGCCAGCTAGTCAATTAGTTTTGGATATGCTTGTAGTATTGTATTGTATGATTCTTTACTTCTCGGTAGGTAAAGTGTAAATTAGATTAATACTTTTTCATATTATTGGTATGTATAATGAGATTTTCTTAGCCATACAAAAAAAAGTTTAAATCTTTTATTTTTTTTGCTCATAAAGTGTAAAATGTGGAAAATTTCTTTGCTCATGGCCTAAGTATTTAGTTAATTTGGTAAAATATTTTAAAGAATAAATCTAAATTGAAATCTATTGTATTAAGAGACAATGAAAGAATATTAATAAGATGACTACTAAGAATAATTAACACTTATGTAAACTTTTTCAAACACCAAAATGATTGGATCAAACGTAACATCATGACTCGAAACTTCAACAGTTTTTGCTTTTTAAAATGCTATTTTTCCATAATATAATATTATATTTTTTATATTTTACTGATTTTTGGAACTCACCGCAGTACGTACTCCACCAGGATCAACGTTGTGGTAACTAGCAAAATATACCTTAAGTACTAAAGTTATAAATTACCGACATGACAATGTCCAATAAATTTAGTTCCGAGTCATGATTTAAATAGTGTGACTTATAACATTAACTACATTATCCGTAACCAAGATTATTGCTATAAGATTCATTAGGTGGCGAAATCGGCGGACCTGTTCATTCAATGGATCATATATTTTAAGATACTTTTCCTTTATTTGTACAAAGAATTTCCATGGCTTTATTTATACGTCTAAAATGTACAAACTGACTATTTGATTAACATATCCGCAATGTTCAGATGAACAGATCGTGTAAATCAAATTGTGTACTCTAATTTTGTTTTGATACACGCTAAATTTATGAACTTTTAAAATTTGGAAATTTTGTACATGACTTGAAATATTTTGAAAACTTATGACCTATGGAAGCTTTTGTTTTGCAGCTTCTTATGGACGTTGATCGACAGTTTGTTATATTATTGACATAATATTTATTATCAACTTTAAGATCACTTTTGTATTTAACCAAATTTAAAGTTGCTAACTTAATCCAACATAAAACATATATAACTTTTTGTTAAAGTACATAAAGTTAAGTTAACTAAAAATTCACCCAACTAATTACTTAACTGATTATATCTTTACATTATGTATATGATAACTGGTAGTAGCCACCTGCATCAAATTGATTCCTAATTCTAATGATGTTTTATACGCTTTTGTAATTATAATTCTCAACCATTTGTAGAGCTGATTATATACGATAGGCATAGAATTTTTTTAAGTTAATAAAGAAAGTCTGTTAGCATTTTGTAATTCTTGTATTTGTGTATACTTAGTTGGTATTACCTATAGACAACCTTCTACTATTTGTAGAGCCTGTGATAATATGTTACTCTTCAGATAGACCTCGACCAGTCAAATAGAAAATGTAACTGTATAAAACCAAGTTTTTCTTCTCATTTTGTAAAAAATGTATCGTTTTAAGTGTTACATTTCGCACATTCGATCCGAGCAAGTTTGCAAACAATCCTTTACTAAATCTTCAAATATCAAATAGGAAAAATGTGTCTCATTTACAATAAAATGCAAGAATTTTTTATATATATATTCAAAAGTATTTAATTTAGAAGATTTTTATGATTTTGGGACAATTTTACCCAATTTTTGTTAGTCGCTGGCTACTTTGCGAAATTTAAACTCGATTCCTGGAGAAATTGTTTCGAATTTCTGTTATGAATTAGACTATCAAATCAATTTGTTCAAAAAAAGAAACTTTTACACAAAAAAAAAAAAAAAAAAACAAAGGTATACTTTACGCAAGAAATCTTCATTTTGTTGGTTTTGTTCCCAAGGGCATGTTAAGGGCTGCTCAACATAAGAAACACATATAAAAATATATGTATGTATATGTGTATATTGTACATGTAACCTTTGTTTACTCAAACCCAAACTTGACCATGACAAGCGGCTATGACTACAAATTTTTTGACCAAAAAAAAGAAAAAAAAAGTGGCACAAAGTATACAGAGAGACGACGAAAGAGAAAGAGAAAAGGCCAAGAAGACCGCAGTAGTAGTAACTTTTTTTTTTGTTGTTTTTAGTCGCAGGCTCAGCATAAAAAGTGAATATTACAAAGTTGAAGCCTATGTGAATTGTGTGTGTGTGTGTGTGTGTGTTTGAGTGCGAGTGTGTTTGCGAAAAACTCATGTACATACAACATTTATAAATTGGCAGCGGTGACCTCTCGTGCCAGTCTGCAGTTTTCCTTCATTTTCACTCCCCTCTTTTTCGCTCCTTTTCCTCTCTCTCTCTTAGTCTCTCTCTCTGTCGTTTTTTGTGTGGTGTTGCGTGTAAAAGGTGAAGGTAATATTGGTCAGAGGCTACAAATACAAATGTTGCTGGCATATAAACGGAAACTGAAATAAAACTCAGAACCCCTCACCATTCTCGTCCCTCGCTTGCCTCCCAGACCAAAAAAAAAAAAAAAAAAACAGTCATACTCAAATTCAAATTTTCCAACGTTGCCCACATATAAAATGTAAAAGGTGCCAAAGCAGTCAGCTTCAAATATGCAACACACAAAAATATCCTGCATATCCTGTTCAAGTATATATTTACACCTACATAAACAAACATATATATGTACGGACATATGTGTGAATGTATAGGTGGTACATTTCACTGGTAACATAAAATCTTTAACTGCCATGCAAAATACAACCAAAATTTTTACTTATTCATTACTTTTTCGCGCGTTATCTCTGTTGGCCCTACGCAAAATGAGCAATGTATAATAAAGCAACACACAAAAATTTGAATACCCTGCATGAATTGGTTAAATCTTCCATTTTCCAGATGTTATAAAAAGTTCCTAATTATGAACTCCAATAGATCTTACGATAAATTTAAGCTCTCTCCCCCAAAGAGAGAGATAATCTTGAATCACGAGAGAAATCCAATAACGAGACATTCTGTAAGTGACAATTGATCTGAACGGCCATGTTTTATTCGCCCCATTCTGAACAGTGAAGTCTGAAAATTAGACCTATTCAAAATTCTAAAATTCTTTTCAAAAAACTAAGGGTTATTTTTGACTTTTATTTAGGTTTTGCTTCCTGAAACATTTCAAAGATATAAATGTATACTTTTTGCAAGACAATGATAAAAAACTTTACAGAGACTGTACAAAAAAGTGAATTTGCTTTACCCCATACTAGCAAAGTGCCGAATTGTAGACAATATTGAATATGGAAAATATATTTTCTTGCCTAAAATTACTTTTATATTATTTTGTGAAAATATTTTCATGAACTACAACTGAGTTTAAGCCGACTTGAGGTCAATAATTCTTATTAATTTATATGAGATTTTAAAGCATAGGCAGTACAAAAACTTTTAGATTTGGATTCCGCTGAACACTTCGAGCTTGAAGACTCAAGAACTTGGTGGTTAACTAATCCCTAAATATTCTTCCCTTTTAGAGACACATGTAAATATATAGACATATCTTGATATTCACTGCTACAATTTTCATTATTTTAGATTGAATAGAAGAAATAAAATCCCATCGATGAATGTGTTCTTTTTACGAAACTATAGTCAACAGAATTTGGAATTGGAAAAAACATATCAGTCAAATTCAACTTTTTCTTAGATTTCTGGACCAAATTTTTAGTAAAAAAAAAAATCTAATAAATTTACAAAAAAGAATATTTTGTCACCAAAAGACAAGACCCTAAAACTTAAACCATTTCAAAAACAAAAAAAGTTTAAATTTTAATTCCATAAATAAAATTAACTTTAATCACTGTTCTATCTTTTCTTTATAATGGAATACAATTAACCTCTTGGGAATGTTCATCTAGCTCAGCTTTTCAAAATGAAATGTTAAATTTGCTTTTGAATCTTCCCTCGGATGCTTAAGGGTAAGAATAGATTCAGTCAAAGAATCTCTAAAATACATAAATATACATACATAGGATTGAAAGACCTCGCTATTATAGCAATTCTAGGATGTTCATTTTGTGTGGATTGAAAAGGCAATTAGTCGACATTGTCTTCATGTTCTGTGATGGCCCACAAAAGTAGGCTACAACCAATGCCATTAGACAATAACCAGTTTAAGTTGACGCTAATGGCCATCCGGCCGGGCTTTTGGAGTGGGTGGGGTTGGTTGACTGAAAGGAGGATGGATGGGCCCAGGGCTTAGTCCCTGGCACTTGTTGGGCTAATTATAACAAAACACTGTCAGTACTATACAGCCATTAAAGCCACGCCCAGTACGTCCTTTTTCTACACCTCCTACCGCCTACAGCAACGCCTCTGTCTGAGGCTAATGACAATTTTTGTCTCTGTTTGTCCACACGTAACAAATGGCAAAAGTTTATTGACATTTTATTCACAATCAAATTTTTATGTGGCGTCATCGTCATCATCATCCAGAATGTGCCTCAAAAACGAAATTGGAAAATATTTGCTATGCAAATAACTAAAAATGAACCGCAACGTGCGCCAGCGGATGAAAATAGAGATCAATGCCAATAAGCATAGACCAGAAGCTACCCATTACCGTAATTAAGTAGCTAAAGAATTGATCTAATTCAAGGTTTCCTTTACTTTTGCTTTGGTGTCCAGAGTTCTCTCTAGATTTAAACTGATTTTAGCATATACCTTTGCCCCCGAGTTCCTTACAGGGTGTGGGAAATTAAATTTAAATAAAAATTATATACACGAATTCACTCACAGGCACAAAACACACACACACACACCCACAACGTAAAGTCAATTCATATAATGTATAAATTTATGGAAAATCAAGCAAAACGATTGAATGAAATGAAAACATCAAAAAATCTGTATGTATCGATATATATAATTCACATTAAAAAGTTTTATATGTGCTATTTGTTTTTCGTGTCTGTTAAAGCAACACACAAAAATTGTTTTCATCATTTTGGCATACAGAATATTCAATGCTCTTTATTTATATATATGATATTATATTTTTAAGTCATTTTAAACCTTTTTAAAGATGATTTTCTTATCCTCTTTGAAACAATTTTGTTTAAGAATCGACGTCTAGGTTGTTAAACTTAGTTTTATTTAGAATTGATGACAAATTTTCTCACTATTGGAATTGAGATTGTTTAAAAATAGCTACAACTTATTCTTATAGTGGTCTTATACTAACTGAACTGACTAACTTATCTTACACTAACTGAACTGACTAACTGCCGAAATGTGTGCAGCTTTTCAAAAGATTTAACCATACGAGGTTTTTAAAAAATATCTTTCAGTGAACTTATCTATAAAGAAGATCATTTAGAAACATCTAACGACTGAAACATCTTTGTTTATCATAATTTGTTTTGAAATAAGTGTAATTCCAAAATATTTCCAAATATTTCTCTTAATGTATAAAGGATTGTGTTTATCAAACTCTTTCTATGACATTGTTGATGAGAATTTGTTTAAAAACTTACTTTCATTTATTTTCTACATCTAACTGTAGGATTTTCATTAGAAGAACAACGCAACTTTTGATTAAATATTTTATAAACTTGCTTTAATTTAAGGACATTCACAATGACGTGCAATCCTTGTAGTTTTAAAAGTGTATCAAGAGTGAATTGTATGCCTTTTTGCAGTTAATCAGTTAAATTTATAAATAATGTTCATTGAGTTTTATTTAATCATACTTTGCAGGGGTCAAAACTCATTTAAAAACCAATATATGCCATTTCAGGAAATATATGCACAGGCAGCCAAATAAGAAACCAAATTGTGTGGATCTGCTTCACTATGGATGAATATATACCATATAACTATATAAAACTCGTACAAAATGTGTGAGATGAATTTATCGATGCGGTCGATTTCATTTCAATTTTTAATTATGCAAGTAATTTTTATGTGTTTGTTCAATATGCGGTAAAAAATGTTATTGCATATGTGTGTGTGTGTGTGTGTGTGTGTGTGTGTTCTGCCTGTTTGTGCGAGTTCTCATTTTTCATTTTGTTTTTTTGATGAGATTTTACGAGTTAATGGCTTAATTTAAGTTTCGTGGCTATTGGAATTCAAATGGCTAAATTGATGGATTAATAGATTAACTCACCTTCAGGGTAAGAACCACCAACTAGATACTGCTGGGCCAAGGATTTATGTACACATTAACAACAATCAACCAACCAACCGACTGGAAGAACAAAAACAAAACAAACTAATGGAAAATCTCACGTCTTGCCAGATTCTTTTTTCTTCTTTCCTTTTTTTTTTTTGTTGTTTCAAGGTAAATAGCAGGTTGGCTTGGTTCGTGTTTTCCACTTTTCCACTTTTTGCTGTGCTTTTTTTTTTTTTTTTTTTAATTAGGCTGAACTTTCACATCGATTGGCAGTTTTTCTTTAATTATTTTTTTGCTGATTAATTTGTAACTATAATTGTGATGATTATTTTCTCATTGTTTTGTTTTCAACCAGGTAAATATTTTTATTTCGATTTCTGTTTCAGTTTGTTTTGGTTTTTCATTGTTTTCCATCCGTAAATGTTTGCTCGCCTTTAGTCAATGTCAGATTATTGCGTATACGCCGCGTCTGCGCAATCAAATTGGCAACAGCTAATGGCATTTCAATAAAGGATAAAGGACAGGAAATATTACAACCACAGCAAAGACTTGTCATAAATTTTACACATATATACATACATGAGAGCGTGTCAGTGTGTGTGTGTGTGTGTGTTAATGTACTTGAGTGTTTGAATAAATCATTATTTGTCCTTTAATAATGCATCCGAAATGCGCCTTTCAAGTGTGGCAGCAAACGATTTTGCATAAAAAAAAAGAAAAGTAAAATGCCAACTCAACCAACTTTATGTTGCAGTTGTAATGAAAAAGTTTTACAACTTTTCTACGCTTCTTTTCTCCCCTTTTCGCTCTCTCACTCTCTTTCTATCTCTTTTTCTCTATGTGTGTCCTTCCTCCAACATTTGACATGCAAAACAAAAAAATGTTTGATATATTTAGAAACCTCTTAGGATTTGTGGCAAGTGGTTTTCTGGTTGCTTTTGCCATGAAGCAATTTCTATTTTTTTTTTTTAAATCTTTTTTTATATAAATTTTCAACTATTTTTTAATAGATGCAAATCTACGAACATTTGAATTTATTTTTTATTTTCTTATAGCTAAAGAAATTGAATTCTGTTTTGATAATAAACTCAATGAATAAAGAACCTCATATCTCACTTATTAAAGGGTCAACTTTGGAATGAATTTCTTATAAAGTTATAAACTCAGAGGGCAAATAATTTTTAAATATTTCTCTCAAAGTTTGTGTTTGAAACTAATAAAATAGTTTTTCGTTTATTTCGTATTGTCTCAATAATCAACATGAATGACAGAATGAAATCTTTGATCCCTTTTGGCAATACACAATAATAATGTAAATATAAATCCTGTGGATCCTTATGACTGCTCGGAAATCTCAACAATATTTTATATACACTTTATTGCTGTTGTTTTTGTTGTCGTTGTTTCGTTTTTAATACGAACTTAACATTATTTTTATGACATTGAAATGGCTTTTCGCTGTTGTTATTGACAGAACGTGTATACACACGGTTACACACTGGCAAAAAAGAACGGCCAAAGGCCCCAACATAAACCTCCCACACATGCCCAAGGAGAGAAACTGAGACAGAAGACAGAGTGGAAGAGAGAAGGATAGAGTTTACTTGTTACATGTGGTAGACTAGAGTTAGATTTAGCTTAAACTTAGACAAAGCGACGCGTAACTTGTGGGGGGGGTCCCTTTCATCTATGAAAACAAAACAAAAAACGGTTTCCTCTTTCTTTCTATACATAAAAAATGACAATGACAATGTTAATGTTAATGATGATGACGACGTGGATGATGATGATGATATTTGGTGATATTTTTCATTACATTGTTGTACTTTTACGACTGTTATCCTTGAGTGAAGAACTTGCTACAGGATGCTAACACACGCACACACACACATGCACAGCATTCAAGAACAGACACACACACACACATAATATGGACGCATGAGCGAGGTGAGCGAGCTTTTTTTTTGGCATTTGAAAAACCGTTAGTTGGATGTGAGCGCATGAGAATGGAGAGCGTACCGAAAAAAAGTATGAGCAGACTTTTCACCTTCGCACCTTCTCAGTGTGTGTGGTTTTTTGTAACTTGCTTTTATTTTTTGTTATTATTTATAACATTTAAATTTTTCCTTTTTTTATTTTTGATTTTAAACACAAAATCACTTTAATATTTTTCACAAATTTATTTGAAAATTTCTTCTCTACGTTTTCCAAGTAAAATTTTGGAAAAATATGAGTTTAGTTTAAACAATATTTGATGAATAATTTTTTTTTTTTTTTTTTGTTTGAAATATTTACATACGCGCCTTTGGGCAATAGCCAATACCAACACACGCACCCACGCACACGTACGCACACACACACACGAGGGATGAAATGTTGCACCGTTGCTCGTTGAAATTGAACTGAATTTGAAATGCTAACAAGTAACGCGATGAACCAAATACCCGAATCGGACCGCCATTCACATTATCCACCATGGACAAAGCCATGCACAATCACATATCCAGTGAGCTGGCCGAAGATGGAAAAGCTCCATCGCTCGGTCCCAGAGCACGGACTGTCTGTGTGGTGTGTGGGTGGTCGTGCGAAAAGAGAGCAAGCTTTTGGCCAGAAAGAAACAAGGAACGAGAAACGACACCATCGTTCATCTAAATAGAAACGGACATTTTAACAAACATTTTAACAAAACTATGTCATTATTGTCGTATTATCTTAATTTTTAAAGTATTTAGTATATTATGCTCATAAAGCTGTAGGATTTCCCTTTATAATCTTTTTTAACACGCATGAAAGAAATTCTTTGTTTTTCTATAAAATTTAAGGGTTTATATATGTGTAGAAAGTTTCGGTCAAAAATATACTTTAGTTTAGTTCCTCTCCTCTAGATCTTTAAAAACTGCAGCGAGCGGTTTCCATAGACTTCATTCGTTACCCGCAAAATGTTTTGGTTCATAAGTTTCATAGGTACATTTACCAATCTACCATCATTACCAAATGTTCCTGTTTACCTACGAAAGTATCGGCACACGTTGTTGTATGTTCAAAAGGTGTCCTATAGCAATTAGGGGAGTTGATTACGGACCCGTACCCGTAAGAAAAATGTGTTGAAATTATTTAAAGCGACCGCATTTTTAATATTTTATTGGAAGTATAATATATAATAATATAATATATTGCATAATGTGTAATTCAAAAACATTATTTTAATCTATGAGGGAGGTTTTTTTTTGAGAAAATTATAATAGATCAAGGAATGAAACTTTCCACAGTTGTTAGGAAAACTTTATTCTATGTATAAACATTTTTTTTCGGCGATCCGCAAAAAGGGGGAGGGGGGAGGAATTTTCCAATGGCATGTCCATTTCGTCCTTATGGAAGTCCTACCGTTCGCAAATGAAGTCTGAATCCAAAAATGAAAATTTTAAAAAAAAAAAAGGATGAAAAATTAAAAAGCTTTTTTAGAAAAAAATTTAATTTTTGCCTATTTTTGGTTACTAATTTATTTTTTAAATTAACAATTTTGAATATTTTTCGCCAACTCTACTACCAGCGATTAACAATATCCTAAAGAACATGTGTAAAAAATTTCATAGCGATTGGTTAATTTTTGCGCCCTGTAGGACTTCCATGATCTCAAAGAACGTAGTTTTGAGATAAACGCATTTGAATATTTGCGGTGTGGCCCAGCGCGCTTGACACCGCTCCACTAAACGGCCGATATTTTTCCCCCTTAATACATATATTAGGTATAATTTAAAAGCAATACACAAAATAACAAAGAATCACTTCTTTGCTATGAAGCATAATATCCTACTCTTTGGAGTAAATGAGTAAAATTTGAACCTAAATTTTCTATAGAGATTCGAATAAGTTTTTGTTTTTTAAATTTAAAGAAATATTAGAATATCTTGCATGTAACCAGTTAGTTATAAATAATGCTTGCAAACACGAGCTATTTTTCTTAAATCTGTTAAAATCTCTTTAAAATATAAAAAACTTTTAGGTGCTTATTCCCCAGATACTCTGATTTTACAAAAATAAACCGAATCATATTCCAAATCAGCGTACCCGAATTAGTTGGGAGCACTTTTCAAAGTCACCAAAAATCTTGTCGGCCTGTGTTATTAATCAGCATCTGGAACGACACAGAAATCCTTTCCTGTAGAGGATGTTGTGAATTAACTCAGACCATTCAAAATAATTGGCCCCTTTATAAAATTTGACGCATTATTATAAGTCTTTAGTGGTTTTATGTCCATCTTCCTATTCATCCGTTAAGCTTTCTTAAAATTAGAATTCAAATTGTCAAATTATTAGTAGTGTTTCTTTTTAACAAGAATTGAGTGCTAATAAGAAGAGTAATATGTGTTTGCTATTGCGTGTCATACCCGATTTTAATATTACACGTTTTGCTTAATTTTTTCGAGCCAATTACCCGATTATATAAAGAGAAAATAATGCTGATATAAGTTAATAAGTTATTATCGTTCTTTTTAGCTCAAATTTCGTTTATTTCATTTTTAATTATCTGTACTATAAAATATCCAGTTTTTGTTTAGAAAGTATAACAAGTTAAATCATGGAACATTTATTGAGAAACATTCCTTAAGAAGATAATTAGTGCATTTAAATGAGCTCGTATTTGACTACAACGTAAAATTTCCACTTTTACCTTGGTAATTTGTTTGTTGTGATATTGTTGGTGTCCTTTCATAATTGATTTTTTTCTACAAGGAATCCCAACTAATCATGGGCATTTTCTTTCTCATTGTATTTCAAATACCTCAGTCTTACACTTACTTGTATGAAAAGACATATAAATATGCACTTTCTTAGGTTTCCAGTAAATTGTTGCACAAATCAGTTACTAATAGAATCTGATTACACCTACAAATATACATATATAGACATGTGTTTGATTAAGATGTTAAACATGCACCCCCAATGCTACGCCCATGACAAAGAACTTGTTTTGAGAGTCTAAAGATTTCTACATACATTCATACTTAATCTATTGAAGATGCTATGGAGAGTGTTTAGTATAAAAGCATGAGTAAGTAGATTATTAGTATTTAGTCGTTCAATACTTGTTTGATTACTAAAACTTCCGCGATTAGCATTTAAAGATGAATAAAATGTTTTTGGGTTTTGTCTTGCTATATGCAATCTTCTGCTTTTTGGGCACCACAGAAGCAGCCGTTTCTCGTGGTGTTTTTAAGGATCCTGCTCATCCCGGCAAATGTGTCGTTGAATCGCTAATTTTAAGTCCGGGTCAAAGCGGTCGCCATCCGTCTATGTGTGCTCGTGTGATCTGTTCAGAGAACAGTCTAGCTCAAATACAAACGTAAGTGTAAATGATTTTTATACTCTTACAAGGGGCATTTTTATTATGGTCAGAAGTATGTAAGGCATAAATTAAATTCCGGCTCTCCGTCTGAATGTCTAAACGTCTGAAGTCACCCAAACTTATTTTGTTAACCGTCCTATATATATATATACACATATATATGAAATTTTGCTATCGTTCCAAAATGATGCTTTGTTACATAGTTATTTATCCGACGCATGTCGTAAAAGTTAATAATAATTATCTTAATATACTCATTAACATTCGAACAACATTTCAACATGATCAGGCAACTATATCGAATATCTTCCATAAAGACAACCGGTACCGAAAAAAAAATTAATTTGGCGAACTTTTTTGTTTCTTATTTTCTCCTATTTTGTTACCTGTTATGAAAGAAAATCGAATTTATACAAAAATGATTAAAATTATGACACATAGAGAAAGAGTCTTACTAAAGCGGGCTCAAAATTATATTTACAAAAATTTGTTTTCACTCATTTCAGTTGTGGCGCTGTGGGTCTTCCACCAGGCTCTACATTTGGCGACTTCAAGAATCCCAAAGCCGACTATCCAACTTGCTGTGATCGCCATATTATCAAGGCCAACTGAGTGACTCTTGTTGTTTGTAATCAATTAATGTCTGAAGTCTAAAATAAATAAGATGCATACATATATGTTAGTACAAACAAGTATGTATATCTGTATGAATATATGTATATGACTCACAAGTAGTTTTCCTATAGGCAAAATAAATATGGTCACAATATTTGCTTTTTGCAAATAAAAAGGTAAGTCAAAAATTGAACGAAAAAACTGATTGAACAGAATCAAAAGACGTATGTAAATACTAAATTCAAAAGTTATCAGCATCTGGTAGATGTTTTTACTTCAAGAACTGAATTTAAAGGTGAGATTGATTATTTAATCTGAACTCGATACAAAAGAAAACGAATTTAAAACCATCGTGTGTAGAAGATTACATACTAAAGTATTTATGCAAATAAATAAACATTACTTTTTATTAAGACTATTTTAAGACCAAGTAAAAACATTAAGAATGAAAATATTTATTTCACAAATTCATAGAAGACGAGAAAAGCAATGTCTTGAAATATTTTTATTTTGTTTAGTCAGGTTAATTTGAATTCGGGTTTTCACCTCTAATAAGTAGTGTTGTTACGCTTTATTTTTGAACACTGGCAAAATTTGTCTATGGTGAATAAGATAAATATACGACAAGTATATTTGTGCGTTGAGCAACACTAACAAAACAACAAACCAAAATAAATACATGTTTAGTCAAAAATTAAAGATATCCCATTTAAAGTGAATTATAACCATGTCCGATGCATATGCCTGTGTTGCCAAGGGCAAACTTAAACTGAAATCCGACACAGATCTTAAAAAGAAGAAAAAGAAAAAAAGCAAGAGCAAGGACAAAGAGAAGGAACGGGAAGCAGCCAAATCATATGTTGAGGCAGCATCCACATCCGGCAGCAGCGCCGGCTTTGAACGCAAATTAACAAAGGCAGAGCTGGCCAGCAAGAAGCAACAGGAGAAGATGCGCAACAAGAGGATTATGGACAAAGCCCAGACCACACACAAGGAACGGGTGGAGAAATTCAATGAACATCTGGACAACCTGACCGAACACTTTGATATACCCAAAGTATCGTGGACAAAGTGAAAGGAGCCACAAAGAAAATTTATCTTAACGATTTTAGATACTTTCTTGAGTGCTCCGATGATGATTTACCATTATTTGACTATTTTAAGAGATTTATTATAATTAAATATAATAATTAGCTGATCTAAACAAAGCGAATCTGTTGTTGTATTTTATTGTTTGGATGTTTATTGTGTTTTAGTGTTAAGTAATTTCGACTATATAGGGATTATTATAAGTAATGGGAGATTAGGGAGAATCTGGATAGAGATAGAGCCAAATGGCACAACTTAAGATTACAAAATACAATATACAAGTGTGTGTACAACAACTTAAAAGGATAGTCCAGTCCTGTTCGCATCACTATCAGTCGGTCCCTAGTCCCAGTTTCAATGATTACTGCGGAGCTGTTAGCTCAAACATGGCATACTTCCAAGTCCAACAACGTACAAGTTGTTCGAATTTTTCCCTCTCATGCTCATAAATATAACCCAATTCCGGCTCCATGCATACGTCTGTATAGGGATCCGTCAGTAGACTCTGAACGGATAACAAAACCTTGGCCACATTCAAGGCCAATGACCAATTTTGCTGTTGGAATATATCAATGCCTACATCACCATGACGCGATACATTTGGATGCAGGATTTTCGTTAAAAATCGCACTGTGGGCGGTTGCATTGGATACCGTTCGGGAAAGAATATAAATAGAAAAAATTTACCACCTTCATAGGGACTACCAGGTGGTCCCAGAATAGTGGCCTGCCAATAATTGTTCTGACGATCCAAGGGTATTGCTGATATCCCTTCTGATTCGTAGCTATTCAAGAGATTAGCCTCGCCTTTTAGGAAACTGTTGCGCATCATTAGAATACCCTCTGGCAGATCAACACCAGCACCACCCGGCTGTCCCCGTCCGCCCATCTCGATCAGGCAGGTGCGGCAGAAGCAAGATGACATTAGCGAGCCGTACAGCTTACACCAATCCGGATTATCTGTGAGACACTCAAACAGCGGCCAGCGCTGTTTTATATATGTCTTCCACATGGTTTGAGATGTGTTCTTGCCAATAATATCGTGCCAATGCTTGCATACTTCGCTGGCCACCCACAGGGACATGTCATCCAGATAGGCGAAAATTTTTAGCATTACCTCGACAGGTATTAGACCGGTGATGCTTTTAGATGTGCTTCCTCCCCCACCACCACCGCCGTTTGGATAGTACTCGTGGGCTCGATGGCGCCCGTCCGCCAGTTCGTTCATGAAATGAGGCAGGGCCAATGGGGCCATAGCACGTGGTCGCTTGATGGGCAGTAGAAAGGGATTTTCTGCAGGCGCATCCACATCATCGGCATCTACCGGAATTGCTTGCGGCGGCGATGGCGGCTGCTGATGCTGTTCCAATTGTTGTGGCACCGGCTCCGGCTCAAGTTCCTCGACCGCCTCAGGCGGTATCGCATCTTCTAAATCTTCCTCAAACCCCATTATATCAGCATCGTTTTCGGTTTCATCGTCCTCCTGCTTATCCTTAAATGGCGGCTCATCATTCCCAGAATCCTCATCATCGGATAATTCTGTGAGCAGTTCCTCTGCTCTTTGTGCATTGTATAAGAAGGCATGACAAGCTCCACACAAGGGCTCTCCGAAATTGGGTCCATAATAGCCATTACATACCCAGCATTGATTGCTATTCTGTAAATATATGTAAATGTAATTTATTTCTTAAATGATAAGACACACGGAGAGCTGTTCGAAAAACATACCGAAAAACTGAATGTTGGCTCTGCTAGTTGCTGCAGCTGCTCCTCCTTTTCCTTGCCATTGTCCTCGATAGTCTCCATGGTGTTGTCATTGTCGTCATCATCGCTGGCATTCACCAGATCATCTAACAGCTGCTCCTGATCCTTTTGCTGCTGCTGCGCTGGCACGCAGCTAGTCATTTTAATGTGATTTAGCCCAAGTGCGATATTACTTGGGCGTCCTCCGTTTCCTTGCGGCAATTGCGAGTTATACACAATCTGATATATGTTTTTTGTAAACTTTACTTTTGTTTCACCGAATTTTGTGCCTCTCTGTTTTCGTGTTTGGATGTGTGTGTGTGGGTGTCGAAAGGAACACCAGTGTGACCGTATCGTCATAAGCGATATATATCTTCAGTATCGCTCACGTGCGCATCTCTAACTAAAAGTCTGGTTTTTCATTCGGGAAAATTTTCTTCACAAGATTTGGCTTCGATGGCTCCGTTCAAACGTATGCGACAGCCGAAGATTACCACACAAGCTCTGCTGGACTTTGATCTGGGCGAGAGCTCTTCGGATAGTGATTTCCTTCCCGATATTGGATCCGACGACGATGGATCAAAAGATGAAAGCGATGGCGAGGAGGGCGACAGTAGCAGTGGGGGTAGTAGCAGCGATGACGGCGATTCAGATTCGGATAAAGGAGGCTCAGACTCGGAGGATTCGACAAAACAGCTGCGGCAACTTCTAGCTGATGAAAACAAAGCTGCAGGATCAGTTGAAGGAGGAGGAGGAGCAGGCGGTGAAACGGTTGTTAATGGTGTCGGAACAGGGGCGGGTGTGGGTGTCCCACCCCGACCCCTGCAATTGAATCAGCTGTCAAAGGCTCCCGCCAAGCGCATGTGCTGCGTGTGCCTGGGCGAGCGCAGCGACGATGTCAATGAGATTGTTGAATGTGATTCCTGCGGCGTATCTGTTCACGAAGGATGTTACGGCGTTAGCGACAATGTGAGCATCTCCAGCACCAATTCCACTTGCTCCACAGAGCCCTGGTTCTGTGAAGCTTGTCGAGCTGGGGTAACAGAGCCAGACTGCGAGCTCTGCCCGAATCGTGGTGGAATCTACAAAGAGACTGATGTGGGCAAATGGGTACATTTGATTTGTGCCCTCTACGTGCCAGGGGTTGCCTTTGGCGAGGTGGAACAGCTATCTTCGGTTACACTATTCGAAATGCAGTACAGTAAATGGGGAGCTAAGGTCTGCTCCCTGTGCGAGAATTCCCTTTTTGCCCGGACTGGAGTGTGCATTGGATGCGATGCCGGCATGTGCAAGACATATTTCCATGTCACCTGCGCTCAGGAAGCTGGATTTCTTATCGAAGCTCATCATGAGGACGATGCAGCTGATCCATTCTATGCCCATTGTAAAGTTCATTCCGAAAAGGAGATGATCAAGAAGCGGAGAAGAAACTATCACACTCTCCGCTTGAATATGATGCAAAAAGCCAGGGACAAAGAGGAAGAATCATTAATTGACCAGCCCAATCCTGCCCAGGCGCGTATTCAAAGAAAACTTCAAAAGATACAATCGAAATATTCGCAACATAAGCGAATGAAACCCCTGCCCTGGGTTCCCACCCAAAAGATGTCTCGACTGCTGACGACATCGGCCTCGGCTTGTCGCCGTCTCTTAGCCAAGGCAGAGACCATGTCGGTGGACGTTCACTACTTGGAGCAGCGAGAGGCTCACATTAACGCTTTGACTGATATTCGCAAAAAATGGCATATTGCTCCAGCCTTCAATGTGGAATTCACTGCTTACTATATGGATCGATTGAAGCGCATGGAAGATTTCCGTCAACAACAACAGAAATTGATAGTGCATAATGCAACATTGTCCAAGGATCAGGATTTGCTAAGAGCTCAATACGATTCTGCTTTGGAGGAGAGGAAGGCGGAAAAATCCCAACGAGATATACTTTTCACCAGCATTAAGTTATTGCATGGAGAACTGAGCCAGATCTTGCCAAGTTTAAGCTTACCAACTAATCTAGAACTAATTGCACGACCACCAGTAAACGAGGAGGAGCTAGTGGAAGTGTTCACTCCCACTCCTCCACCACCGGCGCCTCCACAAAGACCCATTTCAGTACCTACGGCTGCTGCTCTAAAAATGGGTGTGGGCTTTCCTCTGCTGGGTCATCTGGGGCCGCCAGGCACTCGACTCCTAAGTACCCATGCATCTGCTGCCACTAAGACTCCCACACCGCCCACCATTGCGCCGTCAGTGTCATGCGGCATCTGCAAACGTCAGAATGATCAACATTTATTGGTTAAATGTGATACTTGTAATCTGCATTATCATTTGGGTTGCCTGAATCCCCCCCTGACGCGACCCCCCAAGAAATCCAAACAATATGGTTGGCAATGCTCGGAATGTTGTGATAAATCCGATGGCTCTGAGGCCCTCACTGAGATAATCTCATCTGGCCCTAGGAAGTCTCGTACACGCTTCAATAAGGAAGGGAATTTGGTGTACATGGAACATTATTCTTTGGACGATGTGCCGCCATCCCCTATTCACAAAGAACCAACGGCGGGTAAACGGACATTAAACAAGTCCTTACCAGTGGGCGTTGGGGAAAATCTAGATGAATTTGTTAACAAATCACCCAAACGAGCCAAAATGCAATCACCTCGAAAGACGCCCATAAATGGTGAGTAGAAATCGCCCAATAACTAATAAATAATGATAAATCATTTCCATATCTTTGTAGTGGTACCCGCTGCGTCACAATTGGTCACACCCACAGCCAGTTGTGAAGATTCAATAGATGATTCCATAAGCAAACAATCCCGCAAAGGCAAACGCAAGGATAAGCACAAAGACTTGGAGAAATCTCTAAACAAGGAGCATAAAAGAAAGCGCAAGAAGCGTGCACATATGGATGCAGAGCAACAGCAACAGGATTCCACTACATCAAATCAAGTGGGCAGCACAATAAAAATAATATTTAAAGCATTGCGTTTGCCTGGTGAAGATGCTCCCGAATCTCAGTATTTCTATGTGCCAGCAAATGCTGTACGTTCAGTGGATGAAGCCTCTAGGCCGACATCGGTGGAAACTGTTGAGGACAGTGGGGGACCAGTAGTAGTTGCAACACCAGTAGTCTCTGTACCGCCAGCAGCAACAATAGCACCAACTCCTCAACCAATCGTTCAGGAAGAACAACTACCTGTCGAAACAGTAGATCAAGATGCTCCGGTTGCTACCATAACGCCTTCGCCGAAGCGCAAAGTTAGCCCCCGTAAACCAAGTCCTCGCAAGCCTCGTATAGGACGTCCTAAGACTGCGAATAGTAAACCTGCTGTTGAGATTAATTGCTGCGTTTGCTCAGAAAGTGGAAAAACCAATCAGGTTGTGACCTGCGATGAGTGCCACAAGCATTATCATTTCGCTTGCCTGGAGCCGCCATTGAAGAAATCACCAAAAATACGAGGATATTCCTGGCACTGTGCCGATTGTGATCCGACTGATGCAGAAGAGCCCAAGAAATAGTTTTCAATCAAATTTTATTATAATTGTAATTATTTACTCCATTTGAGTACAGTATTCATAATTATTAGTAGCTATGATTTAGTTTTCTAATTATTCCACAAACAAATTTAATTGTACATTTAAATTATAAATTATTTTAAGACGTTTAGTCTTTTTTGTGGACTAAAAAGATTATCGAATTAGGCAAGAGCATTTTAAACTCTATACTTTTGGACTTTACCTTCAAATATAAATAAAACCCCAAATTGTACATTTGTCTGTTATTTTTGAATTTCCGTTACATTTTTAAGTATCGATTGTCTTTAAATTATCGAGGTAATCTTGCCACCACTAGCTGGCACTCTACTTTGGAACTCATAAGGCATTTGTGTGTCAATATATTTATGTGATTTATGCACATTAAGTTTATGAATAATAACCTAATTAATTGGAACTATTTATTAATAATGTAAACTACAGTTTTATACATAAATATTGTAGTTTATGCAATACATAAATAGTTAGCACATTTGTCTAATGCAGCGCATTGTTGAGTCGTCACGGCGGCTGCCAAATGGTTTTTGTTTGATTCCATCAAATGCTCATGGAATGAAATTTTTTTTTAGAATGGCCACGTAAAAAACAAACTGCCAGCAACATATGTCCGTAAATAAAAAAGAAAGAGTAAACATCTAACAGGCAACGCGGCAGTTCGTTGGTTGAGGTAAGTTCTGTGGACCGAATTGGAGTCAGGTTGCTGCAGCTGAGAGTTGTAGGGAGACGGAAATGTTCTATTAACTCATGACAATGGACGAGAAACTCAAATATTCACTCCTTCGTGGCGACCTGGTGGACACTCAAAGCATTTGGACAAGGTAAGCAACTCAATGGCTTCTATAGTTGATCCAGGTCAAGATGTTCACTCTTTTGCCTCATTTGCAGGCATGAGAAACGTGTGTGGTTCATCACCCTAATAACAGGCACATGTATGCTGTATTCCACCCGCACTACCATGCCGCTGCTAGTTCCTGCTGTGGCTGCCGCTCAGAAATGGAGCAAAACGGACTCAGGAACTGTGCTAAGTTCCTTCTTTTGGGGTTATACCTTGACACAGGTTGTGGGCGGCTATTTCAGTGATCGATTTGGTGGCCAGAGAGTTATACTGATAGCTGCTCTGGGCTGGTCGCTGATAACATTCCTAATGCCCACAATCATTTGGTCAACAAGTTCCATTAAATCATATGCCATTCCATGTATTGTGACAGTACGCATCTTGAATGGAGCGCTGCAAGGTGTACACTTTCCCAGCATGATAAGCCTAACTAGTCAGGTGAGAAATGATTGAAATCGAGAAATCACCTATGACATTTGTGTTTTTATGGTCATTTAGAATCTCTGTCCAACTGAACGTAGCAGTTTCTTTGGCCTTCTGACCGCCGGATCCGCCCTGGGCACTCTGTTGACCGGCATCATGGGTTCATTTATTCTTGACTACTTTGGCTGGTCATATGTCTTCCGTGTTATTGGCCTAATGGGATTCGCCTGGGCCCTGGTGCTACGCTACTATGCCATGGCTGGCGAACGTAATCGAATTATTAATATTGCAACGCCCTCGCGTTTATGTGCCAATAGAACGCCTACAGAAACGGCTGTTCCCTGGTTACGCTACTTTGGTCGGCTGTCTTTTTGGGCCTGTGTCCTTACTCATGCCTGTGAGATGAATTGCTTCTTTGTGTTACTGTCCTGGCTGCCCACATATTTTCACGATGGATTTCCCCATGCCAAGGGTTGGGTCGTCAACATGATACCCTGGTTAGCTCTGCCTCCATGTACATTATTTGCCAAATACTTGACCACACAGATGTTAGCCCGGGATTGGTCCACCACAACGGTGAGGAAATTAATCCAGAGCTGTTGCTTTGCCGCACAAAATTTGGCATTGTTTGTCATGTCCAGGACAACGGATTTCCACACTGCCCTAATTTGCATGACCATTATTATCGGAGGCACCGGATTCCATAATAATGCCGTTACGGTCAATCCACAAGACTTGGCACCTCTACATTCAGGAAGTGTGTTCGGTTTAATGAACACTGTGGGAGCTATTCCTGGCTTCCTTGGCGTTTATTTGGCCGGACATATACTGGAGTTGACACAGAGTTGGCCAATGGTATTTAGTGCAGCGGCCGGCATTAATCTGGTGGGTTGGATTATATTCATGGTCTTTGGTTCAGCTGAGGCGATTGTTTGAGTCGATGTTCTTTTTTTAATTTATCTAATTCTGTGTGTATATAGTAAAATATATTAGTCTTAAGTAGAAAAAAAGTAAAGAAAATCCTAATGATCAGAGCGTGATATATTATATATGTATATGTACATATAAAGATCTCGGATTACATAAAAAAATACGGACAACTCCATAAAAGTGGAAAGCATAGAGGATGTACAAGGAGTTTGCATTAAGGTTGTGCTCTTCACGAAGGACACTTGATTAAAGTTGACACAAAACATTTCGAAATAAGCGAGACCATTAACTTTGATAGATTATATCTATGCATATATATATAGCTTAACATTTCATCGCAAACTCTGTAGATATATCAATAATAAAAACGAGATATATATGTCAAAAGTAAAACCTTCTAATTAGACAATGCTTTTGGACATATATGGGCCATCCAGTTCATAGCCCATTTTACGATAATAGTTGCGTGTGCCTACTCCAGAAATGACAGCCAACTTCTGGCTGCAATGCTCCTCCCGGGCTATACGCTCAGCCTCCTCCATCAGAAGCATCCCAAAGCCCTGATGCTGAAATTTGGTGGGATCACGAGAATTGACTGGCACAACTGAGCCGTAGACATGAAGTTCACGGACTATAGAGCAGGGGGCAGCCTTTAATTCTGGCCGGAAAGTATCTGGCGAACATTTACGCAATCTGAGCAGACCAACTAAGATATCCTGTTCGGGATCTTCATAGGATAAAAATGTTTCCCAGCCGCCATTGGCCACATAATCGCGTCGTATCAACTCAATTTCATAGGGACGTACTTTGTTGTGGATCTCCTGGATGCCCACCTCCCGAGTGCGAACATCCCTACAAGATGTTCCCAGATCTTTCATGCGAGCCAGGGCCAATTCACGTAGATTACCATGCTCCACACCCGAGCTAAAATAAAGAGTAAACATCTTAAACAAACAAACTAACTATATAAATAATTATCTTTCAACCTACCTTACCAAGGGCATCGGAATGTCTCGTTGTACCCGATAGACTCTCGTCCATGGCGGTACTAAAGCCAATATCTTTGCCACCAGGTCGACCAGCATTGATGGGGGATATGACTTATATCTACCTGTCCTCCATAGTTCATACAATCCTGTTCCACGGATCACCAATGTGGGATAAATTTTAAGGCCATCCGAACGGAAGGCAGGATTCTCAAAATATTCAATAAACTGGTCAATATCACGTTCAAAATCCACATTTGGAAGATCGGGCATCATGTGAGCCACTATTTTGTATCCAGCATCTTTGCCTAGTTGAAAACTTTCGCAGACGGCTCGGACGGTGTGACCGCGATTTGTGTCCCTGGCGACATCCTCATATACCGATTGCACACCAATCTCTAGACGAGTACATCCATAATTCAACATATCCGAAATGTGTCTCTTGAGGCAATAATCTGGTCGGGTCTCTATGGTAATGCCAATGCATTTGGTGCGAGATTTCTCAGAGTAGCGAACGGCTTCGGCGACATTGGCACTACTGTGACCAGATAGGGCATCATGAAGATTTCGTATGAAGTAATCGCGGTATTCCTCTGAAAGACACATAAATGTACCGCCCATCACAATGAATTCCACCTTGTCCACTGAATGACCCAATTGTTTTAGTTGCTCCACTCGATGACGCGTCTGCAGAAATGGATCATATCGGGCGCGAATAGCACGCATTGAGGTGGGCTCATAGCCCGTGTACGATTGGGTAGAATATTCGAAATCACTGTCTGGTCCACCAGGGCAATAGACGCAAATGTTTCCCGTCATATTGATGTGGGGACAACGATGAGGCTTGCACATAACAGCTACCACTGCGATCTAGAATATATCCCAAATTAGAATCGACTTAAACAACAGCATCTTCTTCCATCTTACGCCGCTAGCTGTCCTTATGGGTTTAGCTCTTAATTTGGGTAACAAAATCTTCTTGGCATCCTGCGGTACAGCTGCTATAATATCAACCAGCCTGGGCGAACTGTCCAAGCCATATTTGGATGAAATGAGCGACTTCATACGATTCAGATTTACATCCTTCTTGGCTTCGTGGGCTTTGAGCAGCTCTTGAATAATTTCGCCAACAACAAGAATGCGGCGCTCCTCCCGGCTTAATCCCACAGCTGCCGGAAAAGAAATGTACTCATGTATATGGATATAACAATAGTAATATTGTCCCAGGGCTTACCCAACTTATTTTTTGGCTTCATTTTTGCTGCAAATATTAAATAAACTAATGCACGTGTGGAATTGTTTTTGTTATTGCCAAATAAACTGTTATCGATTACTTCAAAGTTATCGACTTATTCGATAGCTTACAATAATTTACCATATGTTGCATAAACAAACTTCTTGAATTCTTGTTGGCCTTTTGTTTTCAATTAAAAAGTGGCAAGATGTCATATACTATATTGCAAAAATTATCTCTACAATGTCTTAAAGTGGATCAGCCTCTACTAAGTAAGTATTGGCTTTGCGAATCAAAAATATTCATTGCTAAACGTTGCAATTTCAATAGCCACCATACGTAATGCCAGCAAAAAAACCGGTGGAAGTACGCGCAATAAAAAGGGTCATCCTCGTCCAAAACATCGTGGATGGCGCGTATTGGATGGACACTATGTCTCGCATGGCACCATTTTGGCCACCCAGTTGACGACGCGTTTCCATCCTGGTTTAAATGTAAGTCAACAATATTCCCAAAATTGATTAAAACTCATAACCATATGTTTTTTAGGTGGGATTTGGGCGCAATGGAACTCTATTTGCCATGGAGCACGGTCGAGTTATTATGAGCTGTGAACCCATTGATCCTAATTGGGATCACACTTGGGTACAAAGAAATTATGCTGGCCGACAGGATCAAACAATCTACAAAAAGTTCTTCAATGTTATACCCGAAACGCAGCATCAGCGGTTTCGTCTAGTGGAGGAAATTTAAAATTGTTAATAAAAAAAACATATAAAAGTACATAAATTGATTTTCTATTATATTTATATTTCTGTAATACATGGGCTTCAAAGACAGAGATAAGGACTCCACAATAAAGGACTCTGTCGAGACCAGGAGCAGAGATTTTTGTAGACGATACATTTGTATCGGTTAACGACACCATCGGGGCCAAACTTCGATATGTTATCAGTGTTGCGAAAATGTAGATAACTAATCGATTACCGATTATAAATATAATGGCAACACTAGTCAAGCGCAGCCAACTTCATTGACTTCCTTTCTTTCCAAAACTCTGAAGATGGTAGGTGGACGTCAATAAAGCAGTTGAGCATTTAATGCTTGCTAGAGCTTAATTAAAATGAAAACGTAGAAGTTAATTTTGTTTGCCCGTCTACATTTTTATACACTGAAGTTGAAGATGTTCAGAGAGCAATGTAAAAGTGAGATTCGACGAGTGTAAACTGCCCAACATAACCTCATTTACACGTGCAATTGCAGACACTTAAGTAAAGTGAAAAAAAACATGGTTTACTAATTCAAAATGTAATTTCATTTTTTCCAGTCGAATATCAAGAGGAAGAAGACCAGGAAGCTGCGTGGTCATGTCAGCCATGGTCATGGTCGTATCGGCAAGCACCGCAAGCATCCTGGAGGTCGCGGTAACGCTGGTGGTATGCACCATCACCGCATCAACTTCGACAAATACCATCCCGGTTACTTCGGTAAAGTTGGTATGAGGAACTTCCATTTGCGCCGCCAGCACAAATTCAGACCAGAAATCAATCTGGACAAATTGTGGTCTCTGGTTGGACCCGAGAAATTCGCCGAACTGGAGAAGGAGAAGAGCACCAAGGCACCAGTCATCGATTTGGTTCAATTTGTAAGTGAATCTCATAAATGAATTCCATGCTGAATGTGCTGCTGCGTTGGCATCTTTGAAATGAAGATTCACCTAAGGCGATGGGCGGACTGAATGCGAATGTGCAATCGCTCAAATCCTGTTGAGAAATGCCTTTCAGATCAAAGACTCGCAATGTGCAACACATTTTATCAGCCCAAGAAGTAAAAGTTGTCTCTACTACAGGCACAATTTTCTAATCGGTGTATCTTTTAATCTATTCCTCAACAGGGTTACTACAAGCTGCTGGGACGCGGTCACTTGCCCGCTCGCCCCGTCATTGTGAAGGCCAAATACTTCTCCAAGAAAGCTGAAGACAAAATCAAGAAGGCCGGTGGTGTCTGCTTGTTGAGGGCTTAAGTTTTAAGGTGTGATTTTTAAATTAATTATTTACCTAAGAATATTAATAAATCTGCGTAAAATATCAATTTTCGTTGCACCCTCATAAAATTTAAGCTCCAACTAACATAACAAATTCTTTAATTAGTTGTTTTTTCTTATCTTATTGCAGATTCTTCTACAAAATAAAAGCAAATGGAATACATTCGACCATCAAAAATGTATTTGTTTTTTAATAAATTTAAAAGGAAAAACAAAGATTACATTGTTTTTGTTTATAAAATATTTTTAGTTTGGAATCTGGAAAGGGAAGAAACGGCCTGGAGAGGAAAACAACCAGCGTTTTTTTTAGTTTCATTTTATTTTAAGAATAGATAAGGCTAAACTAGAATACTTCCAACTGTTCTATGGGCAGCCACTTGGAGCTTTCCAATGCGTCATAAAGGCGTCGATCTGAATCAATAGTTTCGCGATTCAGTTTATCCACATCGAGAACAAACTTGTGATCCTCCAGGCCGTAATCGTCATCGGCGCCACCATTACCAGTTGCCACTCCACCTTCACCCTGCAACATTTGTTGTTGTTGTTGTTGCTGCTGCTGTTGCTCATATTGGGCACTGCGCTGGGCGCTCCAAGCTTCGGCATGCTGGGCCAATGTTTGGGGATTCGAATGGGATTGTGACATGGCTTGTTGATAATACGCGGCGGCATCTGTAATTGATGGACCGCCAGCGCCTTGTTGATCATAATAGCCTTGCCAGGCATTATAACCCTGCCAATAGGTGCTAGTCGGATCATAATATTGCGAGTAATCAGTTCCCGCCGCTGTAGTTGTTCCAGTCGTTGAAGTGGGCCCTGCGCCTCCGTATCCATAGTTACTATTGGTGCCACCCATGCCCAGGGCAGCTGCGAGTTCAGCCTTTGGTTTGGGAACAGCATTGCAAATCTTAATGGGCCTCGTGCCCAGTCCAATGTAGCCATTCATATCGTAGAGAGCTGACTTCTGCTCATCCTCGATGCCAAATCGTACAAACCCATAGCCTTTCGAGAACCCCAAACTATCGAGAATAACTTTCGCTGTCTTGATGGAGGTGAATTTACTTGAGAAAACCTTATACAGTTGGTAATCATCTACATCGGAGCTGAGATCTCCGACCCACACGCTGAATTCTCGCTCATTGCCGGGCAACTTGTATGAATTGCTAGCTGAATTCAAGCGGAAACGTACAATGGGATTGGTTCCGGGTATGGGTTTGCCATTTAACTTGTGCATAGCATCCAAGGCATGATCATCGGATATAAAATTAACGAAACAATATCCCGCTGGTTCTCCAGTGTATTTGTTGCGCATCAATCGAACTGTTGTAGGATCTTCACCCATCTTCCGGAAAGCCGCAATGATGAAGTTTTCCGTCATGTAGGCCTCCAGCTATAAGTCATGATATGTTAAATTAGCAACTCCAAATTATATCGCAATTGTTACTTACGCTTCCCATCCATAGTTGGCAATGTACCGATGACATTTTTATTTGTATCTATTTTACAATTTCAAAGTAAATGCTTTCGATGCGTATGTTTTGTTTTTCAATTAGTGATGTGAGTTCTATTTGACAGTTAACAGAGTGCTGCCAACTCCTAAAAACTAGTGATGTGAGTCATTCAATTTTATTTTGTTTCAATGCAAGTACAACGGGAATTAGTTATGCTCCAATTATTCATATGTATCTCTACCAAATTTAATAAAAAAGGTTGTCTTGACTAAACCTGATATTTACCATACAAAATGCGTAAAAAATTATGACTTTACTGGCTTAAAGCAAGGACTCCATAGTTTTTAATTTTTCTAGCATTTTGATTGACACTCTTCACTCTGCATTGAGCCTTTTTCGAGTCCAGTTTTTAGCCGATACAGTCGTCGAATAGTTTTTAAAACATTTTTTAGGATTGGTTTTAGGTTTTAGAGTTGGTTCATAAAAATCAATTTTTCTCTAAAACTGTAACAAAATTTGAAATCAAACTTGATATGGATGGTTAAATGGGGTATAATCTGGCATTCAATCTTTATCAAGCCATGTCTTTGGAAAAATTGTCAATACATGGAATGCTCCAAAATCGCAAAATTCAGTTGAAACAAAAGTTACAACTTTTAGTAATAATTGAAAGCTTTATTTGTTTTAGAAAACTAATAAAGAGCTTAAAAATATAAAATCTAAACTGAATAAAGTTTACAGTGTGTTAACAGACGACCGTCACTAACTCCTAAGGACGGAGTCAAAAGTGAGCCGGAAGTGCTAAGGTCTGAGTAAAAAGTGAGCAGTAAGTCGTAAGGTCTGAGTCGAAGTGCTCATTTTGGCTGGGCGGGCACATTTAAAAAAAAGAAAACAAAATGTGCTCTGAATAAATAAATAAAAAATATCGATTTTGTTGCCCGGGGAATGCAACCGGAGTAAAATCATAAAACATTGTGATTATTTACTATTTTTTAATATTGCGATACCATTCCTTAAAAAGTAAACAATGAAACAAATGAGTTTTTTCATTCAAGAATAAAATAATTTTATTTTCATTAAAAATTTTATTTGTAATTATTAGCCTATTGCGAACAAAAATCAGGCGAATGCAAAGAAATGTCAGCAACGGGATGTCTGTTTTGTTTTAGATTCTTTCTCGTAATAGAGAATTTTTTTTTTTAATAGTGTGAATGAATTTGTTCTGTTAAAAATATAAAAAAAAGTCATTTTAAAAACGTATTCTTTTTATTGCTTAATCTCTGTCTGTAAAACTTGTCTAGATGCTTTGACTGAATTCCTAAATTTATAAAATGTGTTTTCGTATAAAGATTGTATATTTTATTGGCACCCCACTACCAACATCTAAATAATAAATATTCTTTTTCTATATAGAGATTTCCATAAACCAAATTAATAATTGTTTTTGTTAAGCAAAGAGGTTGTTTAAAATGAAAGTTTACTTTCTTCTAATTACACAATACAGATAGTCAAAATAAAATAAATAAATGAACTGCTAATTACAAAATTTTTTGTTTTAACCGGATTTGCAATAAAAATGTTAGAATAGTTTTTAAAAAGTAAAGTTCAGTCTAATGTTTATTTATTGTAATTTGTAATAAAACGTTTAGATAAGTTAATTTTTAAATATTTAAACACTTGCATTGGTAGGTTCAAAATAAAATTTAATTTTCATCTCTGAGAGAATTTATTTCACTTGTGACTCATGCGATTCATACAATTAGATCTATAAAGTTAATGTCACTAACGATATTAAGTTAACATTTGATTCGCTATCCAACGTAATGTCAATTGTATGTACATATATGATGGAAACGCTTACCTAGTAGTTTATATTTCATTTGCTATAAATAAAATAAAGCACTTTTTTTGTACGTAAATCGGCAATTAAGATTTATGTACTTTTACTGACGTTTTTGCAAAACATTTCTTATTTTGTATACAACTATTTGCTCAGTTATACATACGTCCACATGTAGATACATATGTGTGCTCCCCGTTCAAATGGTCCCTGTGTTGCCGGCTGTGTAAATATTTTGAAATGTTTTTAATTTTTATAACAACTTCGTTGCATGCCAATGTCAATGCCAAATGGCTTATTATTATTATTTTTCAACACTCGAAAGTTCAACACCTTTTGGAGAGGTGTGAGTGGGGGGCATGGGGGGTGACTTATAAATCAGCTAGCAAACACTTATCGATTGACAGTAATAGTAATCCAAATCCAAATCTAAAACCGTTTATGACGATTACCCTCGAAGGTTGCCTATTATCAATGTTTGGTTCATTGCGCAAAAAATTGAACCAAAAAAATAAAATAAACTATGAATGAAACGTGTGACGCATTTAGTCGAATTTTGGCCTAAACATTTGGCATATGTAAATTAAGTTAATATACTTGAATGTGAAATGAAACTGGTTTTTTTTTTTTTTATTAATGAAGAATTTAAAGCATATACTAGACAATTTTAAACATTTCATCATGCTGGGGACCTTTACTAATCTTATTCTTGTTCTTTTTGTTTAATTATTTTTCCAGTTTCCCACGCCGATCTTTCATCTCTTCTTTCTCTTCTTCTCTCTCTCTCTCTCTCTCTCTCTCTCTCTCTGTTGTTTAATGCTTATCTTATCAGTAGTATGCTCTTTCACTAAGCCACAAGAGGGAAGAGGCATATTACTTATAACAAGAGACACCTCTATTTGACTATCAAACATACATACATAAAAATATATATATAATTCCCTCTGATTTACTGCCCTATCTTGTTTCTCATAAACTAAAGAATATCTTGAACAGGTATCATAGGAATATGCTATAGTACTTCTTAATTTAAGAGAGTTTTCTTTAAACATTTTGCAAATTAGTTTAAAACGAACAAAATGTTAATACGAACAAATGGAGTTTTCACAAAAGATCTGTCTATGATATATCTTGACTAATATTAATCGTATTTGATAAAAAGATATTGACGCAACTTTCAGAACAATATATAACTTTAAAAGGCCTTTCAAATAACTTTTCATCTCTCTTGGCAAATGTTTGTGGATAAAAAGATATTTTGAAGTTGTGATAATTGCTGAATATTTATATTTTTTGTCAATTAACGAAAACAAACACATATGTACATTAAGAAAGGAGGAATATTTGGTGATGCTAATGCATTCAAAGTTAAAATTCAAATATATATTAGCTGATCCTAAAACTCACATATAGGAATAATATTTGATAAAGTTTGTTAGTCTTTATACAATTTTTTAACAACTATTAGTTCAAGGTTTATAAAATAAATGCACTTATGTACATTTAAGTGCTTAGAATTTTTCTGTCTAAGGGTATAGACATATTCGACTTTAGTTGTTTTATATTTTGTCGGCATCACAAAGAGGCACGAGCGTAATCACAGTTTTTTCTGGGGTCATAAGGTCAAGGTGTGAGATTTTTCTATTTAATTATTTAGCCAGTTTTTTGTTCTTTAAGGTGGGACACACAACTGAAAGATAGAGTCATTAGAAAATGTTCTCTAAAAACTAATAATTTAATATATAAATTATTAAAATTTAGAAGTAGAAGTAACAAAAACTAAGATTTGGAAATTAATTTAGAAAAACAAAAAAACTTAGTCTATATAAAATGATCTAACAATAGTTGTAAAGTTGTTCTCGACATGGGTTCGAAATTTAACTTGAAAACTTTCTCATCTTTCTTATTGGTAAATTGGTTTTTCTGACACATTAAATGTTATTATGTAATTTCCCCTCAGCAAGAATAAATGTATTCTAAAAACTTATAATAAACAGCTACATACTACTAGGAACTTGTTAGCACAACAAAAAAAGGAATGCAGTCATCACAGAACATTGGCCATTTAGAGATCACGCACACAGAGGCCAGTGAAAGGATTCTAGAGGCTAATATACTCCAAATGATGGACTGGATGCCATGAGGGTCCAGGCGAAAATTGCACATCGATTGTTCTATTTAGGGCTTTGCAGTTGCATCTAATGTTGAAAAAGTGCAAAGAACAAAACTCTTCGTCGGAGCAGAATGGTACGTCCAAAATCCGTCTCTCCAAGACGACCTGGCACTAGCCACAGTAGCTGAACACAATCTCCAATGCCTGCTTTGACCTCTTCTCCATCGAGCTCTTGTAGTAGTTTGCTGGTTGCTTTTTGCTTATGCAAATCTCACACTGCGATAGTTTTGGCTTCTCCATGTACCTTTCCGGCTTTGGCTAAACACTTCAAGTCAATCTCATTTAGATGACCCATACGGTAATGCCATAGATCTATTTCATTTCCTTCGTCACATACATTATTCGAATCGTGTTCTTCGACATTAACGTAATACAGATTTCTTCCATATCTCTGAGCTTGAAACCAAACTTGCTTATTTTTTTTCATAATAACTGGTTCATCCTTACGAAATATAACTTCGTATCCCTTGTCGGTAATTAGAGATACCGCAAGCAGATTTTGTCGTAGGTCAGACACATACAAAACTTCTTTTAAGATAATTCCATTCGTTTGTTATCCTCGCCCACTTCTTTCACCTTTGCGATGAAATAAGCCGACACAGCACGCGTCATGCAGACCGTCTTGGAGCTCATCCGAATCCCTGGACATCAACGTGGTCTAAAGCGTCTGCATCCATTGGACAGACGACCAACACCCGCGGCCATTGCTCGTTAACATTTGATTTAGGTTAATTAAAAAGTCAACATAATATCCAATATTATAAACACAAATTATATATAGAATTATTGTGCGAATACGTTGTAAAAGCTGCCTGAAGCTGAGAAAAAGAATGGACAAAAGAGGCATATCAATTCTCTCTGCTCCATCAGAGGATCTCATTTTTAAGAAGGGTCTAGTATCTGGCCAATCTGGTGCATCTAAACGGATAACAGTTCTGATTGTTTCATCCTTACTCTTATTTTTTCTGATTCGATATATGTGCAAGCAACTCCCCTTCTACCCACAAAGCCTCCAATATTGACAGAGAATACGATTACCCAGTCAAAATCGTTTACTTATTTAATATTACAACTCTTCTCAAACAACATTTTGGGTTTGTTTGAGTGTAGAAATTGTGAACTTACAAATTCAACTCACTTCCGTTCTGAGAAATTAGCAGTTTAAAATATTATTATTTTATAAATAAATATTATTCGCGCGCAATCACATGTCTCTGCCTCTGTCTCGGACTCAAAATCATTGTCAGACATTATGGTGAAGGCCCGCCCCGGGTTCAGCACTCGAGTCCAAGCTCCCAACGCCCAGCTGTCAGTTATTAGGAAATACACCCCGTGCAAATATTAACAAAAGGAAAACAAAAACAACTTTAAATATTTATAAAAAAAAGTGCAACAATTAAATGTTAAAACTCACTTAACATGCTAAAAGTTCTTACAATTTTTTCACACTTTTAATGAATATTGCATGCAATGAATGCAAGTTCATTTATCATATATGTATAATATAGAATTGTATGTGTATTTATCAGGTAGATATAATGCCGGCCCCTTTTGGTTATTAAAAATTATAAAATTTAGTATAGGTTTGTTGAATTTCCCCCAGACCATAATTATAATTTTGCGCTCACTTTTGGCAATTAAGTTATTAAAACATCTGAATGACACACCCATCTAAATTGGCATCGGGCGTACGCCCGACTTTATAGTTAGTTAGTCAATGATTCAGTTTTCGAGGGGAATAATCAATGGAATTTTGCACTATTAAAAATCGAAAGCAAATCACATGCTTTTACTCTTGTTGTTCTGTTAATGGCTTGTTTTTCTTCAAGTCGGTATAAACTACATATATATATATATACATACATATATGTATTTCCGAAGGAAATCTTATCTCTGACCATGTGTTTCCTCTGTGGTGCAAAAGTCACTGAATTTAGTTATAATAAACTCAACTCGGGAGGACTATAAAGATTAGACCCTATATTATTATTAGTACCACATTGTAAAAGTCATATTTAAGATAGCAAAAAACAAAGTTTATTTAATTTTTATGGCCCTATACATAAGTTAGATAATGTCAATTAGGGCATAATACAAAGAATGTAAAAACCAAACCCACCGAAATGGAAACGAAAAAAAAAACCCAAGAACTTACATAAAATGTCAGGGTTAACCCGATCCACTATGACTCGATACTTTGACTTCAACTTGACTCCGAGTTGTCAGCCTTCATTATTTCTCCCTCTCTCCCCTCTCTCGACTGATCCAAATAGTTCAAATTTGCGTGATGTCTCTGCAGTTTTTTATTTGTATAAGTTAGTAGTTAGTTTTTCTTGTCATCGTCGTCGTCGTCGTTGCTACTGCTGACCCTCAAAATGTTATTGCCTTTAAGCATCAATATTCATTTCGTTTTTTTTTTAAACCAATTTAATTATTTAAGCATTTATTTATTTTCAAAATGATTTTGCGTCTTCCACTGGTTTGCGTAATCGTTGAATTTATGCAAGTTTCTAAATAGCTGAAAATTATAACAAAAAGGCAAAAGTTGTTTTAACAATAATCTAACTGGATTTCTAAATGTATTACTCGTAAATTAAGTGTGCCAAATATAAAACAGCTATGACATAAATGTAGCTACTGCAATGGTTCCAGAATAATATATATACGGATATACCCATGCGATTTTTATATGTAATCCATTGTAAGATTGATTAATGGACCACAAAATTTGAGGGCTTTGTTTGAGATCTGGTTTAAGTTATTGCAACTACACATGACGCTCGACTTTACATTTTTAAAAACTATTTCTAGTATAGTTGTAGCTTCAACATATTTTTACATTTTTACAATAGCGAAATGACATAATAGTCCAATTAATGACCTGTGAAAACCATTCAGGAAATGAGAGAAGCAAACAAACATACTTTCTCTAAGGTATTACATTTAGTTAGAAGTCTTGAAAAATAAAGTTTTACAAACATTATTTTAAGAAAACTACTAAATTTATTAGTACGAAGTATCAAAGATTTGTACATGCACTTATTAAGATAATATTAATGGGCAATTTCGAAATTGGTTATTTCTAAAAAAAAAAGCAGCTACTGCACATATCCTGGAAATCTTCCTATGGAAGAGAACGGAATCATGTGAAGTAATCAACCAATCTGATCACCTTAAAGAAATGTAAAGTCTGTAGAATAAGTACAAGGTGGTCCCATCGGCAGCAGCGCTGTTCACAACGAGGTCTTATTTCAGTTGTCGTTCGACTTCGTAGGACCACCTTGTACTTATTTCATCTTGCCCCGGACTACGGCCTAGTTCTGCGGCAGCGCTGCCGTCTCACAGTAAATGGTCGTGTGTTCGGCATTAGTCCACATGTCAAAAGTACACTTAAAAAAATGATTGTTGACATATGAATACATTTATTTTTTCTTTATTGAAAATTTTGATTTGCTATCAAATTCCTTTGAATATTCCATTACCTTAATACCTAATAATATTGCATTTAAACATTTTTGAAAAAAATTGTAATCTAATTATTTTAGCTAACAGTTTCTTTTAGTGTAAAGCAAGAAAAAGTTTCATACTTCGTGTTTGTTCGATTTTGCGGCGTTTTGAAGTAAAAAATCTATTTTGGCCATAAATTTTAAACTTAAATTGTGTAGAAAATAAATTTTTGTCAAAAATGAGAAAGCTTTAACTAAGTTCTAGAGAGTTAGAACAGACTATCCGAATAATCAGCTCATCTGTTTCTGAAAATTCTTGGTCATCGATCTTAAAACTTCAAGATCATTTTTTGAAGTTGCATAGCTTTAAGATCATTTTTTGAAGGGGTAAACATTTTTTGGAAAACTTCATTTTTATTTGTTTGTTTTCCATTTCTTTTTTTCATTAGACCCGATATCTGTAAAAAAGAAGAGAGGTTCTATATGGAAGCATTTTGATTTTAATGTAGTCTGTTGAAAAATTTCAGAATTTAATTGCTGTCACAAATTATAAATCAAAGAATCTTTAATCTCCTAAAATGATAAATTCATAATAATTTTGGGAATGCTCACAATGTAATATTTTAAAGGTATCGGATACATATGTAAGACATTCCTTCATTTGAATAAACGATGACTTTAACTTTTATTTAATTAACTAATAAAACATTTAAAACATTTCAGAATTTCACAACGATCTAAGCATTTATCATATCAAAAATAATAGTCATTAAGACGTGGGATTATTATTGAACACACGAAGCAAAGGAGACAGACATCTAAATTGTCTTCGATTATAGTTGTCTTATGTACTTAGATTATGTTAGATTAAACCACTTGAGTCAAATCCATTGACACATTGTTGGGTGATTAGATAGAGAGGGAAAGTTGGTCGCTTCTTCATGAGTGGGACGGACCTTGGTGGTATTTGACAGGATATTTGCGATTACTTGAGGAAATTGATAACTATCTCTAAAGATAAGGTATCGCTCAGTCGAGTCTTTCGTAGCTTTATGAAAAATCTCATTGTAAATATAAGTACTTAAACCGTCATATACATGGATGTGCTTTATTTTGCTATGAAATCAATCGTTTGCGGTTTTGATATAGTCATATTTGTAACGATTTTGTATCACTAGCCGATTCAATTGTCAAGTATAGAATATTAAATTTAACAAACAGTCTAATGAGTGTGTAAAGAATCTAAATTTATTAAAAGTTAAATGAGATTGAAATTGAATATTAAGTGCCATATCAAAAAGAATATTCTTAATGCTGAAGTTTCAAATAATTTTAGGATATCATTTCTTTTTAAAACTTATATATGACTTACCCATGTATATTGTGGCGGCAAATGATTTTTGTATGTACATACATTGCCGCTCTAGTGAATAGATTTAACACTTGTTTGAATTTTAAATGGCAATATATTTAAATTGGCCGATTTTAAACAAATTAATTTTCCTGTAAACAAAAAACAAATGGTAATTAAGCAAACCACCTTTTCGCAGCTTAGCTCAGCTCTAGTCATTACAAACTATTTATAATTTTTTCATTTCATTTGGTTGAACTGAATAGGCTTAAAAGTCAGGTGTCTTGTTTAGTCCCGTTTTAAGAAATTAAACCCAGGTCTTAAGCGCAGCGCTTTGCTCTACCAACTAAAATTACTAAAATTAAACGTTATGAGCCAAAAAAACTAAACATTCCCGACCCGGTGGATCTGTTTTATTTGCACAAGGTGCTAGCTATGCCCCGATTCACAGCCAATATGGTCAAGGATGAGTTGTAAGCAATGCGATGTCCAAAATATATTCAGCGGTTTCGTTCTAGATTAAAAAGTATAGAGCGAAGAGAAGTGACAGTAAGATGAGGAGAGATAAGGTGAGAAAGGGTGTTAAAAGATTCGTAAAGAACACGAAAAGGTTCATGAAGAGACAGACATCTACTAAGGCGAATAGGAATAAAAATATAGAGTATCTAGTAAATTAGTAGAAATGACTTCACCGTTGAATAGTTTATGGAGAAAGATGATGCCAAATACGAGCCTACAGTTGTAAAGTGCAGGAAAATTAATAAGAAGAAGTCTCTCAGAATAAGAAGGTAGGCAAAGACTTGGCTCTCAATTTACACCGCGTAACGCGAACTTAAGCAATTGTTTCTTAACCGATTCAAAACTGCCTAATAACACTTTCTTGATGTTGAATTTGTAAACAAAAGACCATTCAAAACGTTAAATAAATAAGTATAGAAGCGAATCAGTAGCTGAGATTTAAGACACATTGCCAAAAACAAACTTTGAACCTATTCAGTTAAACAGCAGTGTACTTTTTGGGCTTCTCGAGTTTCTGCCGATTTCGACACAAGTCGATCAATTGTTTTTTTGTCCAATCATAATTCCCAAAACAGTTCGAGAAAGTAATGGGCTTATGGGCAATAAAATGTAATAAATTTATATAATCAAAAATGAATCCATTTAAATAGTTTGAAGAACTAAGATAACGGATCATCGATTGCTTATGTTTCTGAGATAATGACAATTTGAGTGTTAATAGAAAATTTGTTTAAATTTTAGCATTAAACATTTGAAATCCTAGTTTATATATTATTTCCAGTAATTTCTCACACTATTCTTTAAATTTGAAACATATTGAAATAATTTTCATTGAGTTTTCCCTGGCCAAATGCCACCAGCATCAGTAGTTGATGATGATAATGATGACGATTATAATGTTGGCCTTGTGTCTCCTTGTGTGCACAGATAATAAACGATCTTAGGCAGTCCATTAATTAAGATCTTCATTATATTGCACAGCATGTTTGGTTGGGTTTGTTTGGCACACAAGGAGCTGGAAGCTGTGCAATGTGTGCCCCATGTGACTGCAAAATGCCACAAAGTCAGAGTCAAAGAGTGGCAGACTTAGTCGCAGAGTCAGTCATGCGATTCATACATGTAATTTCTCTTATAAATTATTCATATGAGTATGTACATACATATTTGATAGATAGGCTACCCAGACTTATAGGCCTATAGCAGCATGGGCATGCCCCATGCCCATGGTCGATCGTAGTTTATTTGCTTCCCCCATTTCCCCATTTCCCCTATGTTCCCACCGCTTTCTGACCACAACCCGTTCTCAGTGTAAATAAGAAAAAGAAGCAAGTTATTTAGTTTGTCATCTTTTTTCCATCATTTTTTTTAATTGATCAGACGGGCAAAAATAAAAAAAAATACAGAAAAAGTGTTGGATTCCATCAATTCTTTGAGGTCGTCGTTGTTGTGGCAGTTTGATTATCAAAAAAATATTTGCAACTTGAAGTCGACTGTTGGATGCCCTGTTTTCTAACGAATTTTACTGACAAATTCATGCTTTATGATATTGAATTTCTGTCGCAAGATATTTTCTAACATTTCAGAGTCCTGTAACTGTTCTTATACTTTTGCGTAGACTAAGTCCTTACTTATGTTAGTATATATATATTAAAATACTTATTTAGAGGATTATTTGTAAAGTGTTTAGGTAAATAAAGCAGCTCTACAGCTTGTTCGAAAAGTTTGTGCTTCTCACCAAATGTATACTCTACGATTAATATTTGAATTCGTACAAGGATTTGCACATTTAATTTAAGTACATTGTTTAAACTAGTATACCCCAAATGTCCCCAAAATTAATGTTATACAGGGTATGCAAAACTGAAAAAAATATAAACTTTGGCGCCCGCCACGGACCCATAAATAGAAGACTTTTTTTTTTTGTTTTGCTGGGCCGTTAATTAATTTGTATATAAAGCGAAAAAATATGCGAGTCAAATAAATACCATTGAAAAAACTGGGCGACGGGTGAGCGACCGAGGGAGCTTCAAAGAGTGAAAGAGAGGGATAGAGTTTTGTTGTCTTCCTGCTCTTTTGTACATATATCCAACCAGTTAAAGCCGGAAATTATTTTCGGTCAGGGACATGGTTAGGCAGTTTTAACTGGAGTAGCAACACGAATACTTTGATCCAAAATGCAGTGGATAATGGATAATGGTCATGTTCATGTCAATGGAGATCACATGTTTACGCACATCTAATTGATGGGGGCGACGAGCATTAATTTAAAATATCAAATTGGAATGGCATAATCCCAGTTAAAGCGTATATAGATCCATCCATCTATATATAATATAGTGAAGAAATATATTAAAAAGCAAATGTGTAAATTAATTAATCATTGGTTATTATCAATTAAACTTCCTTTTTTCATTGCATTTGTCTTAATCTTTAACAAGAAATATATTATATAAAATATTTTTCAAGAAGAAAACAAGTCGTTTATTTTTTAACGATAGGTCCCAACTGCATCTGGTTGATGTGGCTGTGTCTGGTCAAAGTAAGTATGCCATTGATAAGAAAGTTGACTGATAAATCAGTCATGTCTGTGATCCAGCTTACACATTCTTTCCCAATCGCCATCCCTCTTCCTCTTCACTCTGACACTTTCTCTCTCTAAAGATCTTAAAGCGAGGTGTGCGAATTAAGTAAGGAATTTGGAAACAATACCGAAAACGGCAATAATTTTATACCAAAAAAGAGTTCAAAATAAATTAAAACATTTCTACATTTTTAAACAAATAAGTCGAGTTTTTTATATTTCAATTGTGTATTGTTTAAAGTCCACTTTTTATATCTGTGAACATTTTATTACACATTTATTAAACAACTTGTCAAAGTTTCAGTTAAAATTGAACAATTTAAATTCCATTCCTAATAAATTTGTCGGCATCGAAATTGATATCTCCTTTCGCTTTTGTCTTTAAATAAATTTTCGTTCGCTTAATTTGTTTTCAAATTGTGAGCTTTTTGGTCAAAAATTACGTCTGTCCGTCCGTCCGGTAATCGACGTCACCGATCTAAAAGTGAACTCAATTATTTTGGCCGTAATCTCAACTTGGCAAAGACCCAATGTAACCTGTTTTGGTTCCCATTTCCCTTATTGTTTAATTTCGCAAATTTAGACATATTTCAAAAAGTATTAGAATATCCTAAGGTTCTTACACAAAAGTGAATATGCAAATTTTAAGTTTGTTTTATTTGTTTTCATAAAGTAAGTCAGTTTTATTAGTTTAAGTCTAAATTACTATAAGAACATAACTTTTCGCTGAATATATTAAACTATTGCGTAGAAAATGGGTTCGTTTCAAATTAAAATTCAAAAAAAATGTTAATTTTTTAAATGTTTTGTTGAAAAATAAATCAGAGTTATTGAAAATAAACAAAAACTTAAAAACTTATGTCACTTACATATGTAAAACTAAAAGACTTATCAATTATTATGAATACCGCTTTCGGTTAAACTTAGTTTTGTTACTTATATTCTATTATCTATATAGAAACTATCAAATGATTGAGATAATCTTATACGTTTAGTTTAGATTATTTTGTACTTTTCAAGAAATTCATTTGAGAAAATATAATTAAACGATCAACTTATGAAATTGGTTAAATCTATCATGCGACGACCAATGTTTGGGAAATACTTCACTAGGAAAAAATTTAGTAGGTTCCTACTTGATTTACACACACCTCGTAGACTCAGTTTGCACTTGCCAAACTGATAGATACATATGTATATGTATGTAGTTACGTGTTGACAAGCATCTGGATTAGGTTTCCAGCGATAACTGAGACCTACTTAGATCAAGTGAATGACATTGCATTCTACACTCATACTTATCACAATGATTATCTTTTAAAGTGCCAATTTATCACGATGGAGGGGCACAAGTCATTGCACTATCTCTGTCTTTGGAGGCATATATCATATTACGGCATGGAAAAACCATAATGTAAACCACTAAACAATGGAACGAGATCATTACCAGCTGAACCAAAAAAAAAAATTGAAATAATTACTTTAGTTTGCATTTTAGTTTTTAGCCAACAATTAACGTTACAAACTAATTTGGACCAGTTAGAATTTGCTTCTAGTTGGTAGTGTCTGGCTTAGTAAGTTTTAGCAGCTCTATAAGCATTCACTTTGTCACCCAATCAAACTCTCCTCCCATGTCCCTCTGCGTCCCGCCCAGTTTGATTAATTGCATTGCGCAAAGCAAAAGCGAACTAAAAAAAAAAAAACAGCCTCTAACCGGTAACCGTTTGTTACTAAACTATGTAAAAAACAAAAAATAAACTGACTAAACAAAAAATCTAGTTGTGGAGCTTGTGTTTGTTAATACCCTGCACTGCATTTTGCCGGGCATTTCACACTGTCCACATAATTCTTCTTTTAATTCGTCTGGGAGATTAAGAAAAACACGTGTCTATATGCGAGCAGATGAAAAAGATATAAAGTTTTCTTTTTGTTTTGTTTTTTGTTCTGATGAGACTATTTATATCAGATTTTTAAAACTATATACATACCTTGGGAACACTTAATTTATACCATAAAATAGATGTATGTATGTATATACAAATATTCTTTTGTTTCTATGTAAAATTCAGAAAAAAAACTTTTATATTGAAGGATTTTCATACATAAATAAAGACCAAGCAAAAATCTTAAATGTTCAATGCGAATCTAAATTTGTATTAGATATATTTTTTAGGTTTAGTTTCTAGAGTTAAACTTTCCTTTTCTTTTTAGTTTTTTAGAATTCATTTGTAATTTATTGAAAAAAATTTATTGGTTTTTATGTTATAATCATAATTCCGATATTTACATACATATAACTCGACCACTCATCGGTAACCAATCCATTTGTTATCTTTTATTTACAAAAATCTTGACGTTGAGCTGGCAGAGATATATAAATAATTAAATAACAAAATTGACTTTTAAACGACAAATTGTCTAGGAGTAATTTATATAGTTATACAGGTGAAAAACCGAAAATGGATTATAATTTGAGCTTATTAACTAATAAATATGTTAAAGTACCATAAACAAATGATATAATTTGTTTTAATAAAAAATGTCTCTCTGTATTAGAGAGCCGAATAATGGATTAGCATAATGAATCAAATGAATGAAGGTGAATTTTTAAATGAATGGAGTGAATACAAGTGATGACAAAGTATTTCATTCGTAATCTTTTTTTGAATGAAAATCATTTGATCACCTTAAGTGTTTGAATGATTTGATTTGATTTGATTCATTCGTTGTCGGTTTTACAGATTGACTCATTTGACATTTGGGGGACTCTGTCCCATAATGAATCAAATCATTTATTCAATTGTATGCGTTTGCATACAAATGCTGAGGAAATTTTTGACAGCACACTAAGTCTTCAAAGGATTAAGTTAATCATTTAGTTGGTAACCATGAAATCGCAAAAAATATATTCAAAGTTCTTGAAATAATTCGATCATCAATCCAATAGGTTTTATTTAAACCCGTTTAGACTGTATGTATCTTTAGAATGTACTTATCTATTAAATCTTGAAAAGAATCTTGGGAATAACTTGGAACGTTTCTTCAATACATATTCATATGTATAATTTAACATAAATGCAAATACATACATCAAGTCCTTCATTCATGTTAACTTTTAAAATACATTTTTAGATATTTTCTATTTGGTCCTTCTTTCCAAACATTTGTTTTGTCGTTGAATTTTTACACACTATATTATTATTATCTGCTTGATCCATCGATTGCCCCAAGTTAGTCAACGTCTGGGATGCCATTATTCATACATATACAGACATCACAATCGGGTTTTTAGAGAATTTTTTGATCAAATCTTATTCGAATCCTTTTTAAAGTAGTCATAAATGATTTAATTTTCTAATGGTTTCAAAATATGTCATCTTACAAGATTGAAACCTTAGACTCGTTGGGTCTTGATAAGATTCATACACACCCTTTTTTGAACCAATTTCTCCTTTTAGCTTTATATTTGTTATAGCCATTTTTGAGTCTTTTTTGTAAGCAAGTATAACAAAATTAATTTTTTAATCATCAGACTAAATCCATTAAATTTTCTATTATATAGCATAATTTGAGATATATCTAGGAGATCGATTCTTTTAAATGTTGCTTCCAACTGACACACACCTTCAAAGCAATGCTTTTACTTTTGACCTTGTATTGAGAACTTTTAATGCTCTCATGCGAAATTAAAATTCAGTTACTATGAATCATTAACTGTTATGACACTTTTGAGTAAATTAGTATCATTGTTAAATTAGTAAATTGACGTCATTGAGTAGTTAAAAGATACAAATGTACATATAATAAACTAATAAAATCCAATGTCGCGTAAAAGTTTCCTAACTCTTTGAACACATCTCGTATATAGTATAGAAAAAGTCTGCGAATATGATAAACTTGGGACTTAAAAGATGAATGTTGAAATGGCGGAAAACATTTTATGGACTTTCTACACAAAGGATTTAAAATTGCAATTTCGCAAATTAGTTGCTTTAATCTTAGAGCTGATTAAAATGATATTGCTAAATAATTTTGTAAGCGCATATTAACATGGACATCATGGTTATTTATAAAGATTCAATCAAGTCGCCTATGACCAATGAGAGCGATTGTAGAGTGCAAAAGTGCAATGTATTTCTCATTGTAGTACAATAGCTTTAGACAATGTATTTTAGTTTTTGTTTTTATAATTTGGTGGTTTTTTGCTCTTCACAATGGTATATATATTTGTATGTATGTATGTAAGCATTTATTATATAGAACAAGATAGTGCAAATACACGAGCATACGGAAAACACAAAAAAAAGCCGTTAAATCGTCACACGTTAGGTATTCAACGCAGAATCGATTGTTAAATCTAAGCTAGAAATGGGCAAACTAGCCAATAAAAACTAAAAATTTCCTTGGCGGCGGCATAACCTTTTAGGCATATCGACACTATCGACCGATGGCCGATTGTTCAGATAGCAAAAACCATTTTATTGCACTACCATATGCCAGTATATAGAGAGCTGTATGCTCAGCAACGACTCCTTGTCGTAACAGAGCCAACAAACTGCCAGCAGGGCCCCCACAGACTACAACGGCGCGGCACAAACGACTCGATCGAGTGACTGAGTGACTGATCGAGGGGCTAATAAAAACTCCAGAGCTGTCGCAGCTCCAACAGTCCCCAACAGCAGCAGCAGCAGCAGTGCCAAGCGTCAACACTTGCGCTTATCTGCTGGCATATAAACTAAAGTCGGTGGAAACGAATTTCTCATTTGAAATTTAACAGCCCATGTGAACGCGCGCGGAACACAATATACCGCAAAACTCGATCGCAACGTTCTCCCCCACTCTGTCATTCTTTGCGTCTCTGTGTATTTGTTGTATGTGTGTGATGTAAAGTGTGAAAATATATAGAATAAAATAAAATCAAAAAGAAATATTACAAAAAAGGGAAATTCAAAAAAAGTGCGTCAACATACAGAGTTCCTTCAGTTGCTTTACCATACTCATTCCGTGCGGTTCTTCATACAAAGCGCGTGTTCTTCATCCGTGTCTGTGCCCAAGTGTCTCTGTGTTTGGCCAACGAAAAGTGTTTAGAGGAGTATCAAGCAAGGATCAGCAGGATCGGCAGATTACTCTCTTTTGGGTGTTATTTTAACCCGTAACCGTGGCGAAAGAATTGGCTAATTTATTAACTTTGCAAAATAACAATCCAAACATGACACAACAACCGCAATGGGGCATAAGTTTATCACGATGTAAGTGTGACAAAAATATAATATAAAAACAAGAATAAATAAAATAAAAAAAAACGAAAAGAAAAAGATGAGGAAAATATTAAAGTCTAAAAGTTCTACCGCAATGTACCCTGTAAAAAAATAATAATCCAACTAAATCAGTTGTAAAGTGTATCTTTACAATTCACTAAAAAAAAATCAAAAATACTGATTCCAATTTTTCTACAAATTCTTTTTTGGAAATATTAAAATTAACCACATTTTTAAAATGTATATCCAAGTTAGAACTGAAAAAAGAATATTTTTGTAATTTCCTTTTCGAATCAATGAATATGTCCAGCTATTCATTCACATAATGGGAAAATTTTTGTGTGTATAACTTTACAATTTTAATGCAATTACCTAGATCGATTTGACAGAATATCTCAATACAGATTTTCGACAATCTCAATTTAGTATTTACACCTGGTAAACAAATGAAAAAAAACCGAGTTTTTACCTCACTTGATAAATTATTTGTTTGTTCCATTGAAAACCTTAAAAAAATCTGATTACGAAAAGTAGAGAGTTCAATGTATTCAACGCATTTTTTTTTGAAGCATTCTTGAAATGTTTAAATACGACATTTTGTTGTTGTACATTTTTTGTTGGTTTCTTCGTATTGTTGTTGTTTTTGTACTTAGTGGTTTAACCGACATTGACCGACAACAACAATAACAGTAATAAAAGTATTTAAATGACAACAAAATGAAACGAAACAAAACGTTGATTTTTTGTTATTTTTGCACTTTACTTCCGATTCTTGAAATCAGTTTTTGTTCATCTTTTTCAGTTTTTGTTTGTTGCTTCAGTTTTTAGATGAATTATTCGAGGCACGCGTCTTCATACCTAATAATTATTAACAAAAGAAACTCAAAGAGAAGAGCAAAAAAACAACAAAAAAATGCTTTACGTTTATGTTTCATGTGATGTTTATTTTTTCATAATCACAAAAAGTCTTGAACAAATATTTGGCAAAGAAAACCATTCAATAGAATATATTTACTTGGAACTTGCCGCTCTCTGAACAGTTAGATTTCTATATCTTCTATTTCTTACTTTATTGTTTTATGCTTTTGCTTACTTCTTTTTTTTACCATTATTTACATATATTACGACAATTTCTTATTTCCTTTTCCTCATAGTTTCTTCAAGCTTTTTTTGGGCAAGGTCAATGTAATAAAAGAGAAACAAAAAAACAACTCAAATTCTCTACTTGTATATATATTTTTCTACATGGTATTAGAGTTCTTTTTTTATCGTCTGTCGTAAGAGTTTTTTTGTTTTGTGTGGGGGGCCAATGCTTGAGCAAGTTGTTTAAAAATAATATATCTTACATACATATATAGAATCCATGTCAATACGTCCAATGATGATGATGTTGATGATGATGAAGTTTATGTAAGCCCTTAATTTGTGAGCAACATCGGTTTGTCTAAACTATTGACAATGAAATTGCAATTCAATTTAACATACTGAATCTTTAATCCATTGATTACTATAGCTACCAAGTTTAATTATGCTGAGAACGGAAAAATTTTACCACTAAATTGTGGTTTTATGACTGATTGGGCCCCAAATATAGGAGGGGGAGCTATGTGATTGAAGTGCTTAAATGTGTGTACTTATTGGCTTAAGAGCTTTATGGGTTTATTAACTTAAGTGATTCTCCAAAAATTTTCCGTTTTGATAGAGAGTCTACAGGTTCTTAACAAATGCGTCAGACATTTAGAATGTTTAGTCAATCAGTTGGAGACGAGCTTACATCTCTTTAGTGGCTTGCCAGCATTTTTTATACCATACACCCATAGGGTGAAATGGTATATTAAAGTCGCCAAAATGTATGTAACAGGCAGAAGGAAGCTTTTCCGACCCCATAAAGTATATATATTCTTGATCAGCATCAACAGCCGAGTCGATCTAGCCATGTCCGTCTGTCCGTCCGTCTGTCCGTCTGTCCGTCTGTCCGTCTGTCCGTCCGTATGAACGCGTAGATCTCAGAGACTATAAGAGATAGAGCCACCAAATTTGGTATGTAGGCTCATGTAGTATGTAGAGTGATCAAGTTTATTTCAAATTTTTGCCACGCCCCTTTCCGCCCCCGCAATTCAAAAAAAACGTTTATCTCAAAAACTATTGTAGCTAGATACACCATATTTGGTATGTATATTTGCTTAGTAAATGCGCTCATTTTGCATGTATAAAGATTTTGCCACGCCCCTTTCCGCCCCCGAAATTTGAAAAACTCGAATATCTCGCGTAATTTTTTACCTTGTGCAATCAAATTTGGCACACTTAAATTTGATACTAATACCCAGCAAAATACCAAATTTGATCAAAATCGGACAAAAAATAGCTGAGTTATGCATATAAACGTTTTTGCATAAGGCCGGAGATGGCCGTTGGCGGGTGGGGGCGCTAGGGTGCTTATATGCATAAGTGCGCGAGATACTGAAATATGCTAGTAAAAAGCATGTGAACAGAATTTCTTAAAATAGGCAAATGCATTAGTTATTACAAATTTGAAATATTTGTTTTACTGGTGTATGGTATACCCAAGTCGGCGGGACGACTTACTTACTTCATTTTTTTTAGAAAGCTAATCTCTTAACTTGGCCATAGACCATGGAAAAATGTCATTTGCCAAGGGCTCGTTAAGCTAATTACTAAGCTACATTTCAATTCAGTCACTTGTTATGCATGCTAAAGCTAAACTCAATTGAACTCTTGCCAAAACGGAACACCAATAATCAAGTCGAAAATATATGTAAATATATCGAAAATTGAGGGGCATATCTCTATACTATATATATGCTTGTACTTTAGCCTCGAACTCAATCCATTACACTTACATATTTTCGCCAGAATATTGTGTCGAGCTATCAATTAGCTCATGATTAACCGAATATACATATACTTTTAAGTGTGTGTATGTACTTTTTTTGGCATGGCAAGTAGCTGGTCTTGATAAATCTCAAAATGGGAATATCAACATCAACAACATCATCATTGTAATCATAATTTTTTTGTTTTTTCTTGCACATCATATAATATACAAGCCAACAAAAGTTTATCACTCGAGTTACTAAAAATATCTTACCAAAAATATGCATATAAAAAATATACACACTTATGTACATATGTATGTGTGTGTGTGAACCATATATCCTATATATATACACTTGCACTCAACTTCCAAGTCACGTGGTGGGAAACGCTTTAGAAGATTTGTTTTTTCTTACTCCAAAATTGTTTATATCCTTATGGGATTCTTTATATAATTTACTTTCTTTTTTGCAGTCAATGAAATGCATATTTATTTATTTTGATTTAAATTGAAGCAAAGTAAACAATTCATTTTTAAAAAAACTTAAAAAAGTTGTAAAGTCCATAACTCAAACTAATGTCTTTCCTGACTTTAATGGATTTCTCAGCTTTACGTAAGATAAAACACAAGTTTTCTAAATTGATTTTGGTAATACTAATTGCCAGTAAGAAACGAAAAAAAAAAAACAACTAGTTACCTTAATGGATATTATTTTGTATAACTCCTAACTGTATTTTATATAATATTTGCATTAATTATACCAAATGAAGTAGGGTACTTATAGGCTTAAGAGCTTTATGGGTTTTTTAGTTACTTCTCAGAAAATAAAATTTCGTGGTCTTGTTATGGATAGAAAAGTTTTTAAGATGTGCTTTGAGTTTTTTTGTATTATCAACGAAGTATTTCTGGATAATGTGTAAACTGTTTGTCATGTTAATAATAGCAATAAATTCCTTTAAACTTTAATTTTAGATTACAGTTTGTCAGATAATAGTTATAATTTGGACATCTGGAATATTTGTGTAGTTTACGCAGTTAAATTTAGTGGTTTTTATGTATAGTATTTTGCCTGCTTGGTATAAATACTTGAAAGTTGTTCCATATACTTTTTATAATAATAAAGTTAAGAAAATTTAATTGCAACTAATTTAAAAGTTAAAATGTTTTCATAATTGAAACTTCCAAAAGGGTTTTAGAAGCTACTTTGTATTGACTATATTCTAAGTAGTTTTGTAGTTTAATATAAAAATCTTTTAATTCAAATTCTAATACTCAATTGAAAGAAACTTTATGTATTTTTACTTTTAATGACCTCTTGAGGAGTTTGGTTAATAGAAAGCAATTTAAACAAGTATTTAACTTTTGAAATCAAAACTAAAGTTTCAGTTATGGATTAGTTACTATAATCAATAACAGTCAATGGAATTCAGCTGAGATAATCTTTTCCTTAGATCCATAACTATTCAAACTAGATGCATAACTATTTCATAGTCCATATAACTTGGCTTATCAGTATGATGAGTTAGTTAGCCAAGTGTAACCATATATTTTAGAGCCAATTTAAGGCGTCTAATCGTGATTGGAAGTGAATTATGGCACTTACTTAATGTGATTAGCGTCCACTTTTATACACACACACACACACACACACAGACCAGTGATATGCAGTATGTATGTATATAGACTTGGGTATTGCCTTAGTAAGCTTATCAACTTATCATACGATCGATGGTAATCATATTAAACGAATTGTTTTTTTTTTTTTTTGTTAAATATTTTATTTGACAATCGTGTGGCCAATTGCTTATAAATTTTGTCGGCTTCGCCAGTTAAAGCAATTTTTTTTTATTTTGTGGTGGCTTTTGTTAAATAAAAATGTTAAATATTGACATATTGTTAAATTGCCAGCCTCAATTGGATGGCAAACCGAAGTAGCGGTATACATACGTCAAAATATATACATATAAACGTATTTATTAATGTTAATTTATAAGTTAAATAAAGTTGTCAGCTGGTGACGTCGTTTCGGAGAGACAGAGACAGAAATGGAGCTAGTTTTGTATGTGGGTGGATTGACAGTTGCAGTGGCTGCTGATTGGAGCGTGAATAATTATAAATGTGTGACAAAAATTGTTATGATCTAATAATATAGTCATGAACTCTAGCGGACTTATTTACCTGTTGAGGGAATACTATACCTACTGATTATGTTAATAAAATTGTTTTTGATTGTGATATTCATTAGAATTCCTCTATTCATATGGGTCAATGTTAATCTTTTGAGTTATAGAGTCCGACCACACGAGCCCCATCCATCTTCATGAATTCAACCTTCGATGCGGATCTCTTCAATTGGCAAGTTGTCAAAATAAATATAAATATCTACAGAAATTTTCATTGTCTTTGGAGCCCTTCAAAAAAATATTAATTTGTTGTTGTCCAGCGCCGCCATTTAATTTCCCCATGGATATGGCACACATGTTAGGGATTGGAAATGCACTTGAGTCTTTTATCGCAGATCTAATGTACTTCAGAATTCAATAGTAACTATGAACAACCTTATCGTTAGACACAATTCCGATTTTATAATACAATAATCGGTTGTTAAAGTGTGAGCGCCCGCCCGACCGTTCGCCCGCCATTCGCGAAACTGATTATGAGTGCATAGCGCCGTCGTTTTTTTTTTTTCTAATCACGTGAAAGAAGTGCGAACCCAATAAAAATATATTATAAACATATTTGTGTTCTTAGAAGGGTCGTAAACAAATTTTTGTTAGCTCATAATTTTCATAAAAATTCTTGAAATGTTATTGAGATTATATTTTATATATTTCTAATCGAGATAAATGCCAAGGCGGTCAAATTCTATTGTAGATTACATTGTATATAATAGTTAATACTAAATCAAAACGTAGATCCATTTTAATCTGGAAATATCAAGATGCACAATGATATTAATAATTTTATAATTTGTATATTAAAAGAATTTTATTACAATTAGAACTTAGTTTTTCCTTTGTCACAATATTAATTGGATTTGATAACTTTTTAAGCTTTATAACCATATTAGATAAAACCTGTAGATCCACATACGAATATGATAGTCCGTTTCTCCTGTTTATATAACAAAATATAATGGTTGTTTTTGAACTGCAAGAGTCTCTGTTCAATTTGGCTTCCTGCTGTCACTTTGACATCTTATCCATTATTTTAACCTAAAGAAAAAGGCAGCTTGGGCAATAAGAAGAATATCAATTCTTTTTCCTTTTTACTAAACCCCCGTGTAGATTTGAGGACTCTGTGAATTAAATGCACTTTGATACAATTTAAAAATTTTTCCAAGTCGGAAAGAATATCATATTTCTTGAAATTTGTTGCCCTTCAAAAAACAGTCATCATGGGTATTTTCCCCAAAGCAGCATGGATAACAATCATTTGCATTTCTTCCTTCATCCTTTTAACATTTGTTCCCTCTGTCAATCATCTGTAACTCATTAACTTACAACTATCTCACTTATTTACAATAACTTACATATTTTAACCGAGTTTAGAGGTTTGGATAAAATTCACATAAATATTCATAGTTTGTTTAAAAGGGTTTATCCTGGCTTAGTGAGGCTTGACTTTCATTTTTTGTTTTGATTCCTAAATGAAACTGTTGAATGAACTTATATTTGGAGAAAGTTCATTATAAATTGATATACGTATGTATAAAGGGCTGGCTCATTAAATATGGATCCATTTTGTTCTCTCAATGTCAAAAACTACAAATTAATCTTCAAACATTTTAGGTTTTGATTGAATTAGTTGCTATTACATTTGCTTTTCATTAATTAATAAAATTGCAATTGTCTTTTTGCAACTATAAGGGGGATTTTATAAAATAAAAAAAAAAACATGAAAAAATCACTTCATTATAATTGCAGTGTCGTGCGGAATTGAATTACTCGTAACACTAGAGCAATCGACATGGCAATTTGAACTCTAACAGCGCAAATTGATTTGTGCCCAATTGAATAAATTGTATATAACTATATAATAAATGTATATACGTATGTATATATTTTATATTAGCATGTTAACTGAAAATTTACTTACGCATTCGAAACAATATGAGCGTAACGTTAAGCCAATTTATGACCGATTAGCAGATAAATTTAACCTACGTCAAAGAAAAACCAGTTTATTTTTATTAAGTATCCCTCATAGATGTTATTTCTAGCTAATTAATGACTTTCACTTACTTATTTCAGTTTTTATAATACCACAGCGTGTGATATTGGCCATCATGGGCTTTCTGGCCATCCTGAATGCCTACACGATGCGTATTTGCCTCTCGCAGGCAATCACAGTGCTGGTGGTTAAAAAGAACGTGACAGGTGAAGATGACGATGTAGCCATTTGTGAACCTGATGATCTAGATGAGGGTTCAAGTGTAAGTGTATTTATGGGACCGTCCAATAGAAGTTATTGAATTTCTCTTTTCTTTTTACAGTCCGGAGGCGAATATGAATGGTCGGAAGAACTGCAGGGCCTAATTCTATCATCCTTCTATATTGGTTATATTGTCACACATATTCCTGGCGGTCTGTTGGCTGAGAAATTCGGTGGCAAATGGACTTTGGGTCTGGGCATCCTGTCTACAGCCATCTTCACCATGCTAACACCTTTGGCCATACAGCATGGAGGTTCCGATTGGTTGATTGTGACTCGTGTTTTGATGGGTTTGGGCGAAGGTACCACATTCCCTGCTCTTAGTGTATTGCTTGCCGCCTGGGTGCCAGCCAATGAACGTGGTAAATTGGGCGCCTTGGTCTTGGGAGGTGGTCAAGTGGGCACTATTATGGGTAATCTGTTATCTGGTGTATTTCTTGATGAATATGATTGGCCATTTGTGTTCTACTTCTTTGGCGGTCTAGGTGTTATATGGTTCTTCATCTTTGTAAGTAACAAACAAAAAAGATGTTTCAAATTTTTGGCTCTAAGCTTTAATCTCTATTTCGTCATTCTATAGATTCTATTGTGCTTCAGCGATCCTACCAGCCATCCATTTATCAAGCCCAGCGAACGCGAATATTTGGTAAAAGAAATTGGCAACATTGGACGCAATAAGAGTCTGCCACCCACACCATGGAAGGCCATTCTGACGAATCTGCCTATGTTTGCCTTGGTCTGCGCACAGATTGGTCACGATTGGGGCTTCTATATCATGGTCACCGATTTGCCCAAATATATGGCTGATGTACTGCAATTCTCCATTAAGGCCAACGGCTTGTACTCCTCATTGCCCTATGTGATGATGTGGATTGTGTCGGTGGGCAGTGGTTTTGTTGCCGATTATATGATCCGTCGTAACATTATGAATACAACAAATACCCGTAAAGTGATGACAGGCTTGGCTGCCTTTGGACCTGCTATATTCATGGTGGGTGCATCTTATGCTGGCTGTGATCGTACTCTGGTTGTGGTTCTCTTCACCATCTGCATGGGTCTGATGGGTGCATTCTATGCGGGCATGAAACTGACTCCTCTAGATTTGAGTCCCAATTATGCCGGTACACTGATGGCCATCACAAACGGCATTGGTGCCATTACGGGAGTGATTACGCCGTACCTGGTCGGAGTGATGACACCAAATGTAAGTACACGTCATACAAATCAGAATCTCAGACAATTACTGACCAAAATTATGCATTTTGCAGGCCTCGCTTTTGGAATGGCGAACAGTATTCTGGGTGGCCTTTGCCGTACTCTTTGTCACCGCCATTGTCTACTGCTTCTGGGCTTCGGGTGAAATTCAGCCCTTCAATAATATTCCCATCGAACCGCGCTCTGTGGACTTTGAGGCCGAGGAGCGCAAGCCACATCCATTCTCCGATCATCAGACAAAGTCTGCTCAGCATAGCTCTTAAGGCTGCAAGCCCTCTATTGTGCCATAAACTTATATATATATATGTATATGTATATGTATATCTCCATGTATTCAACTTGGAATTTTCTGTTTGTCTAGTTATTTTTTAGTCAAGAGAAAAGAAATGTTAGACATTGTTGTGTGTATATTTTATACCTATTACCTTATTATTGCATTGCTAGTTTTATAGTATCGCCGATCTAGGCCGATCCCAAAAAAGATGAAAACAAATAACCAGAACCGTACAGGCACTACACGACGTGGCATTAACTACTACTTAAGCGAATTTACTTACACACACCCGCACATATACTAATTATTTAAATAGGCAACTCTACTCTCTTTAATTAATTATCTATTATTTAGTATTTTAAAAGCGAAACACTTACAAAAAATACTTAAGGCATTTCTTCATTTTGCATTCTTAGTACTTAAGTCAGTGTTGTAAAGCGCTAGAAAAGATATAGTACTTAGTTCGAAAACAAAAAACCAATTATTGTAAAAATTTATAAATTTTTTTTAATATTGTTGATCAATGTGTAAACTATGTAAACAAAATTTGCGTGTTACTGTTTTTATCAAATAATGTTAGTCAAATAAAGAGCATACCGAAAAAATTTATAACTTCTATAGTTTAATTTTAAAAACAAGAAATTCCTACATTAAAATACTTGTCCTCAAAGTTAAATAATCCATCTAAGATATTTCCATTCATGTTTTGTTACAGTCATCTAGAAAATTTAATCAAAGTGGATTTGATATCATCTTTTATACCCTTCCAAAAAGGGTATATTAAATTTGGTCAGAAGTGTGCAACGCATAGGAGGAACCATCTCCGACCATATAAATTATATAAATTCAGTACCTCAAGACGAGTTCAAATAGTTATGTCCTTCCGTCTGTCCGACTGACCATCTGTTCGTCGGACCAAACTCCTCATAGACCGTAAGAGCTACAGAGGTGAAATTTTGCATGTAAGCTTGTACTGCAGAGGTTGTATATCTCGGGTTCAGCCAGATCGGACCACTATATCATATAGCTCCCATACAAAAGTGACTTTTCTCAATAAATTTGTTACTCTTGACGCGATTGCTTTCAAATTGTCATCCTCTTTTGTCATCGAATATGTTAACTTCAAGAAAGGACTGATCTGGGTGAGTGTTCCATGCAATTTCAAACATCAGACAACGGGCAGGACACGATCTTTTAGGCTTATTCGTGTATCTCAAATTTTAATTTTACAGTTTATTCTTTATTATAATAAAATAAGTAGAGTATAAAATAGCTCCTTCGGTGAGACGATTTAGACATGGTGGATATCTTTAGACCTGTGCGAAATCAATCCTCATGAAAGTATGCCACAAAAATTTGGTTCGTAAAAATTTCGTTTACACGACAAGAAAATTTCGAGAATAAATCAATTTATGTAGTTTTGATTAAGTGACATAAGTTTTTCTTTTCAAATTTGTTTACTATTTACTTTCTTTATTCTCTAACAAATTTGCGATATTCAAATCCTTCCAATCACATATGAATCCCTACCAAAGATTTGCTTCAAGATGGCGCAGCGTACGGAACGAGTGCAGTCAGAGTGCGCGCAAAGGGTTTCCCGGTGTAAGGCAGTGCAAAACTGAGTGAGATTCTGAATAAGATAGTTTTTATTTGCTTTGCAGGTTGTCTGCTCCGCCAGAGAGTTGTATTAGAACTCATGGGTCTAATAGCCATTATTATGAGCTATATGACTCGAATATGCTTGTCGCATGCCATAACCGTGCTAGTTATAAAACATACCAATATGTCCAAGAGCTCATTAAATATAAGTGATTATTGTCCACGAGATGAAAACTTTAATGTGGTAAGGTTAAGGTAGTGACATCAAATCGAAGTAAAAATTTAATACTTTTGTTTTTTTCTTCTTCTTCTAGCCCAGTGGTACATATAATTGGTCAGAGGTACTTCAGGGTTTTATTTTGTCATCATTTTTTATTGGATATTTCGTTACCCAAATACCTGGTGTCATATTAACGGATAGATTTGGTGGCAAATGGATACTAACTGCAGGAATGTTTTTCTCAGGACTCTCATCGCTTCTGTCACCATTGGTCATTAAGTCCTGGGGACCATATGCTTTCATAATACTGCGGATTGTCATGGGCCTGGGGCAAGGTTTGGCATTTCCAGCTTTAAGCGGGATAATCGATAGTTGGATACCACCCAGTGAACGGGGGACATTGGGAGCCTTTATCATATGTGGTGGAATGTTGGGCAGCTTTGCCGGCAATTTATTCTCTGGTATAATTTTAGATAGATTTCATTGGTCTGTCGTTTTCATAGCCTTTGGTGTTCTTACCCTTATCTGGTGTATTTTCTTTGTGAGTATACATATGTCTCTTTAATGGGAAGATTAGTTCTTTATTAGATACTTTTTCTAGATTTTCTTATGCTCTAGTTATCCTGAAACCCATCCTTATATTAGGACAAGTGAGTTAAATTATCTTTACAATGAAATGGGAGATTTGGGACATAAGTCGAAACCGCCCGTTCCTTGGAAAGAAATTCTAAGTAGTGGATCCATTTGGCCATTAATAATCGCTCAATTTGGTCAGGATTGGGCCATGTCTCTGATTGTCAGCGATTTACCGAAATATTTCTCACATATTCTGGGTATCGGAGTGTTTAATAATGGTATCTATACATCAGTGCTCTTTATACCTTTTGCGATATCTGCAATTATCTTTGGGTTTATTGGAGATTGTTTAATAATCAGGGAATTTATGGGAGTCACCAGTGTCAGAAAACTTATGGCAGTTATAGGTGGGTATGAGTACGAGAATATAAACTGCTCTGAATTAAGACTTCTATTCATATATCATCTGTTCAGCTGCTTGGGGTGCTGGTGCCTTTATGATTGGTGCTTCTTATGGCTATTGCCATCGCTTAATTGTTATTGCCCTTTTCATGTTGTCCATGTTTTATATGGGTTCCTACTACACTGGCATTAAGTTAGTTCCCATGGACTTAAGTCCCAACAATGCGGGATCTATTGCTGCCATTGTAAATAGCATTGGAACGATTGCTGCTTTCTTAGCACCCACAACGACGGGCTTCATCGTGTCTAAGGCAAGTCAAGAAAAACTTAAGCCTTTGCTTTATTTATTATTCATCTGAAAATATTTGTAACTTTCTTCCCCACAGAGCATCTTGTTGCATTGGCGGTTATGCTTTTGGCTGGCATTTGGGTTGCTGTTCTTCATTGGTCTAATATTCCTCCTGTGGGGTACTGCAGAAGTGCAACCTTATGATGAGCCGGAGAAAAACAAGCCGAATAAGCGCATTTCCCAGCTTAACACCTAATCCAAATTCTACAAAATTAAGTTTAATAAGAACAAACTGTTTAGAAATTTACAACATAATATATACATACGTATTACAAGATTAAGAAAACCAATTCACAGGTTTAAACAGTTCATCATCATTGATAAAACGATAACAAATTTTTTAAAAATTGCGTTACGTAATACATACATAAAATGCTTCTTTAAACAGAGGCATATTTGTAATTCCATAAATATGTTTGAAAAATTTAAATAGAGTTCAGTCACAGCTGGCAAAATAATAAATATCTTGCTCAAAGTAATCAGTAAAACTACTTGATTCTAAGAACTTTCTTCAATATGTATGAATAAGGTGTAACTTAATACCCCTTCATGAAATGCACTCAAAGGAAACGTTGTTCTTGTATAAAACCTAAAATATTTTACGACTAGTGCTTGTGACGACTTGGAAAGCTTGTGACGTAACATATATTTTTATAACCTTTCAAGACAGAAAAAGTCCGTTAAAAATTCAAATTTAGGCTGTACAAGTGTGTTCATTAGCACAAATACGGTCCCAGCTCCCGATCGCGGTCAGCCAGTGCTGTCAGTTTGGCAGTTGAGTTGATAGATCTAGATCAAGATACAGATGACAAGCAGTTGAAGGAAACTCCAATCATAGGTGCTGAATATTCCTTACGCTGCCCATGGAAAAAGGATTGAATTAACCGTAAATTTCAATAAATTGTAAATTGAATCAATAAATCAATTTTATCCTCGGACTTTTTAAATGTGACGTTACAATTGAAGGGGTGATGGTGGGGGGGGGGTCAGGCAATGTGACAATCTGTGACAAAGGGGTGGGGGGGTCTAGTATAGAGTTTTCGTTCTCTTAGAACCAAAAAGAATCATGATATTTTTAGATAGTTTTGAACAATGAATTAGTCAACGAAACGAACAATATCTTTTCCACTGATGACTTAGTTATGTCAAGATAAATACCGAATAGTGATTTATAATGTCGGATACATTAATTAGACTCAGAATGAAGAATTTATATCTGGACTTGTTCCAGAGACGTCAGATTGTTGTGGCTTTACCAATAAGACTTCCTTCTCACCCTGTGCTCTCTTTCTCTCCTGTCGTACTTAAGGTGTGCCTTCATTGACGATGCAGTTTCATAAATGCATTGCAGTCTTCAAATTCGTGATTAAATGTTTTTTTTGTTAATATCATATTTCATAATATCCTGTACTGTATGGCTTGCATTTAATTTTATAAATGAAAAGTTTTTTTTTTTTATAGAAAATAGTTGTTCAACTGTATATGTATCATGCATGATCATCTAACAATAAGATCTGGGTTTTTAATTTAATAATATGTTTAGATTAATAAACTGCGCGGCACGCCCTAATAATGTTAGTTGGTTATCTTCGTTTTTGACTTTTCAGGGCCTAAACATGTGTATAAAACGGTTGTCGATTGCAAATGAAAATTATTCCTCGCGATCAAGTTAACGAATCGAAAATGGTACGCTTTTCTGTAGTTTTTGTTGTCCTGAATTTCGTTCTGAATTTCGGGGAAAGTTTACAAAAAGGCAGTTATGAATTTTTATTCGATGATCCAGACATTCTTCGAAAATGTTATAATCAACCCGAAAACGTTCTGAGTGTAGATGACATTATTGATTTCACGGAATTGAATAGAGTAATGGAAGATGATGTGGTAAATATGTCGGGCAACTTTACGGTTACTAACAAATGGGGAGTTGAACCAACGGATCGCATTGAGGTAAGATTCTTGATAAGAAGTAAAAGTAAAAGCTCAAATTTTTTAATTATTATGAATCAATTGCGTTTTAAGATGTATATCTCCGCCTACCATTGGGAAGTTGGAGATTGGCAGCCAACGATCTTTAACATCATCTACCGAGATTTCTGCGCAGCAATGAACGACCCATCGAATTACTGGTACATTTACATAACCCAGCACATCATAAACAAAGATGAAATGAAAGAAAAATGTATACTTTTTCCAGGTGTAAGTATAGACAATGCGAACAAATATGTGATACCACAAAAAATTGTTTTAAATAGAATTTTTGAGGCATTATTTAACCCATTTTTTAAGAAGCTGCTTTGGGTTGATGCAAGTGCATAAAGTCTATGCTTTAAAGCCTACTTTGGCTTATAAATATTCACATATATGTACATATATACCAAAAGAAAACATTTTTGTAATTTCTATTCATCTTATTTCAGACAAAATTTATCTTTAAGCCCTATGATGTCCGTTTTATTATAAGTTCCACGGGACTGGTCTTCAAAGGTCGCTATAAGGTTGAATTTAAATTAATAGCCTATGACAAAACAGACAAACTTCGTCCGAAGTCGGTTTGTTTTATAAGTACTGGTGAATGTACAAAACAATAATCACATCCAAGATCCGGCATTGCAACCAGATTAATACATCCATGAACATTTAATAAAAATGCAGTGTTCTCTGGGATAAATCCAGGGAACCAGAAGCTACATATATGTAAGTTTTAATCTTTCACCTTGAAATTCAGAAGCAACTCCTCAGCTGTTTGACAGGTTAACGCATTTTGCCGAAATAACGTATTTTGTTATAGTTTGGGTGAATAAAATTTGTTTGGGTGCTTTTGTCCAATTATTCCTAACGTCTTAAGCCGGCTTGAGGTTTATAGCACCAGTTTACACAATGGTCAACTGATCAATGCAGTGGTTGAAACTGTTTACCACATCAGGCTGAAAATAATACAGTTTTTGGCTAAGGTTTGTTGAAGTTCTATAAGCTGGGACAATTCTTTTAAGTTCCTCCTTTTAGAGACATTATATTGACACTTTTTGAAGCGCCTTAAGACTAGACATCCAAAAAGACATTTTAATAGCAACCTTTCCCGAGAGTCCACTGTGGTTTTTGTCTTCACAAAAAAAAAGGATAATGTTAGAATATCAGTGCTGATTTCATTATATTTATGATGTTATTAATTATCAGTGGAGCAAAGCCAACAAATACAAAACCAGAGGGCCGGGTCTAAAAGTTATCGACAAAAGTCAAAAGTCAGTAAATATACCGTTTTTCCAACGGTATAAAACTGGTCTTCATTGAGTATTATCTCCGGCAATATAAACAATCGGATTGCAAATAATTGTTCTCGTGTAAACATGAAAAAATTACGATAATAAAATAGTTTTTGTTTCATTAAATTAAAACATGGGTTGATCTCTTTTTTACAATAGCGGTTAACAACTTGTTATTTGTAAATCGTGATCTTTAACATTTTCTATCAACATGAACGAATAAACATTTTAAGGGAGTGCCTCTGTTTTTTGTAAATTAAATGGAGTAACACGAGAGAGCAATTCTGATAATATATACAGACAAAATTGATCAGAATCAACAGCCATTTCCGTCCGGATCAAGACCTTTAACATCTAGAGCAACCAAATTTTTGTAGACTTGTTTAATATGTAATAAAGCTTCCGCATAGGGCATAAACTTAATATGTTCTACTATATTTTTAAACAAAGACTTTAAAGTCTAATTTAAAGCTTTACTTAAATTGCATTCCCTAGATCCTAGAGTAATATCTTTGTATCAAATCGATCAATATTGATATTTTTATTTTCGCATTTATTCAGCTTGAAAATTGTGTGATGAAATTAAAAACTTAATTTTTTCTTTAACTTTAGTTTACGTCCTTTATTCTTCAAGATATGCTCAGCAGGTCTGCATCAGATGCAATGTGAAAAAAGCGTTATTGAAAAATTTTTATTTTTTACCAAACGGATGGGTTGTAAGCCGATTGTGGTGCCGCCCATATGTCCTTCAGATCAGTTGGTTGGCTAGGATGCTTGTATTTCGTACAGTTCCTTAGATTCTTTTCAATGCTTTTCTGATTGGTCAGCAAAAGAACAAGTTTCTTACCTAAATGTTCCACGCCCACATCAACCTTCAGGGCGTACTGGGAGATGTCAGCTAACCTTTGAGTTTGCGTATTGTTCACTAGCTGTAGACTCTGTTTCAATTCATCTACTTTATGGTTAGCTCTGCCAGTCATGTCATTTAGCTTATTCAAATAGAAGACTTTGTGATCAATATTATTTTGCGTCAATTTCATGTTTTTCGCTGTCTTTTCCAACGAAACCAATTCACTTGTAATGGATTGCTTAAGCGAATTGTTAAGATCTGCTAAATGCTTCTCCACCGTGTTGGATACATTTTTTAATTCGTTCTTATGTATATTTTGGTTGGCATCCACTTTTCCAATGACTTCTTTGATCTGGAGTTCAATTTTATTTAGATTTTGCAGCGCCTCATTGTTTTTCACTTCGAAAGAGCGAATGCTGGCGGTAAGATTCCTCACCCCACTTGCAGTCAGTTGGAAGCTGTGGGCAGTGCCATTTTGAAGTTTAACCAAATCTTCCTCGAGTCGGGTAATCCCCTTCAACTGGTCACGCTGCCTCTTGATTTTCTCTTCAATGCCTTTTTGTGAGTTGGCTAGATCGTGAACCTCGTGATTTAGTGTCTTCAGCTCTTTGTCGCCTTTTTTTAAAATCTCCAGAATTTCGCGATCATCTTTCACCGTCTTAATATCCTCAGCTAAGGTCAGGACAGTAGTAAAGCACAGAATTAGTAGTACAATTTGGATCTTCATGTTGAACGAGATGTGTCTTGTTCGAATGCAAGTCTTAATATGTTCTTTAATGTATTGTGAACTGCGGTATAAATAGTCCAAGATATTCACACCTGGCAGGTGTCTTTTTCACGATATTAATAATATCTATTAAGAAAAAGAAAGAAACTACCGAACTCTCTTTTCTTTTAAATGAGATTACTACTCGGTAGAGCTAAAACTTTTCATTTGTAATCATAATCTCAAGCATAAAACGTATGACGCCCACAGTTAATGTTTGGTTCAACGACATGTTGGTGGAAAACTTTCATAAGTGGTGCATATTTTACTTCTTTGTTTAAGAATATGAAAGTGTTTTATAGCCATTGAACTATGTATGTAGAAATTTTCGGAATAGAAGAACGTGACCCAGTTGCAATTAACTTTGTCGAATTAATACTTAGATAGATTGTTCGATAACGTCAAGTGATACATATTATCTTCTATAAATCTGCACTTAAGAAAAATCGTCTTTACATTTTCTTGAAAAAGTTTTGTATATTGGAGGTCTACTTAATTCTATGTTCAAAATCATTTGATTTGTATTTTTCCATAAATAAAATGGTGAAATCAAAAATAGTTCGTAGTTTAATCATTTTTCCATTTTAATTGAAAATATAAATTTAATGATATAATAAATATAATATAATATTCTTTGAAAAAATCATCGATATTGAATATATAAACTATTATAGTTTTCCACAAGGCGTAAATCGTAATTGACTTAACAATAATTTTTATATATCACAATTAATTAAAAAATAAAACGGTTTTTATAAATGAGTTAAATTATGATACATTGAATCTCATCTTGGCTTGGTGGTTTGTGTCTTGGATAAATTTAGCTAAGAACTAAGCCCAGATTTAAAAGCTCTGCTAAATAAGAACCCTCATTTCTAAATACATACATATAAGAACCAGTTAATAGCGAAAGTTAAAATAAAATTGGTGAGAAGATTGAAACAAGCAGAAAAAGACGTTTACCATTAAATACACGAATTCTCAATCACAATTGCATTAAAAAATATTTAATATCCAAAACTCGTTTGGTTTACAAAATATACTAACATATCTTTTTATAAAGCGATACGATTGCGGCTGGCAGATCCTCAAACAGATCGGTTATCCAGTATTTTTCAAACTGCATCTCGTTTTCAGTGCTTTTCAAACTACGAAAGCGCAAACATTGGATCTGGAATTTTCGCTAGGGATGGGAGTAAAATCGAAATTCAAATAAAAGGGAGGTAAAAGTCGGGCTTTTGATAACTGATAAAACTGAATACAAAGGTAAAGATAATTACTAACAACCAACATAAACAAAAAATGGAAAGCCTAAATTTTGATATTTTGCCCAAACAAATTTGTGTCCTTAAAAGGATTCCGGAGTGGAAATTGAAGGCCGGAATTTCTGAATTCAAGGAATATTGCAAAGAAAACAAATCCATTAATAGAGTTTTCGAAAACTTTAATTCTATGCAAGTCTTCATGAATGAGGCTTTCTTTATAAGCATCGATGAACTGTTTTTGCCCCCCCTGGTACGTTTGAAAGATTATAAAATGTTTTTTTTTAAAATACAATATACATTATATATGCTTTTAATTTCAGATTGCAATTAATCCCGGAAAGGGAAATGAGGAAGCCGGAACCTCTTCCAAAAAAATCAGGAGCGGGGATGTCACGAAAATCTTAACAATGATGGCTGCGGCGCTGGATGGTTCTAAGAGGACCATCATATACATGAACCTGTTAAGCACAAAGGACCAATTTATGGCGGCGGAAACTATCATAGAGTTGGTTGACAAAGTGATTAAATTTGTTAGTAAAGCACACATATCATGTAATTTGGTTTGCTTTGTTGTTGATGGCAATCCAATTAATGGTAAAGTGCGAAAACATTTCCAAGAGGTTAAGGGAAAAGTCCCATTTGTTTGGGATTACATTCATTTCCATGATGTAATGCTCAAGCATGACGGGCACATCGATGCCACATTATGTAAGATATACTTCAAATCGCTGGACATCGAAAACCTCGCAGTAATAGAGGTTTGCGATAAGGATTCGTTAATGATCCTAAGCTTCTGCTCTCTGACGTGACGGTCGTGTTTTTGCATAGCTCGTGAGTTTTTATCAATATTTATTGTGTTCTGTCAATTTCGCTGGTGTTGTTTGCTTGACACCCTAGTGTTTTATTTCCATAATTCGCCAAATTAAACAGTTTTTTCGTGATTAGCGTTTGGTGCATTTAATTTTTCTTGCTTCTGTTTTTATTTTCACTTTTGTAAGGTCGCTTCTCAAAGCTTAGCTTATAACTGTTCTTGCTGTGCACTCTAGCTCAGGGTATACCCTCCCTCTTTCTTTGAGGGTAAATTAAAACTTTTGTACATATGTAGGTACGTATAAATGTGTTTGTGTTGTTTTCAAAAAATTACCTAGTGTGGAAAAGTGCATTTGATTGTTTATTATTTTAGTACCCACAGAGCGGAAAAAGGGGGGTTGGAATACCTGTAGTCGAGACAAAATTGTCTACCAAATATTTGACCCTTTTTCTAAACAGGCTTAAAACATTCATTCTATTCAGGTAACGGTCTACTTAGGTAATTATACCATACACCCATAGGGTGAAATGGTATATTAAAGTCGCCAAAATGTATGTAACAGGCAGAAGGAAGCTTCTCCGACCCCGTAAAGTATATATATTCTTGATCAGTATCAACAGCCGAGTCGATCTAGCCATGTCCGTCCGTCTGTCCGTCCATATGAACGCCTAGTTCTCGGAGACTATAAGAGATAGAGCCACCAAATTTTGAATGTAGGCTCGTGTAGTATGTAGAGTGATCAAGTTTGTTTCAAATTTTTGCCACGCCCCTTTCCGCCCCCCGCAATTCAAAAAAAACGTTTATCTCAAAAACTATTGCAGCTAGAGACACCAAATTTGGTATGTATATTTGCATAGTAAATGCGCACATTTTGTATGTATAAAGTTTTTGCCACGCCCCTTTCCGCCCCCGAAATTTGAAAAACTCGATTATCTCCCGTAATTTTTTACTTGTGCAATCAAATTTGGCACACTTAAATTTGATAGTAATACCCAGCAAAATACCAAATTTGATCAAAATCGGACAAAAAAACAGCTGAGTTATGCATATACATAAACGTTTTTGCATAAGGCCGGAGATGGCCGTTGGCGGGTGGGGGCGCTAGGGTGCTTATATGCGCGAGATACTGAGATATGCTTGTAAAAAGCATGTGAACAGAATTGTGGAAAATAGGCAAATGCATTAGTTATTACAAATTCAAAATATTTGTTTTACTGGTGTATGGTATACCTAAGTCGGCGAGACGACTTACTTACTTAATTTTATTTGTAAATACTATATACAATATTTCTTTGATGATAAATGAGAACTTATGTACGTTTAAATGTGTTTGTTTTCATAAAATTACCTATTGTAGAAAAGAGTATTTGATTGGCTATTATTTTAGTACCTACAAATCGGAAATGAGGATAAGGATCTTCCACCCACACGTTTTGTGGTTGGAGTATCTGTAGTCGAGACAAAATTGTCTACCGAATATTTGACCCTTTTTCTAAACGGGTTTAAACACCCAGGTAAGGATCTACTTAGGTAACAATACTTTTAAATAATAGGTCAGCATTTATGCAAAAAATGATCTGTTGCGCAAAAGAGCACGTGCATTATTATTAATTTCGGTTCCTAAAATAGGTAAAAGGCAATAAGTGTATTGCCATGCTCAAATGCCTGCATTTTAAAAGACAATGATATATAATCATTCCATATATAATTTGGCGGTTTAGTCAATCTCAAAAAATTGAGCGTGCAACACCGAATATTCTCTATCTAAAGTGGATGAAATAGTGAACATACAAAGTGAACAACAAATATTGTCAATACAAAGTCAATGAAACGTATATGTAATATAAAGTGAATAAAAAGTAGTAAAAAGCCTTTAATATGCCACTCGGATCATCCTCATCACAAGAAACTCGACGACGGGCAGCACGGAACCGAAGTCGTGCCCATTATTAGCGTAACACGGCTGAAATGAAATAATCGCCATGCTCAATACATGGTTGCTGCCCGTCGAGCCAATGTAGAACAGCGGGAAATCGAACGGCAACTCGATGCTCAGAATTATTCTGAAAGGCGTCGAAGCCTGCGAGTGAGACTTGCACAACGCCTTCGAAATACGGGATTGCGTGGCCAACAAATTAACACGGCTGGACATCGTCAAGCTCGCTTGGATCCGGAGTACAACTTAGCCGAGCAGGCTCGGAACACCGAAGCGCATCGACAAGTTCGTCAGGATCCAGGCTGAGGAACGAGAGCGAAACACAGTAGGACGACGTCGAGCTCGCTTGGATCCGAGCTACGTAGCCGAGGAACAAGAGCGAAACACAGTAGGACGTCGTCGAGCTCGCTTGGATCCGAGCTACGTAGCCGAGGAACAAGAGCGAAACACAGCAGGACGTCGTCGAGGTCGTCTGGATCCAAGCTACGTAGCCGAGGAACAAGAGCGAAACACTGAAGGACGTCGTCAAGCTCGCTTAGATCCAGACTACAGCGCAGCTGAACGAGAGAGGAATGCTCAACAACACCGAGTAAGGAAGAATAACCCTGTTACAAGCGCAGAACAACGAACTGCAAACACAAAGGAGAGAAACTCGCCAGCAACGGAGACTACGAGAACAACAAATTCGGGAAATGGCAGAGGAGGTGGCTTATTACATTCAGAGGAAATTCTCAAAATCGATTGGAGGCATCTAGGAGACAATCACAAAGGAATATTGCAGCAAGAGCAGAACAATCGCAACAAGAACGGGAGGAAGCCAGAGAAAGAGAACGTCTACAAAGAAGAGGATTTGCAATTGCAGTATACAAAAGGAAAATCAAGGAAGGACCATCGGAATGTTGCATATGCTGTGTAGGGACGTGGTTCCCAGACAAGGTACGTGGTTTGCACAAATTATCTATATCCATTCCAAAGTTTCCAAATTTAGATGTAGGCAACGCATTTTTTCTGTCAGTTAAGTTCCCTTGTCCGTCCGAAAAATATATACTTTGCCTAACATGCCACAAAGCCGTTTCTTCCTCTCCAAATTCCCGCAATTTGTCTTGGTAATGGTTTTGAATTTTCCGATATTCCTGAATGCCGCCAAGATTTAAAATGCGCTTTCGCCGAGAATTCCTTTCATGCAAATTATGTCCCTTAGAATCTAAATGTAGATGAAGAAGAAATTTTGAATCCTGGTGTTCACGAGACTTTGTTGGACAACAATGCACTAGAGCAGAACCCAATCACCAGTCGTATTGCATTGGCTCCCGGTGGAGGCCGCCGTCTAGTGGACTTAACCTTGGACGAAGACGCAGAAGAACTGTCATTCCCTACAATTTCTTGTGGCCAGATTTTTAAAGCCAAAACTACATATGTCCGAAAAGCTCGTTCCCAAATTCGCTATTACGATCGTCGTTGCGCTATAGTCCCCAAAGTTCTTTATATGTACAAGCGATACGAGCTTGAGCGAATTAAGAATTCTATATCCATTTGTTTAAAAAAAAATCTGGTCCAAATGTAACAGCAGCAAATATGCGGGATGATTTATATGTGGATAGTTTAGTTCAGCATGACGAAGGGTATCAAATTCTTAAAGATTTGCGGTCAGCTCCAGCTCATTGGGAAGCTGAAAAAAAGAAAGTTCTTGCCATGACTATACAATTTCGGTTGCCTACATTTTTTATAACATTATCTGCTGCTGAAACCAAATGGAATGAACTTTTGGTTATTCTTGTAAAACTTTTGGATAACAATATTATTAGTGAAGAGGAAGCGGCAAACCTTTCGAGTTCTGAAAAAGCTCGGTTAATTCGATCCAGCCCATTTACCTGTTGTAGATATTTTGATAATAGACTGCGAGAATTGATGAAACTATTCAAATCCGACATATTTGGAGAATTTGAACGGTCGCACTATTATTGGAGAATAGAGTTCCAACACAGAGGAACTCGACACGGCATGTACTGGTTTACTGGAGCTCCAAAGTTCAACAATGGTGATTTCACCAATATTGAACAGATGGTGAATTTTATTGATAGATTTATCACCACCAATGGAGATGATCCTGAGCTACAAGAAGTGATCTGGTACCAGCGCCATAGAAACAGCTCATCATGTCTAAGGGAACTTCGGGGTCAAGAATTCTGTCGGTTTAATATGCCTTACCCGCCAATGCATCAAACTGAAATATTGTTTCCATTAGAAGATGAAGAGGCAAATATTGATCAATATAAAAGCGTTTTCAAAAAAATTAAAGAAGCTCAGGACAGAGGAAGAAGCTATTAGATTTAATAATTTTGAGAATTTGTTATCCGACCTTGGTAACCTATGAGGGGTATAAGCTGGCTTTAAGATCGAGTTTGAAAAAGTCGCAAGTTTTTCTCCGCCGAAGATATTCTGATAGGTTAATAGAGATATTTTGGGGATACACGTGCAAACATGGATATTCAATTTATCCTAGACGCCTATGCCTGTTGTAGTTACATAATAAACTACATAAACAAATCAAACACGGGCGTCTCTCAATTGCTTCGTGAAGCCATGGCTGAGATAAGTCACGGAAATATCTCTGTTAAAAGAAAGCTGCAACATCTCGGTAACAAATTCATTAATGGCACAGAAATATCAGCACAGGAAGCTGCATATAATATTTTGGGATTGCATATGTCTGAGGCAGGCAGTGCGGAAATTTTTATTAACACATCCCACCCAGATAAAAGAGTTCGGATGGTTAAATCCAGAGGAATGAAGGAACTTGCCGATGACTCGACTGATATTTATGTGCCCAGTTTGATTGACCGATATGTTCAGAGACACGCCTCCTTGAGTCAAATATCTTTGGCAGACTATGCAGCTTGTTACGATTTCAAAAAATCAACAACACGGGTAGCAGGTAATGAAAATTACGAAGAAGTTAAAGAAGTCGGTGGCGAAGAAGATGGAACTGAAGCGCGTCCAAATTATGCTTAGAAGGATGGAAATGGTTCTGTAAGGCTGCGCTTAAAGCCAAAAATTATTAGATGGCGGCGCTTTAGTTTCAATACTTCACCAGCCGACTATTTTAGAGAGCACATAATGGCGATGTGAGCAGACTGAACGTATTAGAATTGACAACGAACATACATTGCGGGTTCACAACACCCCAATAAAGGAAAATAAATTAAAATATGATGTGTTCGATGATCTGGACTTGGAAGCTGTTCTTGCGGAATTGCAAGAAAATACTGAAGAAGAAAATAATTCTGAAGAAGTATCAGCCAGCCAATTCCTAGATGATGAGTTCAGGGCTCTAGCTGTACCCAATGTTGATAGAAATTTAAATCTGTTGCAGGATGAAAATAGTGAAATCCAGGCCGAAGAAGAAAACGGAATTCGTATAATTAAGCTACCCCCTTTAGTATCAGATAGTAATCTTTGTTCCCTTGTACGCTCGCTTAATTTGAAGCTACGTCAGTACTATGCTCATGTCATGCAGAATGTATCTACCAAGAAAATATTCTATGAGTATGTAGGTGGCGGTGCTGGGGCTGGTAAAAGTCGATTGATTTCTACAATTTACCAATCAGTAACTTGGCGAGCGACTAAATTATCTCGTGCCACCGACTCTGTAGTATTTATTTTAGCATTTTATTTTTAACAAGAAATAAAATTCCAATTTTCAAGAAAGTTCAATTTCCAGCTTGCGGCGTAACCTATACTTTAAGTCCATTGCCATAACTGTAATTTGCTACATTTTCAAATTTGGCGAGGAACATACATAGGTGAGTGTTTTCTGAAAGTTTTTTTTTGGTTTTATAGTATATTTTAAAATTTTCTAATAGATGACATTGTCCGACTGGCGTTGGGATCGACGAGATCCCTTGTAAGTTCGTATTTGTAAGTTCAATTTCAAACAGAATTTCTTTTCCTTTTTTAGACGGCAAATTTACTCCAGTTGCTGGAGGGCGGCGTCAAATCCGTGCTTGAGCAGATTAGAGTCACCAAAGACACAATCAATAAATTATATATTTTTTTCTTTTCATATTTTTGAAATTATTTTTTTATTCCACAGAAGCGGATGTCGGAAGAGGTGACCAAAAATTTTAACCAGTCACTGGTTCCTTTGACTCTTCAACTAGAGTACTGGTTGAACTGCCACTTCAACAAGAGCCGGTAAAGGTGACCAAAAAGGTTCAACAGAAACCACTGGTTTCTTTGACATTTCAACCACAGCCGGTTGAACCAGAGTCAAACCAAGCAGCAATTTTAATCGACAGAGTGCGCCACCACAAGATGCAGATGTGCGTATTGTGCTGCCGACGCTTCAGATCGATTGCAAAATAAGAAAACCACCTGTCGGATTGTATCGATGCGAATACGAAAACTTGCACTGTGGGATTTCCATTGATTGCAGATGGCCAGGGGAGGATGCGGTGGTGAACTTTGTCAAGCGGAGGCGAGTGGAGTTGGTTGGTGGCCAAATCGACGGTTGGCCAGCGTATTCGAGCCTCCACTGTTTTATCCAACTCCACACACCAGGACGATGGCAGTGGCGTTGCCGAATACGCGGCAAGCATTATGTGACGCTTTCTTGGCGTTCACGGAGGCCAGATATAAATGAAACTTAATTTTCATTGTATATGGCATTTACATTTCTATTTCAATTGCAGTAGGAAGCATCATAGTGACATCATGGGGACTATGAAGAATGTAGAGCGTAAACTATACATATGTTTAATTTGGAACAGAAAACACATATTGAAAAAATAAGTTTGTTGATTAATGCATGTTGGGAATGTAAACAAATGGCCGTAGCTGGTCTTTATGGATTTCTGCGCTGGTCATATATCGACAGGCGCCTTTTATTGATCTGAGAGTCTTAGACTGATATCTCTGCAATATTTTTATGTTTGATTTGCTGGCTGTAACCCATAGATGCAGCGCGTAAGTCCATACTGGCTTTAGAACAGCCTTGTATAGCCGTAATTTGTTTTCAATGTTTGCATTTGGTTTTGAGTAAACAAAGATTTTTTCACAATTGTAAAGAATTCTTCGAAAATTTTGCAAAAAACGGTTAGGCCAAAGACAGCACTTAAAACAGCATAATTGGGTTTTAAACAGTTGGCTTTTATGTTATTTAAACGCCACACTGTTTTAAATTGTAGGAGCCGTCAATTTTTCATAATTTCAAAATAAAACTTTTTTTCTCCAAATAACATTCGGTGTCTCGTCGGAAGCCGAAGCTTTCCGAAGTGTACACTTGACTTCAGTGCGCGTTTGCTTGCTCACAAGAACAATCAAATCACCGTTTCACTCGCACTCTGTACTATGCTCCTTTCACTCGCACTTACTGCAAGTTATTTCATTATGAGTGAACTACATGATTGCTCGCAACCAAAAGAACATATACACATGCAGACGCAACGTTACACTGCAACTGCATATGTGTGCGTGTACATATCCAATGGCCTTGCAAACGAGATGGGAAATACCAGCTGACCCGAAATTGAAAGAGATAGACTCTATCCGAATCTACATCGAAAACTTTTTACAGTTGTTTTCGCCAGTTTTTGCACTCGCGTTATCTTTTTCCTCTTTCTAACTACAATTCGACGCAAAAAGCCCAATATTATTCGTTTCTCTCTTTAATTTGTTCTTTTTACCGTTTTTGTAAGCGATGGCAAAGAAGCCGCTAGAAAAAGAAAAGGAAGAAATCAAAACACATTTGTGGGGTAAATTCTTTCATAATTTCCTTTTTTTACCCTTGAAGAGGCTATTATAAACTTGGTAAAATGGTTGCATATTTGATCTTGATCTGCATAAATCGATATAGCCATGTCCGTCCGTCGGTGCGTATGCGATTTACTCAGCCATCTTAAGAGCTATTGGGATGAAAATTGATATTTCAGGTACTAATAAGCTGGGTAAGATAAAGTATGAAAATCATCAGGGTTGGACTAATACATATATCATATACATACATACATATGTATGTAGTTATATGGGAAAAAATAGGTGAACAAGTTGAACAATGTGATAGTTTTGGAAATAAAACATAAGATCCCAAAACATGTTTTAGGATCAAAGATATTGAGAAAAATTCCAAATATGACATATCACTTAGTTAATGTGTTACGAGTTTCAAGGGATGGGGGGGGTTATCCCCAATTCCACCCCCTGATTTAATTTACAGAAAAAGGTTTGCAACACGTAAAAATATTATTGACTGCAAGGGTACACAAATGTAACACGATTTATGTTAATAGTAGAAACTGATGTCTCTGAGACGATAACAGACAGTTGTTCCATAAGGTGGACGGCATTTCTAAGTCAGTGAGCCGACTTACATACTTCATTATATTAGTTTTAGTTATTTTATTTGTTTGAATTAAATTTCCACAGTTGACTTTTTTTTTTTCTCCCTTTCCATTCATTTTCAGAAACCAAGTTTGGGGCATTAGAATTGTGCTTGAAAATGCCATTTCTAATGGGATTATAGATTATAGCATCGAATTGGGGGATGAACACTATTTACAAATTGCTAATTTAGTAAATGAAAGGTTCTATGAGACTCAGAAAATCTTTAAAGTAAATGGAACAAGTCTTAAATGGCGTTCAATAGTAAAAAAAATGCTTTAAACGCATGTTGTTGAGAAAAAACTCCGAAATTGTAAACACAGCAGAAATATGTTCTGAAGTAGAAATCGAGGAAAACTTGAAAAGATAATAAATAGTAGTTTTGACATAACCCAACCCAATATTCCTTGTTTCGACTCATCAGAGTTACAATTGTCCTCACAGTCCCCAGATGAAAGTCAAATAGAAAGCAAATTAAAGTGCTTAGAAAAAGATTGTAGAATAGGAAATACGAGTTTAAATATATATATAAATATAGATTGTGAAAAGGGTTATCACCATTACATCTTTAATATGAAAGTAGGACTTCAATAACCTTTTGGCAACCTGCATTGCCAATTTTTCGGTGAACAATAGTATTGCCCACATTGTTCGCGAATACTACAATCAGATGAACAATGCCTGCAATTTGAATATTAAAAGTATTCGAATTAATAAGTCAAATTGCAAGTTCTCTGTATATGCTTACTGCAATGATACGTCATGCGTAAAGGTCAGATTTATTGGTGATTTTGGGGGTAATATTGATGTGTATTCCAATAGTTTGGAAATTTGTCACACAATCAATTTTAAAAAACTTACCAATGTAGGGGCATTAATCGCTTTCTTGAGCAGAAATCACTTAGACACCTCACAGCATTTGAGCACAGGGGAAATTTGCTCAAAGTTGCAAGCAATGATAGGAACCTTGTTGGTAATAAGCAAATGATTAATAAAAATCTAGCTTACTACCGCAATTTGAAGTCCGAATTTAATGCTAGGGATGACTTGGATAAAGATCCATTTATTGATGCATATATAATGTTCAAGAATGGGTTTCCATACATACAACATTTATCTGCAAAATTGGAAGTATTTCTATGGAATGTTGAACATATACGATTTTTCCAAGAAAACTTCAATTTCCATACGTTACACATAGACGCCATGGGATGTGTTATAAGACCCCTAGTAGTAGCCAAATAGAGGATATTTCTTTACTCTATAGTAGCACACATTCCTGACATGTGTGTAACGTATGGATTGGCACATGCCATTCTTTCAAATCACTCAGCCTATGATATAGGCCGCTTTTTAAGTGATTTAAATATCTCCCTTAAGGGAAAAAAACTGCACACGCCAATCTGCAAACGCATCATTACAGATGTATGTTTTGCTATTATTTCAGCAGTTCTTAAAGAAAACTGCTGTTGTACTCTCACGGAGTACAACGAAATGTGCTATCAGTTTTTATATAACGAGGAGTGTGGATAACTCGACATTAACAGTGTGGCTAACTTTACGCACATCACATTGTTAATGTCGAGTTATCCACAACCCTCTGTTAACCCACTGTTAAGTTTTTTGTATTTTTAATTTTCAATTTTTCAGCTATTTATGAACATTTTTGAAAGAAATTTTACGTATTCGTGTGGCACAGCTGCAAAGACACAGCTCATTGACAATAAAATGCCAGAATTTTCCCCAATTATTCATTTTAGTCCCCAAAAAATTTCAATTGAAACGTTGGAACAGTTTTCGAGAAAATTGCATTTTTGTTGGCCACCCACGATTTTCCCCATACAAAATATGCAAAAAAATGCTTTAATTTTAACTGGCTAGCACACATTTCCAAGAACACAGCTCATTGAAGATTGAATGCCAGAATGATCAATGGACTTTCTAGAATATATGTTCGGAGTTTCATTCCGAATGTTGGGAAGGTTTTCGAGCAATATTTAAAAATATATGGGTACCTCAAAAAAATAAATATTTTTTGAGCGAAGACAATTCGCCTCAATTTGAGATTCGCCGCTCAGCTCTCTTCTTCTTCCCCCATACAAAAAATGCCACGACTTTGGAGCCAATGCACACTTTTCCTAGAACACAGCTTATAGAAGGTTGAATGCCAGAATGTTCACTGGACTTTCTAGAATATGTGCCTAGAATTGAAATCCGAGTAGAGTTCATCCTATAAGAGCAATCAAACAAAATTTTATTTAGTTCTTAATTTCATCTCATTGTTCCTATTTTACTGCTTAGCGACATGGGCGCCTTAGATAATTATCGACTTTGAGACAAAGTTTCCCATCGCCAAAATTATTCCGTTCTTCAAAGACATAAATCGAAGCGAGACGTACATATGTATGCCTTTGAACGCCGATAAAAAAAAAAACAAGCAAACCTTGATTAAATTTTGTATTATTATATATTTCATATATAAAATTTAAATACATTTTATTGTGGAAGTGTGAAAAATAAATATACACACAAAATAAATATAGTTATTTTATTTGTTTGAATTAAACTTCCACAGTTGACTTACTATTTTTTTCTCCCTTTCCATTCATTTTCAGAAACCAAGTTTGGGGCAGTAGAATTGTGTTTGAAAAGGCCATTTCTAATGGGATTATAGATTATAGCATCGAATTGGGGGATGAACACTATTTACAAATTGCTAATTTAGCAAATGATAGGTTCTATGAGACTCAGAAAATCTTTAAAGTAAATGGAACAAGTCGTAAATGGCGTTCAATAGTAAAAAAATGCTTCAAACGCATGTTGTTGAGAAAAAAACTCCGAAATTGTAAACACAGCAGAAATATGTTCTGAAGTAGAAATCGAGGAAAACTTGAAAAGATAATAAATAGTAGTTTTGACATAACCCAACCCAATATTCCTTGTTTCGACTCATCAGAGTTACAATTGTCCTCACAGTCCCCAGATGAAAGTCAAATAGAAAGCAAATTAAAGTGCTTAAAAAAAGATTGTAGAATAGGAAATACGAGTTTAAATATATATATAAATATAGATTGTGAAAAGGGTTATCACCATTACATCTGTAATATGAAAGTAGGACTTCAATAACCTTTTGGCAACCTGCATTGCCAATTTTTCGGTGAACAATAGTATTGCCCACATTGTTCGCGAATACTACAATCAGATGAACAATGCCTGCAATTTGAATATTAAAAGTGTTCGAATTAATAAGTCAAATTGCAAGTTCTCTGTATATGCTTACTGCAATGATACGTCATGCGTAAAGCTCAGATTTATTGGTGATTTTGGGGGTAATATTGATGTCTATTCCAATAGTTTGGAAATTTGTCACACAATCAATTTTAAAAAAACTTACCAATGTAGGGGCATTAATCGCTTTCTTGAGCAGAAATCACTTAGACACCTCACAGCATTTGAGCACAGGGGAAATTTGCTCAAAGTTGCAAGCAATGATAGGAACCTTGTTGGTAATAAGCAAATGATTAATAAAAATCTAGCTTACTACCGCAATTTGAAGTCCGAATTTAATGCTAGGGATGACTTGGATAAAGATCCATTTATTGATGCATATATAATGTTCAAGAATGGGTATTCATACATACATTTATCTGCATTTATTTGGCTTATCGGTAGCAAATGGATTATTTGAAACTGCGACATCAAATATCGGTATATTTCCCGCGCTCTTAACCTGGAACGCCTTAATATGAACCCCATTGGAATCTGGAAATTCAAGAAGTAGGAAGTACTGGCCAGTCTGAAATTGTGGTATCACGTTGATACTTTAAAGGGAAATAAAATATTTTCTAAATACATTTCAAGAATGATCCTTCAATCCCAAATGGCACCCAAAAAGTGGCAATACCTACTAGGAAAGGATCGAGAGGGAAAACCACTGGTTGATCTGCCACTTCAACAAGAGCCGGTAGAAGTGACCAAAAAGGTTCAACAGAAACCACTCGTTTCTTTGACATTTCAACCACAGCCGGTTGAACCAGAGTCAAACGAAGCAGCAATTTTAATCGACAGAGTGCGCCACCACAAGATGCAGATGTGCGTATTGTGCTGCCGACGCTTCAGATCGATTGCAAAATAAAAAAACCAGCTGTCGGATTGTATCGATCCGAATTCGAAAATCCATTGGTTGCAGAAAATGGCCAGGGGAGGATGCGGTGGTGCACTTTGTCAAGCGGAGGCGAGTGGAGTTGGTTGGTGGCCAAATCAACGGTTGGCCAGCGTATTCGCGCCTCCACTGTTTTATCCAACTCCACCCACCGATGGCAATGGCGTTGCCGAATACGCGGCAAGCATTATTTGACGCTTTCTTAGCGTTCACGGAGGCCAGATATGTATGTATAAATGAAACTTAATTTTCATTGTACATACATATATGGCATTTACATTTCTATTTCAATTGCAGTAGGAAGCATCATAGCATCAAAGATGCAGCGCGTAAGTCCGTACTGGTTTTATAACAGCCTTGTATAGCCGTAATTTGTTTTCAATGCTTGCATTTGGTTTTGGTTTTGATTAAACAAAGATTTTTTCACAATTATAAACAATTTTTCGAAAATTTTGCAAAAAACGGTTAGGCCAAAGAGAGCACTTAAAACAGCATAATTGGGTTTTAAACAGTTGGCTTTTATGTTATTTAAACGCCACACTGTTTTAAATTGTAGGAGCCCTCAATTTTTCATAATTAATAGTTACTTCATCCCGAGCCATCTAGATAATGGTTCGAAAACAACAGAAAAGACACACATGCAGACGCATGCGTGTACACATTCATTGGGCTTGCAAAGGAGATGGGCAAATGCCGGGTATAGCGAAATTGAAAGAGATGCACTCTATCAGACTCTATATCAAAAACATTTTACAGTTCTTTTCGCTCAGGTTATCTTTTCTCTCTTTCTAACTTGTTCTTTTTGCGTTATTCTTTTTACCGTTTTCTAACCGATGGCAAAGATGATTCTAGAAACAGAAAAGCAAGAAATCAACTTTTTCCCATTGGTTTAGACTGAGAAGATTGCGTCCACAAGAAAACAGCAGAGAAAGAACAAATGCTGAACAGTATTAAAAAAAATGATAAAATTATGTTCAGCCAATGGGGACACAAGAAATATAATTACAAACTCCTATGAAAATATAGATATGTACATACATACATATGTATGTATCATAGCTCGCAAATAACTGTTAACCGTTTCACACTGTCGCGAAATAAGTGTTCTTCACTGAGACTTTGAGCAAAAGGTCTGAGAGCAACCGATTGGATTGTTCGTAAATAAATTTTGCTCGCGCTCAGTCGAAGAGCACTTTTTGCTCTTCTCTTTTGCTCTGCTCATTCCGGGACCGTTTGCTTCTGAATGACTATTCAAAAAGTCTTTTGCGCATGTATGTGTGTATGTGAAGTTTCGTGGGTTTTACGCGTCAATTTGCTTTGTGAGTTTCGATTGAGCACAGTGGTTTTAACAAAATGGGACGTGAAACTAATAAAAAAGTGCATCAATTTTTTCAATTTGATGCAGTAAGCAAAAAATCAGTGTGTAAAATATGCGACGTGAAATTAGCTGGCATTCATACTACAAATTTGAAACGCCACTTGACAACTAAAAAATTAGTCTGAAATACATACAATTTTTTCAAGAAGATCTAAAGTGAAATTTAATGTCGCAATTTTACACAACGTACCACTGTGCATCGAAAAGAAGACAAATAGTTGAAAAGACCGTTTGCGTTGAGTTTTTCAGTCGTGGCGTGAATCGTTTCACTCTTTACGCGCTGTTCACTCAAAGACCGATAAGCAAATTGCTCAACTGTTAGCGCTCAACCGAAAACCGAATCGAAAACAACCAAAGGGTCTTGCTCAGAGCGAGAGCGAGAAAGTATGATTTTTTTCGGTTGTTCTCGCGAACAGAGCGTAAGGAAAAAAACGGTTAACAGTTATTTGCAAGCTATGGTATGTATGTATGTCCGTCGGTGCGTACGCGTTTTACTCAGCTATCTTAAGATTTCGGGATTTTATCCTCCCGGGTCTTTTTATTACCCGGGCGAGATAAAGTATGAAAATCTTTGGGATCAGACTGCTATATCATATAGCTCTAGAATAAACTTTTTGCAAAAATTGGAGTATCCCTATGAAATTTACCAATATGATAGTTTTTGATATAAAATCTCAGATCCCAAATTTGAATCTGATCGGATAAATAGAACACAAGTTACAGTCAATACAAATCGGTTTAAGCGCTGCCGGCAGCGCTGCTTGCTGCCTTCTACGTCAACATCAAATCAAACACAGCACATGCATACACACACACCACACAGACGCAGCGCTACACGAACTGTTTGTGTATGCGTGTTATGCTTTGCTTAGGGAATGATGGAAGAAGAAAAAATTGTAGTAAAAAGAGAAATAATGTTTTGTTTGTGTGTTGATGAATTGAGTTGCAGGGAAACAAATTTCAAAATAAAAAAAAATGATTGGCAAGGAATGCAGGGCATTGCCGAAGGGCATTGCATCGGCATTGCCGAAGTTAGCTTCTTTGATATTTGTTAATGAAAAGCAGCAGGTCTACTTGCTGCTTAAGGCAACTCCTTTTTTCGTTAACGATGTGTCCAGCTTTACTGAAGTTTGAAGTGATGGGAAAAGAATGGTTTAGTATCGAGCGAGTATCGAATTTACCGAGTATCGATAGTTTCGATGACTGAAAAAATCGATGTATCGTTGTTAGATTTAATATTATCTACACAAAAGGCGTGTAATAAAAGTAAAAAATTATTTGCAATATCAATGAAGCTAATTTCGGCCATGATACAATTATACATTACAATTATACAATTATATGTTTAATTGTATCATGATTTCGGCTGTGCCGAAGTTTATACATATGAATCTATGTATGTATGTACATACATATGTGTACACTTGCACTCAATAATATTTTTACGTGTTGCGAACCTTTTTCTGTAAATTAAATCAGGTGGTGGAATTGGGGATAACCCCCCCATCCCTTGAAACTCATAACACATTAACTAAGTGATATTTCATATTTGGAATTTTTCTCAATATCTTTGATCCTAAAACATGTTTTGGGATCTTATGTTTTATTTCCAAAACATTGTTCAACTTGTTCACCTATTTTTTCCCATATAACTACATACATATGTACGTATGTATATGATATATGTATTAGTCCAACCCTGATGATTTACATACTTTATCTTACCCAGCTTATTAGTACCTAAAATATCAATTTTCATCCCAATAGCTCTTAAGATGGCTGAGTAAATCGCATACGAACCGACGGACGGACATGGCTACATATATCGATTTATGCAGCTCAAGAAAAAAATATGCAAACATTTTACCAAGTTTATAATACCCTCTTCAAGGGTATAAAAAAGGAAATTATGAAAGAATTTACCCCACAAATGTGTTTTGATTTCTTCCTTTTCTTTTTCTAGCGGCTTCTTTGCCATCGCTTACAAAAACGGTAAAAAGAACAAATTAAAGAGAGAAACGAATAATATTGGGCTTTTTGCGTCGAATTGTAGTTAGAAAGAGGAAAAAGATAACGCGAGTGCAAAAACTGGCGAAAACAACTGTAAAAAGTTTTCGATGTAGATTCGGATAGAGTCTATCTCTTTCAATTTCGGGTCAGCTGGTATTTCCCATCTCGTTTGCAAGGCCATTGGATATGTACACGCACACATATGCAGTTGCAGTGTAACGTTGCGTCTGCATGTGTATATGTTCTTTTGGTTGCGAGCAATCATGTAGTTCACTCATAATGAAATAACTTGCAGTAAGTGCGAGTGAAAGGAGCATAGTACAGAGTGCGAGTGAAACGGTGATTTGATTGTTCTTGTGAGCAAGCAAACGCGCACTGAAGTCAAGTGTACACTTCGGAAAGCTTCGGCTTCCGACGAGACACCGAATGTTATTTGGAGAAAAAAAGTTTTATTTTGAAATTATGAAAAATTGACGGCTCCTACAATTTAAAACAGTGTGGCGTTTAAATAACATAAAAGCCAACTGTTTAAAACCCAATTATGCTGTTTTAAGTGCTGTCTTTGGCCTAACCGTTTTTTGCAAAATTTTCGAAGAATTCTTTACAATTGTGAAAAAATCTTTGTTTACTCAAAACCAAATGCAAACATTGAAAACAAATTACGGCTATACAAGGCTGTTCTAAAGCCAGTATGGACTTACGCGCTGCATCTATGGGTTACAGCCAGCAAATCAAACATAAAAATATTGCAGAGATATCAGTCTAAGACTCTCAGATCAATAAAAGGCGCCTGTCGATATATGACCAGCGCAGAAATCCACAAAGACCAGCTACGGCCATTTGTTTACATTCCCAACATGCATTAATCAACAAAATTATTTTTTCAATATGTGTTTTCTGTTCCAAATTAAACATATGTATAGTTTACGCTCTACATTCTTCATAGTCCCCATGATGTCACTATGATGCTTCCTACTGCAATTGAAATAGAAATGTAAATGCCATATACAATGAAAATTAAGTTTCATTTATATCTGGCCTCCGTGAACGGTTGCATACGCTGGCCAACCGTCGATTTGGCCACCAACCAACTCCACTCGCCTCCGCTTGACAAAGTTCGCCACCGCATCCTCCCCTGGCCATCTGCAATCAATGGACATCCCACAGTGCAAGTTTTCGTATTCGGATCGATACAATCCGACAGGTGGTTTTCTTATTTTGCAATCGATCTGAAGCGTCGGCAGCACAATACGCACATCTGCATCTTGTGGTGGCGCACTCTGTCGATTAAAATTGCTGCTTGGTTTGACTCTGGTTCAACCGGCAGTGGTTTCTGTTGAACCTTTTTGGTCACTTCTACCGGCTCTTGTTGAAGTGGCAGATCAACCAGTGGTTTTCCCTCTCGATCCTTTCCTAGTAGGTATTGCCACTTTTTGGGTGCCATTTGGGATTGAAGGATCATTCTTGAAATGTATTTAGAAAATATTTTTTTTCCCTTTAAAGTATCAACGTGATACCACAATTTCAGACTGGCCAGTACTTCCTACTTCTTGAATTTCCAGATTCCAATGGGGTTCATATTAAGGCGTTCCAGGTTAAGAGCGCGGGAAATATACCGATATTTGATGTCGCAGTTTCAAATAATCCATTTGCTACCGATAAGCCAAATAAATGCAGATAAATGTATGTATGAATACCCATTCTTGAACATTATATATGCATCAATAAATGGATCTTTATCCAAGTCATCCCTAGCATTAAATTCGGACTTCAAATTGCGGTAGTAAGCTAGATTTTTATTAATCATTTGCTTATTACCAACAAGGTTCCTATCATTGCTTGCAACTTTGAGCAAATTTCCCCTGTGCTCAAATGCTGTGAGGTTTCTAAGTGCTTTCTGCTCAAGAAAGCGATTAATGCCCCTACATTGGTAAGTTTTTTTAAAATTGATTGTGTGACAAATTTCCAAACTATTGGAATAGACAACAATATTACCCCCAAAATCACCAATAAATCTGACCTTTACGCATGACGTATCATTGCAGTAAGCATATACAGAGAACTTGCAATTTGACTTATTAATTCGAACACTTTTAATATTCAAATTGCAGGCATTGTTCATCTGATTGTAGTATTCGCGAACAATGTGGGCAATACTATTGTTCACCGAAAAATTGGCAATGCAGGTTGCCAAAAGGTTATTGAAGTCCTACTTTCATATTACAGATGTAATGGTGATAACTCTTTTCACAATCTATATTTATATATATATTTAAACTCGTATTTCCTATTCTACAATCTTTTTTAAGCACTTTAATTTGCTTTCTATTTGACTTTCATCTGGGGACTGTGAGGACAATTGTAACTCTGATGAGTCGAAACAAGGATTATTGGGTTGGGTTATGTCAAAACTACTATTTATTATCTTTTCAAGTTTTCCTCGATTTCTACTTCAGAACATATTTCTGCTGTGTTTACAATTTCGGAGTTTTTTCTCAACAACATGCGTTTAAAGCATTTTTTTTACTATTGAACGCCATTTAAGACTTGTTCCATTTACTTTAAAGATTTTCTGAGTCTCATAGAACCTATCATTTGCTAAATTAGCAATTTGTAAATAGTGTTCATCCCCCAATTCGATGCTATAATCTATAATCCCATTAGAAATGGCATTTTCAAGCACAATTCTAATGCCCCAAACTTGGTTTCTGAAAATGAATGGAAAGGGGGAAAAAAAAAGTCAACTGTGGAAATTTAATTCAAACAAATAAAATAACTAAAACTAATATAATGAAGTATGTAAGTCGGCTCACTGACTTAGAAATGCCGTCCACCTTATGGAACAACTGTCTGTTATCGTCTCAGAGACATCAGTTTCTACTATTAACATAAATCGTGTTACATTTGTGTACCCTTGCAGTCAATAATATTTTTACGTGTTGCAAACCTTTTTCTGTAAATTAAATCAGGGGGTGGAATTGGGGATAACCCCCCCCCATCCCTTGAAACTCGTAACACATTAACTAAGTGATATGTCATATTTGGAATTTTTCTCAATATCTTTGATCCTAAAACATGTTTTGGGATCTTATGTTTTATTTCCAAAACTATCACATTGTTCAACTTGTTCACCTATTTTTCCCATATAACTACATAAATATGTACGTATGTATATGATATATGTATTAGTCCAACCCTGATGATTTTCATACTTTATCTTACCCAGCTTATTAGTACCTGAAATATCAATTTTCATCCCAATAGCTCTTAAGATGGCTGAGTAAATCGCATACGCACCGACGGACGGACATGGCTATATCGATTTATGCAGATCAAGATCAAATATGCAACCATTTTACCAAGTTTATAATACCCTCTTCAAGGGTAAAAAAGGAAATTATGAAAGAATTTACCCCACAAATGTGTTTTGATTTCTTCCTTTTCTTTTTCTAGAATCTTCTTTGCCATCGCTTAGAAATCGGTAAAAAGATCAAATTAAAGAGAGAAACGAATAATATTGGTCGTGGCGGGCTTTTTGCGTCGAATTGTAGTTAGAAAGAGGAAAAAGATAACGCGAGTGCAAAAACTGGCGAAAACAACTGTAAAAAGTTTTCGATGTAGATTCGGATAGAGTCTATCTCTTTCAATTTCGGGTCAGCTGGTATTTCCCATCTCGTTTGCAAGGCCATTGGATATGTACACGCACACATATGCAGTTGCAGTGTAACGTTGCGTCTGCATGTGTATATGTTCTTTTGGTTGCGAGCAATCATGTAGTTCACTCATAATGAAATAACTTGCAGTAAGTGCGAGTGAAAGGAGCATAGTACAGAGTGCGAGTGAAACGGTGATTTGATTGTTCTTGTGAGCAAGCAAACGCGCACTGAAGTCAAGTGTACACTTCGGAAAGCTTCGGCTTCCGACGAGACACCGAATGTTATTTGGAGAAAAAAAGTTTTATTTTGAAATTATGAAAAATTGACGGCTCCTATAATTTAAAACAGTGTGGCGTTTAAATAACATAAAAGCCAACTGTTTAAAACCCAATTATGCTGTTTTAAGTGCTGTCTTTGGCCTAACCGTTTTTTTGCAAAATTTTCGAAGAATTGTTTATAATTGTGAACAAATCTTTGTTTAATTAAAACCAAAACCAAATGCAAACATTGAAAACAAATTACGGCTATACAAGGCTGTTCTAAAGCCAGTATGGACTTACGCGCTGCATCTATGGGTTACAGCCAGCAAATCAAACATAAAAATATTGCAGAGATATCAGTCTAAGACTCTCAGATCAATAAAAGGCGCCTGTCGATATATGACCAGCGCAGATATCCATAAAGACCGGCTACGGCCATTTGTTTACATTCCCAACATGCCTTAATCAACAAACTTATTTTTTCAATATGTGTTTTCTGTTCCAAATTAAACACATAGTTTACGCTCCACATTCTTCATAGTCCCCATGATGTCACTATGATGCTACCTACTACTAATGGACATCCAACAGTGCAAGTTTTCGAATTCGGATCGATACAATCCGACAGGTGGTTTTCTTATTTTGCAATCGATCTGAAGCGTCGGCAGCACAATACGCACATCTGCATCTTGTGGTGGCGCACTCTGTCGATTAAAATTGCTGCTTGGTTTGACTCTGGTTCAACCGGCTGTGGTTGAAATGTCAAAGAAACGAGTGGTTTCTGTTGAACCTTTTTGGTCACCTCTACCGGCTCTTGTTGAAGTGGCAGATCAACCAGTGGTTTTCCCTCTCGATCCTTTCCTAGTAGGTATTGCCACTTTTTGGGTGCCATTTGGGATTGAAGGATCATTCTTGAAATGTATTTAGAAATTAAGCCTATCAACGTGATACCACAATTTCAGACTGGCCAGTACTACCTACTTCTTGAATTTCCAGATTCCAATGGGGTTCATGTTAAGGCGTTCCAGGTTAAGTGCGCGGGAAATATACCGATATTTGATGTCGCAGTTTCAAATAATCCATTTGCTACCGATAAGCCAAATAAACCTAGCTTCTGCACCACCGATTATTACCTAAATGTTATCCAATAATGACGTTGCATGAAAAACCTTTGATTATTGTTGCGATCGGTATTAATATTATCCACATCCTACACAGAGGGCTCCCAATTTAAATTGAAGTAGAATGTCCTCAAATGAAAAACATTAAAAAAGATGTTTAAAAATGATTTTGTGTATTCTATAGATTCGGCCAAAAGTCATTATTTCCATTATCATGCTGAAAATTTAAAGATCAAGTAACGAAATATTTAAAGTGCCGCCTTCAAAATGTCTGCGAAAAAACAGCGGCGAATTGAATGTTGTACGGCGAATGCAGATACCGAGCGAATCAGTGCACATTGTTCTAGAATTTCATTTACAATTAGTCGAAAAGTTTTTAACCTAATAATGGATACGTCTTTAAAACAATAAGAAATTTTGATATTTATAAAATTATATTATAAAAAGTTTTCTGAAATATTTCAAAAGGTAGAAAAATTCAGCAAAATTGAAACGTTTTAATAAAATCAAAATTCTATTTTACTCATGCAGAATTTCAGACTTCAGACGGGTATCGGTTGTTTTGGTTCTGGTTTTGGTACCTGGAATTTCTTCGGCAGCAACGGTCACTCCCTTAACAGGTTCTGGAAGGTGATCAGCTTTGGGTTTCTTCTCCTTGTTTGATTGTTTTGGAAATTCTAGTTTATGCCCAAAAAACTAAATACCCATAACAAAATGGGGCGTCAATTACGTATTCAGAGTTCTCTCCCTTTACTGTTTTACTAACCATATCTAAATTTTTTGTTAATGGTCACATAGTATTTTAAATTGGGTCAAATATATCTAGCTAAATTCAACATGAACTACTTGATAATAATTTCATATTTACCATCTGGAATTTATAGAAACTTATAAATATTAAACAAAGAAAGTTTTAAAGCGTATTTTATAATCTGTGTACTATATACATTTCATTATTTAAAAGCCAATTTTGATGCAATTGCAATTATATACATATATTTACTGGCAGCCACTTGAGTAAGAACACTCGAAATATGTTATTATTCGTTCTGGCATGTTAAAACTCTTTATTCTCTTGAATTGGTTTTAATTTATAATAAAAGTTTAATGATTTCCCATGAGAATACACATAAAGTAGCCAATTTATCAATTTCGTTTAATTAAGAAAAAAAGAAATATGAATTAAGTACAAAAAAACGATGTTTATTTTCGGTCACTTGAATAAGAACACTTGGTGATAGTGTTTAATTACATATAAGGAAATGCGATAAACAAAATTAAGTTTTAATTTTTTTTAGAGTAAGCTTACAATATATATTACGATTTAATAGTGGGTCGACCCGCCTTTTTTTTTACTATTACCTCGTAAGCATATAGAGGATAGGTGAATATGACGACCACTCGAGCAAATCGACGTTTTGGGAGTGGATCTACGCTTTAACAACCCGGGCGTCATGATTCGGGACATTATCTTGTTACTAACGTCATTTGAGACTTCCAAACAGGTTTTTCATTTAAGAAAGCGCCTTTTTATACCCTTGCAGAGGGTATTATAAAATTGGTCAGATGTTTGTAACGCACAGAAGGAGACGTTTCCGACCACATAAAGTATATATATTCTTGATCAGCATGAGAAGCTGAGTCGATATAGCCATGTCCGTCTGTCCGTCCGTCCGTCCGTCCGTCCGTCTGTGCAAATCAACTTCACGCTGGCATCTTAAGAGCTATCGGAATGAAATTTCATATTTGAGCTACTTTTAGCCGGGAGATAATAGAGTATGAAAATTGTCAGGATCGGACTACTATATCATATAGCTCTAGAACAAAATTTTTTGCAAAAATTGGAGTATCGCCATGAAATTTAATAGAATTTGATATAAAATCTCAGATCCCAAAATTTGAGTTTGATCGGATAAATAGAACACAAGTTACAGTCGATTCAAATCGGTTCTACGTCATCAGCAAATCAAACAGAGCACATGCATACGCACACACAGACGTAGCGCTACACGTATGTATGTATGTGTATGCGTGTTGTGCCTTGCTTAAAAATTTGTAGTAAAAAGAGAAATAATTTGAATGTTTTGTTTGTGTGTTGATGAATTGAGTTGCAAGGAAAGAAATTTCAAAATGTAAAAAAATTATTGCCAAGGACTGCAAGGGTATATAAACTTCGGCATTGCCGAAGTTAGCTTCTTTGATATTTTATATTCTTTTTTTACGCCACGGCATTCATTTTGGGTTTCAGAAGATAGTAAGATATGGCCCCCAGACCATAAGTCCACCTTCCACCTTCTTTTTTTCAGTCTTAGTCTTCTTGAATGATTGATTAGGCGGATAACTCGACGAACTATCGACACACTGGCTTTCATACCTAAGTCGGACTTAATTTTCGCTGCCAAGTGGCGAGAATTGGAGGCTTCTCTTAATATTGCGCGTCGGTCAGTTTAGGTAGTCGCCTGTTTGGTCCGACATGTTATATTTTTACCATATTCCTCGTGATTTCGATCCAAATTATTCCCAATTTCTCGATAAGACAAAATTATGTCCTTATATGCCACGATTTTTCCTCTTTCTTCGGTGGACAGCGAATTTTTTCGACCCAGAGTGCATTCCAATTTATAGGAAATAAGTATCACTTTATTTTCAACAAAAAATAATTGAGTTGATAAAATTCAAGCGAATAATCACGGGACACTCATAAGTCCCCTGTTTTATTCAAGTGACGCAAAAAAGCAATGTGTGAAACTAACAGTACGTTTTTTCGATCTCGTTTTGGGTTCTATTAATCGCCTAAATTTTAAGGCGTTAGTTTGAACTTCAGTAAGTGGTGGGGGTTGCGTCGATAAAAATAATCACGCGGGCTTAGAAGTTCGATAAATTTGCAAGTGCAACCCTAGCGAGGAGCCACTATGCGCGATCGCATGCATTAGTCACAATCTTTTCTGACGAACTTCCGCCCTGGAAAGACGCCTAAACCACGTCTCTCATTATATTTATTATTATTATGCTGAAATTTAAAGATTAAATAACGAAATATTTAAAATGCCGCCTTCAAAATGTCTGCGAAAAAACAGCGGCGAATTGAATGTTGTACGGCGAATGCAGATACCGAGCGCATCAGTGCACATTGTTCTAGAATTTCATTTACAATTAGTCGAAAAGTTTTTAACCTAATAATGGACACGTCTTTAAAACAATAAGAAATTTTGATATCTTAAAAAAATATATTATAAAAAGTTTTTTGAAATATTTTAAAAGGTCGAAAAATTCAGCCTAAAAATGCAGAAAGGCAAAATTGAAACGTTTTAATAAAATCTAAATTCTATTTTACTCATGCAGAATTTCAGACTTGCGGGTATCGGTTGTTTTGGTTCTGGTTTTGGTATGACTTCTCTAACATCTGACCATGGTGCTATAAGTGTTTCTTTAGCACCTGGAATTTCTTCGGCAGCAACGGTCACTTCCTTAACAGGTTCTGGAAGGTGATCAGCTTTGGGTTTTTTTCCTAAAAAAAATATAATTCCTAAAAAAATATAATCTGAAATTTTCTCGGCCATCCAGCCGCATTATTGACTTTTATTAATCCGGAGCATTTGGAACAACAATTATTGTGAAATTTTGTGAATCTTATTATCGTAAGTAATTTTTTTATGGATATTTAAGTTCTTGGAAATTTGTAATAAGTTCTTTTGAAAACTTAGCAATTGATTTGTATTGTGGAAACCTGGAGCAAGGAATTTCACAATTGAGTTCCGAAAAAACGCAAGGGATATTTTTTGAGACAACGTGTCTCAAATCTGCACAGCGTGAAGGGCTATAGAGATAATACGACAAAGTCTAATCGATTGGAATAGCCGCCCGAATCGGATACGGGCAGAGAAAGTTTCGTCATTGCGGATTGATAGTCCATCAGATCGCCTCTATTGCATATTAACTTAACATTTTATTCATAAGCATCATCCAGCGGACGACGAAGGCCTGGAGTTCTAAACCCTAATTCATGTTCGTTCTGGCATTTCCCTGTTTCTGCGTCAAATCGCCTTTGACTGCGTGAGCGGGTCTATAATTTATAATTTAAATAATTTAAGTTGGAGACTTCCAAATTTCATTTGACATAAAAAGGTCAAATGAAATTTGGAAGTCTCCAACTTAAACTCCAACTCCAAATTAAAAAATTTGATTACCGATAAGTTTATATATATCCACCTTACTATTAAGATTCACCAAAACGTAATTTGGCCCTAATTTGGCTTTTGGATGCCCGAAATGATCCAATTATTTAATTTGATTACCGTTTATTATAAGAACCTTCATTTTAGTCTGTTTAATTCGGATTATGTTTCCGACTTATTGAAGTATTTTGGTATTCCGTAACCCTTGTGAATAAATATCATTTATAATGTTTGAGTAAAAGTGGTGTGATCTTCCTTGTGCTTAAATGTGAGCGGTGAATTGGGATTTTCCAGTATCTTGCGACAGGAAAATCATTGGTTGGTAGGGTTTAGACGCGAAGCTATAATACCATCCTCATAGCTTCCCTATTCGTGTGATACTAATATGATCTCTTTCTCTCGTGCTCTTGGGACTTTGTTTTATTTTATGTAGTACGGTTGTATTAGGTAATACTGGTCCAAAGAAAATATGTATAAATAAAATGGTGAAATCAAAAATAATTCGTAGTTTAATCATTTTTCCATATTAATTGTAAATATAAATTATATAATTCCAAAATATTTTTTGAAATAAACATCGATATAATAATTCCCATACCTTCAGTGTAAATTTGAAATTTTTAATATATTGACTTTTATAATTTTCCACAAGGCGTAAATTATAAATGGAGGAGAAAGAAAATATCGAAAAATTATGAAATGATTTTCGTATTATTATGAATTATCAATGACTTTATGGTTTTAGTAATAATTAGTTTTTTCTTTAAATCAAAAACAAAATTTAACTTAAGTGAGATAATCAATTTTGTAAAATTCGCCTTTTGAACATATTTTACCAATACTGTTTTATTGGATAGATTTTTAATAATTATTAAAATGGAGGTTTTAGATCACAAACCAAACAGAACAATACAAAAAATTACGAATTGTTGCAAAAAATATAAAAAAGAGTTCTTAGTCTTCTAAGATATTTCAAAAAATAAATCTATGTACATACTTTTATCAATGACTTAATTTATGATACATTGAATCTCATCTTGGCGTGGTGGTTTGTGTCTTGGATAAATATATCTAAGACACAAGCCCAGATTTAAAAGCTCTGCCAAATAAGAAATGACGGTATGAAATAAATATAAGAACCAGTTAATGGCAAAAATGTAATCTAAAGTTTGTTTAGAACATTGAATTCTCAATCACCATCAGAAACCGAGCCAATACATCCCCATATTTGTCTGTCCATGTGCCTTATTCAATCTCACGTCCTTAATTTGTAACACATTGGACTGAAAATTTGTATTTATGCTTTTTATTGCCATAGACAGGTTCAAATTTACCGGCACTAACCACTGTTTGCATAAAACTGTCATAAAAAGGATCGATCAAAATGACTTTTGTTTAAAGTTTTCGGTTTCAAATCCGACACTGTTTCAAATTTGAACTCGCGACAGGTCAATCAAAGTTACGACTTAGGCAAACTGTGCCCCATTTTTTAATAAATGCATAGAGCCCTAGGAAAACGAAAGTTTCTAACTGACACAAGCTGTTTGATATCATTGATAAGCGAATAATTCATGCACGAAATTACATCCAGGCAATTACCCCGGCGAAGAGTACTAAGACATAATACGATTTGAATTCCACAATGCACTAACTCAACGTGAAAAAGTCCTTAAGGTGACCTAGTCGGACTACCTAGCCTAGAGGGTATTCTTAATTAAAAGCAATGGTAAGATTTAGATCTCTGAGTATATTTAATATCAAAAAATTCGTTTGGTTTACAAAATGTACAGACATATCTTTATATAAAGCGATTCGATTGCAGGTGGTTAGAATAAAATGTAATTGTTTCTCTCGAATGGCAATAAATTAGTTTTGGATTAAAGCGGCGTGATATCGTCATTCCTCTAAATCTAGTGTAGATAGAATGCCACCAGAATGGTTAATAATGCCGAAAATGTACTTAAATGAGATAGAGATTTCTTATCGGCCAGATTATGAGCATCGTGTAGTCCTGATTCTGCGGAAAGCCGTGCCGAAGTTAGGCCTGGCATGCGCATAACATCTGGAAGGCCACCTGGCTGCAATGGAGCCAATGGCACCGATCCCTCTGGCACAATAAATGGTGTGGTCGATTGGAATGGTGCCAGGTGTGATGAGTCCGGCGATGGGGTTACAGAAGCGCCCGCAAGAGCAGGAACAGCAGCAGCTCCAGCGACTGGTTCTGTTCCGTTTGCAGGTGGAGTTGCTTCTGGCGGTGGTGCTGGATAGCACGCAATCTTTTCTACCTCGATAGTTTTGGTGGCATCTTTTGGATCTGGCTCGGGTACTCGAACAGGTACACAGATTATGCCCCCTGGTGCGGCTGGTGGAGGAGAATTGGCATCTGCAGGTGCTGCAGCTGGCGCTGGTGGAACTGGTGCGGCATTTGAAGGTGCAGGAGCTGCAACAGGTGGTGGTACAGCCGCTGCCACTTCACCAGCAGCTGCAGGTGGGGCCGGTGGTACAGGGTTCAATGGGGCTAATGGTGTCTGCGGCTCCCCTGCAGCTGGTGCTGGAGGAGCAGGAGGAACTGGAGCCATTGGGTATGATGGAGCGGCAGGTGCCTGTGGTTGTCCACCAGCATTTATGACAGTTGTTCCAGATCCAGCGCTTGTAGTTGTCACTGATCCTGGAGGTCCATTATTGATTATGATGATCTTGTCGTCATTGTTTCCGTTGCTATAACCACCACCTCCACCGCCGCCTCCATAAGAGGGAGAATGCTCAATTACACGTGTCTGTGTGGGTGTAAGGGCATGTCCTAGAATAGCGCCACCAAGAGCACCAGCGATCAGTCCAGTACCTATAAACAAGAGCATTTTAGATAAGATATACCTTTGATAGAGTTACAATAAATTACGCACCTAATCCCAATCCAGAAGATGATTTTTGAGGTGCTTGGGGATAATATGTAGCTCCGGCTGGAATAGCAGCTCCAGCTGGCAAGAATGTGGCACCCGCTGGCACAGCAGCAACTGGAGCCTGTGGATAGTAGGTGGCGCCATGTGGAACTCCTCCAGATGGATAGAAAGTAGCACCGGCCGGAACTTGACCAGCCGGATGATAAGTGGCGCCTGCAGGAGCATAGCCGCCGGGATGATAGCCACCGGCTGGGGAATAACCACTGGGATGATAGGTCGCTCCTGCTGGCAAACTTCCAGCGCTGTGATAAGTAGCACCAGGAGGAAGTTGGCCGGGATTGTAGTAGGTGGCACCGGCCTGTTGACGAGGGTAGCTTGATTGGACGTTGTGGGCATTGGTAGCCGTGATGGGAGTATGGCTTCCTGATCCGAATCCACCGGTGCTATTTCTGGGTCTGTAGTTGGTGGCGGGTGTGTAGTGAGAACTGCTACTGGACGCCGGTCGGGAATTACTGTTGCTATTGGTGGCTGCCGAGTAACTCGGTGGCGGCGGTTTATACGATGGATTGTATGCTGGAGGTCGTTCATGTATATTGGTATGAGCTCCACCCACTGGATTTGAGGCCGAATAGGCCGGAGGTGGACCTTGATTCTTTGGTGGTACATTCCAGCCAATGGGTGAGGCAGTGGCTGGACGAGAAACGCTGTGGCTAGCCTGAGATTGACTCACACTGCTGGCTCGATTTGGTTGCGAATGGGAACCAGAATAACTCAATCGTGTTAGATCCGTATTGGAGTACGAAGGTTTTGAGTACGAGTGGGACGATGAAGAAGATGATGATGAGGAGCTGGTACGTCTTGGTGAGTAGCTGGAACTGGAACCACGACTCCTGCTGCCTCCACCACCAGACCAACGTTTTGCCTGGGCATCTTCCGGGCCCATAGCCAGAATAAGCAAGGCCAGAACCACGATGTGGCTCACTCGCCTTGATACAGGCCGCAACATGCTGGAATTATTGATATTACGCGGGTTATTTGGGTTCACAAAGTATAGATAGGTAAGTATGTATATAGTCTAGAGGAATGAGATCTAACGCCTAGCTTGCTACGTCTTTGACTGAGATGCTCCAGAAGATTGACACTTTATATACATGGACTGAATGAACTGAATCTAGTCTTATCAATAGCGAGACTATGTCCATACGTATAAATGTATATGCCAGATCATAGGGCGCTCAGCATACACATACATACATATTTGAGAAGCACAAAAAATATTTATTAAGAAATATTCAGAAAAATAAAGTGATTCATTTTAAGAATAATAACATAATCGAATTAAAAGCAGTCACCTATATTCATAGAATAAACGACTTGTGGCAAACAATTAGAATTCAAAGTATTCAATATTTTTATGAATAAATCTTTAAGCGCAATATTTTGCAAAAGTTTACACTGACAACCGAAATTATAACATATGGCCATGGAGGGAGAACAATCAACTGATGTAAAAAGGTATGTCAATTCTGCAGATAATGCAAATCAAGAGCACCTCGACCTTGAGGGGTCTAAAACGTTTTTTCCTTTTTTTTGCCCTTCTGTTCATCCGATATCGCACAGATATGTATGGATATATAAATTTTAATTTTCATATTTAAATCAAGACGCATTTACAAACATATCTAAATACAGATGTCATGTACTTGTAGTATGTATATAAGTTATCTAGCTCCCTTCCCACAAATTGTCATTCTTCATTGCGACGACGCAGCTTAAATTTATTTTTGCATAAACAATTTGATTCAATTTGTGCTAATAATAAATTGTCAGCTTGGTATACCCCTCGAACTTTAGACCTTTTTGCGGCAAATGTGTTACAATTTGTTTGCATACCATTGTATATTGAATGGCTCTAATTGATATTCCATATTTGCGTCAGTTTCCTATTACCATTCCCATACCCATTTCCATCCCCATTCCCTTTCCTTTTCGCGAGTAACTTAAAGAGGTCTAGTGACGCAATGTCACGCCCTGGTTGGCCATTTTTAGAGGGCCTTAATGCGTGTCGTTGTTGTTTCTTTTTTTTGTTTGTTGGGGCGGCCAAGCTAATGATAATTAACTTGGTGATTTGGTCGACTTGTCGCGTGGCTACGCTCCATTGACTTTTGCCATGTTCTTTCGTGTAATTAATAAGTTCTTGGGGTGCGCCCCCAGACGCGTATGTTTGTTTTCTAAAGGTCATGTTTTTAAAATGGCAACTTTGTTTATGAGGCTAGAAGGTAAAACCTTCTAGGAAAGTAGTAAATCGAAATGCGGGGTAACTATATATCCACAATGTTGTAACGCTGCTTAATTAAAATAAATTGTTTTGCTTCATAAATAATGTAGAATTTCCAAGTAACTAGTCGGCAAATTTTACCATGTGCTACAAAATCTGTGCAGTAAAATCTTGCTTATGTAAGAAGTGGGAATATATACATTTTGAATTAGAAAAAAAGAGTAAATTTTTTGTATAATCCAAATATGGAAATAGGCAGTATCTTACGATCTCTTTCATATAAATTGCCATTTACGAAATGCTTGTCATGTTTAAGGAAATCTTTTTCATTTCTCTTCCATTATCTTTAGCGACTTTTTTTTTTAATTACTTAAAAAATACAGAAAAATGAAAACCAGCATTCCAAAAGAGAATAGTTTTGCAATACTGAAACTTAATTAAATTACAATCAGAGGGCCGGGGCTAACCGCGTCGAAGTTTGTATACCCTTGCAAGTTGTTTAGTACTCTTTCATCACTTAACATAGGAAAACACGAAGTTATTGATCAAAGTCACTGTTTTCGACCGATCATTCCCATAGGAGCTATATGATATAGTCACCCGATCTTTATCAAATTCGGCACTGTCATTAACAGACATATTAAACTAATAAAGTTTTATTTTGAAAGCAATCGCGTCAAAAGTAAGGAAGTTATTGAGAGAAGTCACTGTTCGTGCCGTTTGTATGAGAGCTATATGATATAATGGTCCGATCCGGCTGAATCTGAGATATACAACCAGTACATACAACCAGTATATACAAGCCTATGTATATGCAAAATTTCAGCTCTGTAGCTCTTACGGTTTAGGAGGAGTTCCCGTTGATCCAGACGGACGGACGGACGGACATGGCTATTTGAACTCGTCTCGTCGTGCTGATCAAGAATATATATACTTTATACGGTCGGAGATGCTTCCTTCTATGCGTTGCACACTTCTGACCAAAATGAATATACCCTTTTGCAAGGGTATACATATAAAAGAACTTTAGTGACCTTGAGGTTTTTGCAAAAACCTTTAATCAAATACAAAAGTAAACGAAATTATTGTTTATAATAAAACGTAGTATGGGAATATTTGTGTTTGTTTATGTATGTTTTCATGTACATAGATGTACTTGTTGCAAATAAACAATACCAAAAACCGGTTTGCCATATCGAATGACTCATGGAGTAGGAAATATGATCATGCATCACAATTGTGACGTCAATTGATCTCAATCAGTTTGTTTCGTTTTCTACATGTTCATATATAAACATACCCATATACTATAACTAGAAAGTGTTTCTTGGAATTCCCAGTGATTATATACATATGTATGTACATGCATGTACTTGATTTTTCGTATTTTCATTGAAGTCTTAAAACTATGAGGCTTATCAGGCTTGACAGGTCAAATGTCAAATTACGTGTAATAAATAGCTTTATTAACTAAAGACCTCAACAAGTTTGAAATGGATTTGACTGTGAAGTAAAGACTTATTTAATGAGTTACCTAAGTGAAGTTGCAAAAAGAAAAGGAAATGTTGTAGGGGAAAACAATAAAATAAACTGTTAAATAAAATTAATTGGGCGTCAAAAGCCGGTTTTTGAGGGGTCTTGTTTTACTCTGCTGTTTAATACCCTGTAACTATTTAAAAGAAACGGCTTTATAAGAATCCAAAAACCTTTGATGTATCTCGAATTTTTCAGTAAATTTTAAACAAATTTTTATGGGTAAAACATTTTAAGATCACTCTAAGAGTATAAGCGGAAATTGTTTAAGAATGCATTTAAAAGGTTTGTTTGAACTGTGTGCAAAATTCAGTAAGAAATATATTAGGTTTAATTGTTGAAGGGTATTTATAAGTAGCTTTTAGAGTTTTTTTTTGTTTGTTTCCCTAGTTTGCTCAACTGTGGCCAAAAATGAAAAGCATTTTTATTACTTTTGTGTGGGAATACAATGAAGGTAAACTTAAATTTCATTTGGTCAAAAATGGCAACAAAAAAAGCAAGATTTTGAAATGATATTTGCATTTATACACATATATTGGTGAAAAACATAGAAACCATATCACTCTTTATAATTTTTGAAAGGAATTTAAAGTTTTATCCATTTTCATAAAATGCATTTCAAGTCTCCATTAGATTCCAATCATAAATCGTTTTATGATTTGCTTTATACATACTTCTGTATATATGTATGTTTACATAGAGATAATTTAGTCCCTAAGTTGCTCTACTTAAATATCCACACGTGCATACGCAATCAAAAATATTCTAAATTTAAAACGATTTTCTAAGTGGCATGAAAAGAAAACACATAAAATTCCAAAGTAATACTAGATGCACCTTAGAAAAGTGAAAGAGAAAACAAATTAAATTTTCCATCTGTTGACATCTTGATAGATGCCAAGTTAATAAAAATATTTTCACAAAATTGAATGTGTTTGTATTATGCCTGAAGTGGAAGTGGAAAATCTACGTTTCCAATTCGATGAATACTTTGCTCGGTTTTCTTTTTGAATCAATTAATGAATTGGCACATGTCTAGACTCAATTGTTTCGAATGGCGCATTCGTGACCTTGAAATCGTTCAAAATCGTGCATTAAACGCAATTAAATACACTTTTTATTCCAAAGGGAACTGTCAGTTTGGTCAGTGAGGTTTGTTAAACATATGGCAATTGCCCCTCACTAGGAGCCAAGTCCATCTATCCTTTTAGTCTAAGAAAGCATTTCTCGACTTTGAGTTTGCCTGTTTGGCTCCTATATTATCCATTAGGTCATCAAAGAGGATAACTATGGCACTTGTTTCTTAAACATAATTTGAATTAAAAAATTATTAACATAGAATTTATTCATTTTCGATATTTTTCCGATTTCCTACAATGTCCTAGAATATATCGCACAGAAATATCGGAATTTTAAAAGTTGTTCTTAGAAAAGTTTAGGGTATAGAAACTTCGTCAACTATTGCAAGATTTCATTTAATTTTTTTTAATTTAGTCAGCAAATAAACACAAATTTCGTCTTCCTTTGTGTGCAAACACGTAAATAATTTTTAGGGTTTTTGTTTTTAAATTATATATATTTCACTTATGTAGGTATTTACTTTGCAATTTCTTGTTGTCTCTTTGTTTTTTATTATTATTGTTTTGCTGCTTTGTTGTGTTTTTTTCTTGTTTTTTGCTTCGCTTTTTCGGTTGTCCGCGCTAACAATTTGTTGGTGCTTTAGTTTCGTGCCAAGTTCCTCCAACAACTGAAATTGCGGTTGAAAAATTGTGTGCTATCTGCGCTGCTTTGCTCCGCTTCGCTCTGCTTACTTATGGACTAAGAGAGAGAGCAGTCCAAAGCAAATGGTTGTTGTTGTTTTTGCTGGTTGCTGTCGCTATGACGCCTTTTGTATTTGTCATCACTAGCATCTCTCTGGAGCGTCATATAAAGTTGTTGTGCGTGTGCGTGTTTGTTTGTTTGTTGACCATGTGTGTAAGCAATGTGTGTATGTGTGTGTGTGAGTCTGAATATATTTATTTAATTTTAGTTTTAGTGCTGGAACTGTATGAATGGGAAACGGTAGGTGGCAGAGAGGGGGGCCAGTGGCTTATTGAAGTCTCAGTACTTTACAGTGGTTTGCTTAGCAATCAGATGAGGTTTTCCATACAGATTTGGCGATGTATGTACATATGATAGAACGGAAGCGAATGTTGAAAAATGAAATTCCCCAATCACATTACACATCACACTGATCTGATAGTGTGCAAAATGTCAATAAATACCCTAGTAAGTACATGGCACTGTACATTGCGGCTTAACAGCAGGAACGGATTCAAAAGAGAGGGGCCCAGAAATTGAAAACCACTTCAAATAATCGCTAATCATCACGCCATGAGATAATAGATAATAATTGGCTAGATTTGATTTTTTCCAAAAGTATCTCAGTTCGGTCCCCTCTTTTAGGTACGGACCTGTACATCACTTTGATGATAAGAAAGATTTTCGATAAAAGGTCTCCCTTTAAAATGAAAACCCTGTAAAAGTGACAATGTTGCTTTAATGTTATCAACTGTGTGCAGTCTTAGGGAAGTTTCCTTACAAAGTCGAAAATACAAAATGGTATTGATTTACGAATCGGAGTTATATATTGAGTATTTTATTTACCGACTATACATTAGTGTTAAGCGGAAAAGGGCTCACTCAAAATGGTAATTGGGAAATATTTTACACGTTCCCATAAAAAATAAAAAAATACGAAAATGTCCATCGTTAAAATAATTGAACTAAACACCATTAGGACAATTATATTGAGCTTAAACTTGGTTTAATTCTTATAAGCAGCATATAATGAGTATGAAAAGAGAAAAAAAAAAACATAAATAGGTATGTAAATAAGTACATTGATTGAATGGGTAATGAAGTTGTATGAATGTACCAGGACCAATCTTATTGTTAATCTAATTACCATGTAAGAAGTCAATGTTTGATTTGCATTTTATAAGGTTAAGCCACATGCATGACTTATTAATTATACCCTTGCAAAAAGGGTATATTAGTTTTGGTCAGAAGTGTGCAACGCATAGAAGGAAGCATCTCCGACCATATAATGTATATATATTCTTGATCAGCACGACGAGACGAGATCAAAAAGCCATGTCCGTCCGGCTGGATGAAGGAAACTTCTCCTACAGAGATGAAATTTTGCATGTAGGCTTGCACTGCAGGGGTTGTATACCTCGGGTTCAGCCAGATCGGATCACTATATCGAATAGCTCTCATACAAACGGCAATGTCACGAATAGTGACTTTTCTCAATAACTTCGGTTATTTCTAAGCTTTTGTCGTCAAATATTGGTGAGTTAATTATAAACAACTGCCGAATTCGATCAAGATCGGGTTTCTATATCATATAGCTCCCATCGGAACAATCCGTGGTAAACAGTGACTTTGATCAATAACTTTGTTATTTCCTATGCTAATTGTAAGATTGTCGGCCGTTCCTACGTAAACATAAGACTTTTTAGATAAAACATTTTTCCACTTTGATGGCTATGGGTAAGAAGAGATACCAAAACAGTTACAAGGGTATACAAACATTGACGCGGTCGAAGTTAGCCCCGGCCCACTGGTTTTTGCATAATTTCTGAATAATAATATCAATAAAAATAGTTAAATAACACAATTAAGATAAGTATACATAATGGTAATAGCATTCAAAAGCAATTTTAATATATATATTTATTAAATAACTACTTCTCAGCCTTTCGAAATATAAATCAAGTATACAACAATTTGTTCTATAACATTATAAACCATTATAAATTAAGCAATTTTGCAGATTTTCGAGCGTTGAACAAAAATATTGAATTTACGGGATGCCATAAGGCTAGTTTTTGAAACTTATTGTTAGTTAAATTCGCGAATGGCAAGTCAAACATTACGGATATATCATAAAATCATTATCAAGACTTTGTTTTCCAATGGCAACATGATGCATATAAGGCTCAAGTTTTATTTCTATTTTATGTTAAGATGGTTATATAATATCTTTTTTATTATTCACTAAACTGCAGTCTGTACATTCATCAAAGTCTCGATTTATAATTCATAGGAAATCATGAGTTTTTATTGCCTTTATGAATCAATTTTTCGTGGCTTTATACAAATGCAATAATTTGCAAATAACTCTTAAACCAAGCTGGTTTCGTTCGCCTGACAATTAATTTTTCACGTATGTCTAAATTATTTTAAACTTTTTTCAAACCAAAACCATTTTGTAAAACCTTGACAATTTTGTATCAATGCGAAAAGGGAAGAGATGTATGGCGGCCACCCCTTTTCAAAAATACTAAAATAAATTTCATTTTTGAGGATTGCTTTTTAAATGAACAATTTTTCTAAATTTTTTGAAATTAGAATGAATGTTCTGAGGTTCAGAAAACCAAACACCAAAACTTTTTATGATAGGTGTTCAGAAAGATTTATGAATAATTTTTTAAGTTGTCATGTCCGTCCTTCAAAATGTTTTTGTTAATTTAATGAGATATTTTTAAAGAATTTAACTGACACTTTTAAAAGGTTTCTAAGAGAGCTGTGGGTTGGTTTCACTGTGTACCACTTTAACACTATAACAAGGCCAAATATGACTTAGAGGCCACTTAAAATTTTGTTGCACAGTGTTAATATTCATTTGCTTCAACGCTAAACTTGGCCACCCGCTGTTAATAAGCTTCAAGTGAGCTTCATAGCTGTTGTTGGGGATCATCGCACACACTTGAACAAAAGCTCTTTTTCACTTTAAGGTGTTCATGTGGTTGTGCGTGTGTGCTTGTGCGTTGAAGCGTTGCTGTTGTTGTAGATGTTGCTATGGAGCTTGTCCAGCAACAAGCAATTGCAACATTTTGATAGAGCAAAAATACAGAATAATTGCTTTATTAAAAGATTATGTGATAAATGGGTATGACAATATCTGTTAAAATAGATACAAGACAAATTTGTGAAACGTGCCTACACACATACATATACAAATGTATGTACATATACTTATACATACCTATTCATGAGCACATTTTTGGATCGATTGGATACGCTTTGAGCATTTAATAATCGTTTTAAAGTCAGATAAGCAGATATTAATAGATAAGCACATAATCTATTAATATCTGCTTATCCCGGAATATCTGACTTCTAAGTTTTTAACTTTTATAATATTGTAGAAAGAGTAAGATAAAATGTAACATAAAATGGTTAGAAAATTCATAACTAAATTTAAAAAATTTGAATTTTAAATTTTAAAAAGTTTAATCAATATATTCTTTTGAGTTTTTTGCAGTTTAAGTTTATGCCTTTTACCTTCAACACAATAGTAGAAAGGGTATTTAAGGGTTGCCAAATTGGAAGTGACAGATACAATCCAGCACTTATAATCTGCATCGTCATTGCTCCTCGTGTCCGAATGAACTCCTAAATTTCAGAAACCATAAACACCAAAGGTATCAAATTTGGAATTTAGATTCGTTTTGTTTATACCTTAACCCTTCGTTGTACACAGGGGTCGGGCCAGACTTTTTGCGACTTCGACTATAAGTAGTTGGCAACTTGTACATTTTTGTAGCTTTCTTTTAGTTAGTTAATTATCTACCGACTTAAATAAAAATCATTTAAAGAAGGTCTTGGAAAAGGATGTAAATCAGTAGATAAAATTTTACACCTTACTTTGCACTCCTGGGATTGACCAAACCCTCCTACAGAATGTATCATATCGAATTTTATGCTTTTTGACTCTTTAATCTTTTTTTTCTTCTGTTTATTAAAAAATCTATATGCAGACTATCTTTTACGGTCCTTTAGCTAATATTTATCAATTTATCATCATTTCTTATAACAAAAATTAATTTTTTACAATAAAAAGTAAAAAACTGCCTAGAAAAATTCATATATTTTTCGTTTTTTCCTAACTTCTTCCACTTAAACGGTTTAAGCTTTAATATTTTTTTAGTGTTTCAGCAAAAGAAAGTAGTTTAAATTCGAAATGAGATATTATCGATGCGAATTGGTGTTATATTGAAAGTCTTATATGTACAGTGAAACCTCGATATAACGAACTTCGTTATAACGAAAAACCCAATATAACGAATTTTTTGTTAAGTCCCTTGTTATACTAAGGTTTTACATTTCAGTACCTATAGCGAATCAATAGATATAACGAATAATTTTGCGATCCCCCTCAGATTCGTTATATCGAGGTTTCACTGTATATTGTAAGAAACAATAAATTGTAAATAAGTGCGATAAAAACATTGTCCATTTCTTTTACTTTTTAGCTTATACCGTACGATTTTTTGCCAACTTCCTTGGCTAAAATTAAACAATACATGAAGTTTGTTTTCCTTTTGTAGGTATTCCCAAACTAATAAGAAACGAAAAAAGTAAAAAACTTAATACGAACTTTGTGTGTATTTATTTTGTATTTAAAGAAAACTTTTGTGCGGGTGCATGGTATACCAAAGTCTTTCCAACCACTTACTTTCTCCATTCTAAAAGTAAGTGAAATATGTTACAAACATTTTGATTTGAGTCAACAAAAGGATTGATATATATTTACTGCTAACAATAAGATATGCTTTAGGTAAATGAAAAGCCTATTCTTGAGACCACATTTCACTCAATTTGAGCTGTTAAATTTTTGGCCAAAACAAAGTTGGTCTTCTGTTGTTAAATAATAACAAAGTGATCTAATGATGTCACAGGCCCAATGTGCCCAGTGTACCCAAAAATTTTATTCCTAGGTATGAATATTGATGACAAAATTCCATAAGCTCATATTCATTTCAGTTCCATACTGCCCACAGTATCATTTAGAGAATCCAAATATGTGATTTTAGCATAAATATGTATAAGCTTTATTTCATACTCTTATTTCTAGTAGATAAGGTAATTCTAGACTTAAGCATTAACATTTGCATGGGCAGCTCTGCCAGCAACATAGCTGGCAATAGGGGCAGCATTTATATCCGTTTCTGCATCCACATCCGTAACATCTTCCTCAGTATATGGACCACCAATATCGCCTGCAACAATTGGTGGCTCAGTAGATGTTGTGCTAATGCCAGCTTCGATTAGATTTGGATCAGGAGCAGGAAAGCAAACAATTCGCTCCACTTCTCGTGTTTCTTCTGGATTTTCAGGATTTGTTTCATTTAGCATAATGGGGAAACACACGATGCCACCAGGAACAGGCGCTGCATCATTTCCTCTTGGTGGTTCCGGTGTGACTTCATCTTCACTGTCCGATTCACTCGACATGGACGAACTATTCTCTTCCGATAAAGGATTCGCGGGTGCTACAGCTACTGCTTCTTCAGGAATAGAAGATTCATTTTGGACAGCTCCATTCTCAATGATTATAATATCTCGTCCGTTGTTGGATTCAATTTGAGCTGGTGGTTCACCTTCTCGATTTCTATGGTAGACATGATGGCGACGTCCATAAAGCAGATTATTTATCATATGACCAGCCAACATGCCAGTGAGAAAATCTCCAGTGCCTGTGTCGTCGGCGAAAGGCGACTATTTTGATCAACAAGAAAACTAAAATGGATTTTTTTGTTCACCTACCTGAACCACGAGACATAGGCATGGGCGGTGGCTGGGCATAATATATAGCGCCAGCAGGCAATGCCTGGGGATTGGAATAGTATGTTCCCCCCATTCCTCCTTGGCCACCATAGCCCGTAAATCCTGTTGGCATTTGCTGTCGCGGATAGTTTGGTACTTGGGGTTTTGGTTTGATCATTGGTTTCGGCGGTGCTGGTGGAGGCGGTGGTTTTGGTATTGACATGGACGTCTGCATAGGTTCACCGCTTATTACACGTCTACCGCCGCCCGATGAAGAGGGCTTCTTGTATTTGCGCCAACCGCCAAAGAGACCACCAAATGACCCTCCACCACGACCGCGACCGCCACGGGCCACACAAGGTGGCACCACCACCGCCACCCAGGTGGCAATGAACAGTAGAACAAGCAATTTGTGATTGAAATTCATGTCGAGTGAAAAATACCTCAACTCAACTCAACTGCACACGACAATGGACACGGCCTAACTGGTGGTTTCGGGACAAATGTATGCGGCGTATATATGTATCTATCAGTGGGAGGAAAGTCATGCTCACACCCTACCCTAAAAATGGTTGGGCTTTTCAATTTGCCTATTTTACACAAGTATATGTTTGGACTTCGTTGGCAGTTCACAAGGATCATCGGAAGATACATTTATTGAGATTCTTTCTGCAACCTGCATTAACAATGTTTAGTAACCTTTGTGAAATACTTTTCAGATCCTTACAAAGCCCGACCCAAAACCCAAGAGATATACATTACAAATCAAAGGAGTACTTATTTCGAATTAAACTTCACTTTTTCAAAAGATCATTTTATGTGTATTTGAAACCTTTAGAAGAATTAATATCTTAACTTTGCATCTGTAGCTAGACTTTTAAGGTCCTTCATTTATTTTGGAATCCTACATTTGAAATATTGTTTTGCATTAACGCACTTTTCCGGACTCACTTTTAATTGTGCTGTTAATCCCAAATTTCCCATTGAATTCCCTTCTTTATAAGTTTTAAATGAGAACTGAAAATTTCCTACAACTCTTCAAGTGATTATCACAAATAACGAAAATTGAGCTTCTTATGCAATTCGTCACATTTTATCATATCGAATAAATTGGAATCTTAAATCTATTTGCCATTAACGTTGAGTTTAAGAGGTGTTTGAGTTTCAGCACTTTGGAAAACTCTCGAATTTCCTCTTCCACCATCGTTAGCCATTATAATGTAATGCAGCAGGGGATTTGTGTAATGGCTTATGTCCGATCGAATGTCAAAACGATACAGACAAGAACACATTTATTTATCGCATAAATTTTTTGTTTTTGTCAACATTTGAGTGACTGAAATTCATACGATATCATGCACGTACGCTACATAAGTAAGTCCCCTCCCTTTTACCGCCTTCCCGCCGCATACATCATGTTGGAAATTGAATGAGTGTCGACTGTGTAATAATTCAATTGCCGCTAATTGAGTCGTACTCAAATATCTGGGATTTTCTTGCAAAATGCAAACGAGAATGAAAACAAGAAAAAGACTATGTTCAGATACTATGTTTGTGTTTTTAGACATCAGAGCGCCAATTTGCCAAATGTGTCGCATCAAATTTCACAAAACATAAAGAACAGCAAATTGCAATTCGCATGAGAAAACTGTAAGATAGAAAAAGACAGAGTGAAAGATAAAGATACTTTATATGCAATTGCTGAGAAGCCTTCATTTTAGCACAAACGATACTGCTACTGACCCATTTTCAAGGAGGTGGCTAAACAATTTAGAATCAAAATGCATTTTCATCTGCACCTTGGAGTCAGTTTACTCAAATGTTGAGGTCATTAGAATCTAACAACACTAAACACATTATATTATTATAAGTACAGTCGTGCTGTCATAATAGGTGTGTGAAAAAATGACGCTAGATTTATGAAAGGATCGAATCGTATTAAGTCTTTAGCATCATTTTACAACGTTGTTTAACTTTACAACTTTTTTTAAGATATCTGACCCAAAAATTAACGAAATGTAAATGTAGTATAAAGTTACCAGACAAAAGTAAAAACTGTTCTCCTGGCAACATTTTCAAGCCCTTTGAAAACGTGACAAAAAAAATGTTAAATAGTTTTTTTTCCCAAATGTCTTCTTCTCTCAACAAATTTCCATTGCCAACTATCGAAGGAAACGTCGTCCTTGCAGGAATAAAGCTATGCCAAACTAATATTATGATGTGAAAAGCCAAGTAAAACAATTTTGAAAATCTTATGTTGAAAATTTTGTCGGGCTAAAGCAAGGTATTTAATATTTTAAGAAAATAATATCTAAAAATATTGCTTCAATATATCATTGGAAATGCTTATGCTTTTTGACGAGTGACCCTTAGAACTCGAACTTATCATATAGATCGCTTAAAAATTGAGTTCGGAGTTTATTATTGCGACTCTTCTTGTGTGTATGGGAGAGTTAGTAATAGTTGCCAACAAAATTCACTGAATTCTCTTAAATGTTTCGTTTTTATTTATTTCTGCCAAGAAAACTGTCAAGATACCTGATGTGGAAAATTAAAGAAGTCCGTTTGACATGGGACTTTTGGCACTTTCAAAGCGTGTAGCCACCATTTACGTTATAATCCAGTATCCAGGTTCCATTCAGTAAATTTACTAAGCATATAGGTTTTAATCTTAACAGCCCTCCTTAATATGCGAGAATATTTGGAAAAGCTTGTATGTCGATGTAATATGATTAGGAACATGTAATTATAAATTCTTTTGATGCACTTTACAATCTATATAAAAAGGCAATTTGGCAGATCGTTTTTTAGACTAAGCGAAGCTGAAAGCACTCAGAACCATTTAAGATGTTGTCCATAAATTTCTAATTAAACAGAAAGAAAATATTTTCCAAAGTAGTAGGCTATGTGTTTCTTTAATAAAACTTTTCACATTATGTACTTTTTGGAGCTGACAAATTTTGTAAGTTGTACCTGCTTTCACAAGTTCGTATAAACTCCTTGTAAATATTTTTTAGAGTCGCTGTCATTTAGATGGGAAAAACCTTACCGCGATCCAGGATGTTTGTGATTTCGTTAAGACAACAGCAAGTTGTAGAATATATGTTAATTACATAGACTATTTGAAGATAGCTTTCCGTAACCTTCACTTATATTGGGGCAAGCACTATGCCTTGATATATGGGCTTCTATTATTGAGCAAGTGCAGCATTCTCTATATGATAACGAAATATTTGTGGCTATTTTATCCGCCAATAGCCGAATTTGAATGTCTTTCTTGATTCTTAATGTGCCTCTGACATCTTATGGCTTCGGTTATGTTGTTTTTTTTTTTGGGATTTTGTTCACTTTGCCATATCATGTGAAAGCTTGGAAATGTTTTGCGTGGGATTTGAAACTGATGGCAACCATGCAATTCTCTCACCTAATGGGTAACAATGAAGTACTTTGTTGTGGGAATTTTGGGCCTCTCGGTCAAAGGATATCGTGCAGATGGCGCAACTTGGTGGTTTAATATGAGCTTTATATGGCTGGGGCTTGCCGTCTTGATTATGGCCCCGAATCAGAGGTGTGATATATGTATATCGATCAGATCGCAGATCGTTCCGCAGTTTGGATATATGTTTTGTTAATAGCTCTTGGTCTGGTGATTGTGATCTCGCACCTTAAGCGACAGTTAGAAACGGCGCCCAGTAAGATGAAGATGAATTTTTTAAGGATTCAGAAGCAAAGAAAACTAACCAGAGTTGGATTATGGTGGCGTACTGTTAATGGCTTAGCCAATATGAAGGATGAGCATATTTTTGTGGAGATTATGTTTCTGCCTTTTTATTTTATCGCCGCTCATTTAATACCCGTGATGTGCCATAATAGTCCATTGAAGGCCTGGAACAAATCTATCGTCGTTTTTAGTTTTCTCTGCTTTCCATTCGTTTGTGTACCGTTAAACATGAATTTGATGACATATTTGCTTGTTCTTGAGATTTAGTATTTTTATAGAACTAACATCAAAACTTAATTGCTGACGCTTTTGTGATATGTCCACATTTTGCTCAACGTTTTCCTAAAAACTCACTTTGGAATATTTATATACTGGACAAATAACAATCTCAAGTAGTTCGTACTTAAAAATATGTTTGTATAGTTATGTTGTTAACTCGGTCTGGATATTGATAGGGGAAAATCTGGTTTAAATCTTCCATTTTTGCCGGCTCAAGATCAATCTTCCAAAATAAGATTTTTTTTGAGGCTGACACACTAATTTTAATAGCGCCAATGGGATTGCACAAAATAGGTGGACTATGGTATTGAGGACTTTGGCAACATTTTTTTAGCTTCATTTGGTTGCAATTCCCAACTAGTTTTATCGTTGAAGACTTGATATGGAGTGCCATCGTTGCAATTCAGGATTGCTTTAGCAAAGTCCGGGGATGATTGAACTTGGTGGTTCTTGAAATAGCTATACAGATCTGGTCACATTTTTGTGTTGCCTTTGAAATAATTTTCTTTTCGATTGACCTCGACGAGCCTTAAACGAAATAGTTACAAAAATTTGATATTAATCAATTTTCGTAATAGCTAAAGAGTTTCGCTTGAATAAGAATTCTCTGAAACGGTCGTCCTGTATGTTTTTTGTTCCGTTCCATTTTTTTTTTTTTTTTTTTTTTTCAGATCATACGCTCCAGCTCTACAGAAACTTGTAGTATTTTTCTATTTTGTATGTTATTTGCTAGTTTCTTTCATATTACAATGAGTGGCTATGAGTTTCGTACTTCCCTCTTTCTATATATGACAATTTTAATTTTATGTTATATCTTATATCAACGGATGTTTTTCTTCAATTCGATAAACCCATTTGCCACATTGGCAAATACAGAGGAGCCAAATGACTAAAACCACTTTGCCTCATCAATTTTGAAAAGCGGCGACATCGTTAAAAGCGGATATTGACCTTAGCCAAACAATCATTTTTGGGCCATTTTGAGAGCCATTTATAATGAAATATAGATGTTGTATTGACCCAAAAAATAATATAAGTTATACTATGTCATTTATAATAGCACAAAATTAGTAGCGATTGAGATGGGAAACAGAATGAATGGTGAAACTGACAAACCAAAGCGCAAAACTTGTAAAATATTTACGAGCTCAAGTAAGCTTCAAGTAAAGAATGAAGGAAAAAGAGGAAAAATGAAGGCAGTAGAAAATAAAAGTAAAATAAAACTGAAGTAAAGAAAGCATAAAATGTAACTACTTTGTGGCTTAGGTGTAAAGAGCATGATAAACTTCTGAAAGGAGAGCAGACAAAATGGGTTTCCTTGCTTTGTTAGAGATGGAATTCAAAGTGCCTGAGTATTCACCATGAATGTATTATTAATAAAAAAAATTCCAGTTTTAAAAGGATTTAAAAGCTATCATTTGCGAGACTTGAAATAAATTTATTAAAAGAAAACATTCTTAGAGAATAATTATAAAAACTGTTTGTTTTCTATAATGTTATATATTTGCATAGAATTGACCTCGAACCGGGAAAGCATATTTTCTAACAATTTAAAGGCCGCTGAAATCAACAGCTAAATTTATTAAATTAGTTTCAGCTTCTAGTTTCTGTAACACGCTCCCATCTCTAGGAAAAACCAAAAACAGAAAACCTAGCCTACTTTTAGGCATAGGTGACAGAGTATCTTTCCGTGTGTCTCTCATGTACATATATATGCATATGTATGTGTATATGTGTGGGTGGATGGGAGTCTGTATGTCCTGGCGTATACGTATTGTGATTGTGTAATATAAAAAATATCCAGCTGACATTTTGTGTCAAGCACCTTTTTCATTTTGGCACTCGGAGGTCCGTGTCGACGGGTTCTCCTGGTTGGTTGGTTGGTTGGTGGCTGACTGGTCGGTTGGTTGGTCGGTTCCTTGCTGCTTGAGTGATGACAAATTACATTTGTCAGATTTATGACCAATTATGAGCGTGTTATATATCACAGCAAAGGCAAAGGCAAACGAAAACGAAAACGCAAACGCCGTGAGGCACCTTAATGGCAAGCGCAATGAATAAGTCGCTATCGTTTGTTTGTGGCCATATAAATGTGGGGAAGGGGGACATCCATGTATGTATCAACGTATGTATGTATGTACAAATGCCCCTGAATGTCGTCTATGTGGGTGTGAGGAGGTAATGCCAGCACGTTTATAATGCTTTCTAGTACAATATCGCATTTCGCACATTTTCTCGCGCCTTCGTCTTTGGATTTCTTCAGACATTTTTCTGTGTTTTGAGAAATGTCCTATTTTTTGTTTTATTTTTTCTTTTTGGGCACACGCATGGCCTGAGAAATGGCCAAAATACTCATATCATATGGGTCTGCATTTCGCACTTTCTCGTCTTTATATTATTTATGCTGTTAATGCGTTGAAAATAGCTGAAATTGCTTTTATTATACGCGCAGTTAAACTTCAATTATGACCGCCTAATCATAATGCATGACCTCCAAAAAATATATAGTCCATCCTTTTCAGTCAGAAGGCCTTGTACTTATATACATAGATGTAGAAATATTTTAGAACAATATATTTACGGTTCACTCTCCTGACTGGTAATGCAATTGTCTTCTTAGCACCATTATCATAAATCTTTTAAAAGAGTTTCCAGATTTAACTTCAGAATCATAGTAGGGAAAACATTGGTTACTTTGTTTAAATAAAGGAAAACAAGCAACAAGCATTAAAGATTGAATTTAAAAAATTTAACCAAAAGACTATTAATTTAGGTTTCTAAGCATTTTAGTCTTATATTACGTGTGTCATTAAAATAATAGAAATTAAAATAATTAAGGTTAAAAAAAGATACAAACTTATAACAATCACTTACATGCAATTTCTAAGATGTACTTTACTCTAGTTAAAGAAATCTTGCTCTTATATTTTTCAGTGCAAATAATCTGGCGGCGGTGCTCGATAGCAGGCAATCTTCTCTACATCAATGGTTTTTGGTGGCATCCTTTGGATCTGGCTCGGGTACACGAACAGGTACACAGATTATGCCTCCTGGTGGAGCAGAATTGTCATCAACAGGTGTTACAGCCGGGGCTGGTGGAACTGTTGCGGTATTTGAAGGTGCAGGAGCTGCAACAGGTGGTGGTTCTGGGTAAGACGGAGAGGCAGGTGCCTGTTGTTGTCCACCCGCATTTATAACAGTTGTTCCAGATCCATCACTTGTGGTTGTCACTGATCCTGGTGGTCCATTATCTCTACATATATAAAAATGTTGTGTGAGTACCCACAGTCGCTATGCATTCAGAAAAAACTGAACCGATTGCGTTCAAATTTTGACACACTGTGGAGTTAGGTTCAAGCTTGGTTTTTGTCTACTTTTTACTTTTTACTGGGATCACAAAGTATAGAAGTATGTCGTCTAGAGGAATGAGATCTAACGCGTAGCTCGCTACGTCTTTGACTGAGATGCTCCAGTAGATTGACTTTCTATACATACATGGACTGAATGAAGTGAATCAAGTCTTATCAATTGCGAAACTAAGTGCATAGGGCGCTCGGCATATATTTGAAAAGCACATAAAATATTTTTAAAGAAATATGCAGAAAAATAAGGTGATGTATTTTAAGAATAATAACATAATCGAATTAAAGCATTAAATGCAGTCGTCTTTATTTATAGAATAAACGACTTGTGGCCAACAATTAGATTTCAAAACAGTTTTCGCTGTTCAGGAATCTTTATGGAAAATATTAAACAAAATTTAGACGTATAAATAATGGGTACAAAAGGTACAATCACGTTGCAAGTCTCACGCAATGGCATATTGATCTAAAATGAAGTAAGTAAGTCGTCTCGCCGGGGTGGAAAGAGGTGTGGCAAAAATTTGAAACTCGGTTATTTTACATACTACACGAGTCTACATACCATTTAGTGGCTGTAGCTTTTATAATCTCCGAGATCTAGGTGTTCATCCGAACAGACGCTATATACATACATGTTAGCTACAGAAATCATTTCAGCGGCAATTTCAGTGAAAGCTGAAATCTAGGTGCCACAGACTGACATTTCGAGCGATTTTGAATTTGTTCACCGATGTGATACCTACATAAATGGTTTATTGATGATTCTGCATTAACATAATGAAAGGTTTGATGCAATATTTTCTTTAATTTTACGTTTTAGAAAACAGCTAGAAATTTTATCAGGCATAAATCTGCTGGCAACCACATAGTCCAGTTCGAAATGTGAAATCATAATTACTGTTATTATTATTTGGTATTTACCAAAGTAAATGTGTTAAAACATAAATAAAAGCATTGTTAGTTATTTGACCCTTTTAGTTTTTTAATAAATTGCGTAGTTTTCGTGTATTTTGCAAGAAAAATCAACTATTTCTCTGAATTGACAACATTCACCTAAAAACGTCAAACATTTGATACTGTTGTCGTGTGCCCAAAATGTGAGCCCGCCATTTCAAATTCAATTTTGTTTTTTTAAAACCATTATGAATTTCTTGATATATCCCACAATGATAATTAAAAACAAACTTTAAAATCATTTTCTATGTCTCAAATAAAATGTTAATGGGAAAATTTATTGATAGAATGATAATGATAACCCTACCATAACCAACCGACTAAGTGCGAAAAAGTCAAATTTCCCGAAGCTAGTTTTTTTTTAAGCCATTTCGATTCCGCGCGGAATTAAAACTAACAGCGATTTCTGTATCACACCTAATAGTGTAACTTTAAATATATTTTAATTAGATAATTAAAACAATTTAAAGGCTAGATAATGCAAAGAGATTCTTATTAAAGTTTAGAACATTTTTAAGAGGATTCATTTTAGTCTGTGATATTTTTTAGCAACTGGGACTAAAACCTTTAACCCCTAAATTTTTATCTAATTTTCAACTATTTAATATCATGTAAAATGGAATACAGTTTATAATTCTATTCTAATATTTTGTTAATTGACATTGCCTTGGTCTTATTTTATATATATATGTGTGTGTTTGTATACCATTTCACTGCCAAATCCTAATTCTAACCACTTCCTCTAGACGCTCCAAATAACAACCTCAGTTAGGAGAATTCTAAATCATTTTCTCTTTACGAAAAACAAAATGCAAAAACAAGAAAAAACAAAAAATAAAGAAATGAAACTCTCATAAAATACTTTTGCGCCCCAAGTGCGCCAAATTAAAATCGAAAAGCATAAATTATCATGAAATTGTGGGGGAGGCCATGGAGTGAGTAGGCGTGACAGTAGGCAGCAGCTGTAAGTCATGAGAGTAAAACACACCGAGAGAGAGAGAAACATTTTATGCCCGATTTTACAATTCAATCAGTTTCAATTTCCACCTGTCGAAATACATTTCCGTTTTACAGTTTATTTACGCGGCTCTACAGCAACAGCGGTTGCTCGTAATTTTTTAATTTCGACTTGAATTTCAAAATTCAATTAGTTTTCCCATATTTTTTTTCTTTTTTGGATTTGCCTGTCTTTTTTCAAAATGAAATACAGAATGCGGACAGGAAGGAAGGCATAAATGTGACTGTCTCTATCTGACACGTTTCTAGATTTATGATTTTTGGTTGATTTTAATGAAAAACCACAGAAACCAAAACCGAAAACGAAAGCAAATTCCAAATAGTTTTGTGAAAACGAATTTCCTATATCCTTACTCAAGACGAAAGTGAAAAAAATCTTAGACTTAGTGAAATATGAAAAGAATCTCATTGAGATGACTAGAAAAGTAAACTAATAGTTTTGACGTCAATACTAACTTATTTCTCCAGACCTAGTCTGATCCTTTCTATGAGTTACTTAACATTTTAACAGTTGCACAGGGTCCTTAATAAAAATGATTCCCAAACATTTTTTGTCTTAAGAAACATTTTACCATCGATGATTTTCGTGATAATGTCGGACAAACACATTCGGTTACAGCATAAATTTTGGATACCATTTTGTTCCGTCCGACAAAGAAAACGTGTCCTTTCGTTTAAGGCAGATACTCTGAAATGATCAAATGGAACAGGACTGCTTTTCGTTCAAGCTAGTCGGTGTCATCGATTTATAAAACAAGCAAAAAAAAAAAAAACTGAAATCTGAATGAAAATATGCAAATTCATTTGTGTGCCTCCCCGCAAATGAGAATAGGTCTTGAGTTAAAGTTGAAGTTCTTGTTGTTATTTGAATAGCAATGAAAAATATTTGCTTAACCATTGGCAATTGCTATTCATGCACTTATTTTTCAATGGAAAAACAATCGACTTGCAGCCAATTAGTAAAAGGCGAGTGAGAGAGAGAAAAAAAATTGGAAAACTCATACAATTTGAGTCGTTTTTCCCATTCAGCGAATTGACGCTATCTCATTGCCAGCCGGACTGCCTGCCAGTTGACTGTCCATCTATCTATCAATTTTTCAACCGAACACATATGCGCACACATGCAACTGTTGCTGCTGGCAACCAGCAACAACAACAAATAGCAGCATCAACAACAGCAACACTTACAACAAAGCCATAAGCCGCTCCCAGTTTTCCACACAAACAGTCATACAGAGATAGCCAAAGGGTTGTTGCATGCAACACAGCGTGGCACCATCACCAACATCTGCTCCTATAAAACCAGTTGTTGCTCTTGTTGTTGTAGTCCTCGTTGCTGTCGTTGTTGCAGCTGCTCCTGGACCTGGTCTTGGTGCATGTCAATGGCAACAGCACATTACCGCTCTGTAGTTTTTCATGCATTCATTTTGACGGAAAATATTGCCCACGACTGAATACACTGCCTCCAATCCGCGGCTATGGATTACACACACTGATTGAAATATGTAAAGAAAAGGCTAGCTGTTATAGGGGTCGAATGATATTTATTTTGATAGAATATAAAAAAAAAGAAGTTTTAAAATTTTGTTGTTAATTGAAAGGTATACAATTTAATACAATGGACTCAACGGTTACGTAAAAGATTCCATTTTATTTATTTTATACATATGTACCTATGTGTTTCAATAGAAATATTAAATTGTTCAAGTTAAATATTGTAAAAAGGAGCCACTTTTCAAAAGTAAATTCTATCTTTAGCAAAATAAAGTTAAAATTTGTAATCACTCTTTTATGTTTCTTGATCAAAAAATATTAATATGTATGCTTTTTATCAAATTAATCTCAACTAATGATCTCTCTTAAAGGAAATTAAAAAAAGGATAATCATACATTTATTTGATTTAACTTATAATAATTACAGTTACTCGTTACATTTTCTCCAGATATACATAGGTAGTCGATAAGAGTTTCGGTTTCAAATTAGTATCTATCCTTAATTCATTCAAACATTGTAAAAAAATCAGACAAGGATGTAGAAGAAACAAGTTTTTGACCAGTGTGCCACTTGATCGTCGGTTTGGTTTAACTGATAAATAAGAGAAGGAAGTATCTGTTGCTACTATTTGCCTGCCTCCGGTGCTGCTACTTGACAATAATGATGACACCGACGATGGCGAGGATGATGATGATGATGGCGAGGATGATGATGATGATGTGGATAGTCAGCATGTAACTCGACCTCAGGTCAAATGCAACAAGATGCACGAACGTAAAGTGAGTCGGGGAACCGTATGTATGAGTCGCGTTGCCGTTGTATGGGAAATTTTTCTTCAATTAGTTTATTTTCACACCAATGATTTTGATTTCAGGTCCAATGAAGAGGCCGAACTGACCATAGTCATGCCATACTGTTGGGACCAGCCTGTTAACGACCAGACTACCAAGCTACGCCTTTTCCTGTATGTGTGTGTGTACGAGTGTGGCAATTAAGGCAACTGCGTAATTGTTGCCACATGCACATGATGGTCCAGTGAATGATGCTATACCAGACCAGCAATAACAACAACAACATCAACTATCTTTTCATTGCACCATATTGTTATTCGAAACGCCAATTTTTGATTGCCCTTCTCTTCCGAATAAAAAACAAAAAAATGAATGAATGAGTCATTGAAGTGAATGTGGAGGTAGATAATTTTTTTTTTTTTGTTTTTTGGGCTTATATTGCCAGCAAAGCGAAATCAGAGCCAGTCAGGTAACTGCCATAACATTACCGTTAGTTTGCTACGGCCACGTAAAACAGAGCAAAATGAATTGGATTTGTCATCATAGAAAAAGAGAAATTTATATAAGTAAGTAAAGTGGGTACATAAGTATACCACGATGAGGCAAAGCAAAAGCGCAGAGCCCAGTCAAGCAGAGAGGCAAAGAATTTCGAAAAAGAAATAAGCATGCGATACACGTGCTTAGACAATTTGTCACATGAGCCTCTAAAATATGCCCAAGGGTGTTTTGGGTGGGTGTGTGGCGCCTACAAGAGGCTGAGCAACAAAAAGAAATATATGGAACTGGAACCGTCCTCCTACCAGTAACTACTACTTGTTCCCACCTATTTGGGAGCTCCACATGACCAAAGTGAAAAAACATTAGCTGCACACACTCACACACATCCACAGTCAGGAGTAGACATGTAGCCATATATTAGTTTGACGGTTTCCAAAATCAGTTTCTCTGCGATTTTATCAACAGAATGAGTTATTCATATCACTCCATTTTGTTTAATGCCGATTTTATATTGCATTTTAATAAACACATTTTTTATCCCTTTTATTTACTTTGTCCTGTATATGTAGTCATTTTACAATATTTTGTCCTTGTTGTTAATAAGATAAGGTTATTTTTTGAACTTAGATGTTTTGAATATCGATTAATTACGCTTTGAAAATCAATCAAAAAGGAGCATGCTATTCCTACGTAACTTATAGTATTTGTTCTTTAGATGAACCCCACTAAAAAAAAAAATTATGTAATCCTCTTGTGGTTTCTTTTTAATCGGAGAAATAATGAAAAAATGTATCTCATACAAACCACTAGGTACAAATATAATTTTTTGCCTTTAAAAATCAAAATTATTGCATATTAAAAATTTTAATTTTAATTAAAATAAATTTCAGAAAAAAATGGTAAGAAAGTGTTTAGTGAATTCTTTAGTTTGAGTATGATATGATAATTTAAGTTCTTAGTTTCACGAGGCTCAGTATTCATTGATAATTTATCCTTAGTCAGGTGGTAATAACTCTTAAATTAAATTGTAGTACCACTTTTCAAGAAGATATTTCGGCTTACCGACGTTTTAATAAACTTTGTTTAAGAGCTACATGATATAGACCTTCAAAATGACACAAATTACTTTGCTGATAATCAGAAAGGTTTTTGGTAAAAACATCATGCCATATTCATCATAAATTTAAAAAAGTTAATGAAGTTGTTTGATGATTTAGTTGAGGCCTAGGAGGAGTTTGTGTTGATCCAGACGTATGAGGGGATGGGGAAAATACTAAGAATGTATATCCCTTATGTGGTCGGATATGCTTTCTTTTGTAAGTTACCCTTTATGAAAGGATATAAAGGAGAATTGTAAAGCGTCGTTTCATCTGCAAGCCAACAAAATGTTCAAAGCATTTTAATTTATTAAAATAAAGTATCTTGAAATTGAACCGTTTTTTTCGCACAAATTTCTGACAAAATTTGAGAGAATACGTTTCGCGGAACTTGAAACTAGAGTGAATACATATTCATATGGCAGGCGTAGCTTAACGTTAAGAAAAATATGAAGTCTGGCTAAGATTAGATGATTTTTCAAGATAAACGTAACGAACGTTGTTGGACCACTTAGCGGGAAGGAACAACCATCTATGAGGCTTCAGACAAGACGTGTCTGTGTGTGTATAGATGTGTGTGTGTGAGAATGAGGACTAAGTGCAATATAAAGCCATCAATAAAAATGCTCAAAATTTTCTATTCCGTGTGTATGGGTTGCTAAGAAATCGTTGAACTTTTTTGCTTTTGGTTTCTAATTTTTTGTATATTTAATTTTTATTTTAACAGCTGTTTAGTTGTTTTTGTTTGTTGTTGTTTATGTTTACTTTTTTTTTTTTTGCAAAACAACGCACAAACATATATGCAGACATAATTTAATTTCACATGGCTGTAAACTTTTTGCCTTCTCGCATTTTAAGTTATGTAGATTATAATTAGAAAAGTTTTTTGTTCAGGAGTGTTTTTTTTTCCACGATGAAGGCGGCGGCGGAGTTGAAGGAAGTTGTGTTTTCACTAAGGTAGAGACTGAAAACAAAAACTTTCCATACCAACCAACACCGAAACACGTCTCCGCCATAAAGTCATAAAATTATAGGTAAACGTTTACGTGTATTTGTTTAGACGACAACGACCACGACGGCGACAAAGACGATGGCTGAGAGATGATGATGAGGATGAGAGTGGATGGTATCTAGCGTATCCACCTTTTTGGGATTTTCGACTAAGGGCAATTTGCATAGCCTACTAATTAATTACCACAGAATTTAAAAGGTTCTCCCAGCCCCAGCCCAACCATCGGGCATGCCTCCAATTTTCTCTCTCCCCCGACGATTGCCTGGCATCGCATTACCTCGCAACAGCGAGCGGCACAAAACAAAATTCGCAATAAGAAATAAGAATTATATAAATGGAGCGCAATATGAAACTAATCACTTTTAATTGGTGCACAAAGCAAATTATGGAAATTATGGAGAGAAAAGGCAAAAAAGACCCCGCAAATGAAACCTTTTTCGGTTCTCCCTCATATTTTTGTTGTTTTTTTTTTTTTCCAGTATTTTGTTTTGTTGTTGGCGGTCCTGAAATTACGGTCTGAAAGAAGTTATGTTGGGCTATTAAAATATTAAATTGTACTGGTTTCAAGAAGTTTCTCATTTTATTTGTAATTTTTTTCGCCATTGTCTGCGGAGAAAGTTTTAAGTCATAAAACTGATTTAGGAGATCGACAAACAAAGTGAATAAAATCATTTAGACTGAACCTAACTCTTTTGGTTCATTTAACAGAGCAACCAAGAATAGTTGCTGGTGAAACTTTAACTTAACTTCAAGTTAAATGGATAGACAAATGCCCAAGTTAAGGTCCTTAACCTAAAACAAAAGAAATTTAGCTAGTGAAGTGCAAACTGGGAATTTGGCAAAATTTACAGGAAAAGTACTAAACAAAGAGAGAGTTTTAAAATAAGTATAACCACAAATAAATACTTTGACTCAAAAATTTACTGCTAAGTAAGTCCATCGTCATGGATTGCTTTGAAATATATTTGTCAAGCACCGATCCAGGGGGTGTCCGAGGGATCGAAATTTACTTAAATTACTAAGAAGAAAATTTTGATATCTGTTATTATATTGACAAATTTCTTATGCTGTTTTACAGATATCAAATTTTATATATTTGTTTTTTATTCTCATAAACATAATAATGGATAATGTATTTCCATGGCCCTTAATATATAGAATGAAGGGTGAAGGGTCTCTCGCTAAAAGTAACACCACTTCGCTGACCACACACACACACCCACTTTAAACCACATTGGCTACACAACACATTGACCACACACACACAGACATGTAATCTAAGTACACCCCCACCCATATCAGTTCACACCACTTAGCCAACTATGTAAGTAGCCCACATCTTTCACGTCCTAGTAGACATACTACCCAAGCAAATATGTGACCCAGGTGTGACCCGTTTCAGCTCACACTAGACACTTCACATCCCATTTCTAGCATAAGCACTTTTGTATTTCTCTTCAAGTCACTCTTTGTATTTCACCGCTATGCAGAATTCACTGGAAGAGTGACCTGCTCTAGATATGATCGTGGCACCGCTGCCCGCGTCCACAAAGCATCGTGGGTATATTTAAGGGACCACTCTCCGGAGTGAAGGTAGTCTAAAGTTGGATGCAGGACTAATAGCAACAGTGAACAAAAGTAATCTTTATAACGTGAAACCCCTGTGTTGTGATTTAGTTAATACTAAAACTTTGAGTCTCAAGGTTCGGCTCCCTTACTACAAGGAAAAACATGGTAACATGAAAACTTCCGAAATGGGAACTCGTAACTGGTGCCCGAGCAGGGAAATGAAGGGAAATAAAGGGAAATCTTGGAGAATTGCGGGTCTGGACAAAGACAACATACAAAAAACCAGAGGGCCGGGACTAAATTCGACCGCATCTAAGTTTGTATACCCTTGCAACTGTTTTAGTAACTCTTTCCTTACCCATCAAAGTGTAAACTCAATATCTAAAAAGTCTAATGTCTGCGAAAGAACGGCCTACAATCTTAGCCTAGGAAATAACGAAGTTATTGACAAAAGTTACTGCTTTCGACCGATCGTTCCTATGTAAGCTATATGATATAACCACCCGATCTTGATTAAAAATTCTTGATTAAATTTAAGCTCACCAATATTAAAATTCACGATAATAGCTGAGAAAATAACGAAGTTATTGAGAAAAGTCACTGTTTGTGACTTTGCCGTTTGTATGGGAGCTATATGATATAGTGGTCCGATCCGGATGAGTCCGAGATATACAAACACTATATACAAGCCTACAAAATTTCAGCTCTCTAGGAGGAGTTTTGAGCTGATCCAGACGGACGGACGGACATGGCTATTTGAACTCGCCTCGTCGTGCTGATCAAGAATATATATACTTTATATGGTCTGAGATGCTTTCTTCTATGCGTTGCACACTTCTGACCAAAATTAATATACCCTTTTTGCAAGGGTATAAAAAGCCAAATTTTAAATTGAAAAATTCATTCCTCGGTTATGCAAGCCATGGCACAATCTAAAAACAAAAACCGCAGAAAATTCAGTTAGCAATAAAAAATTCGCTACCCTTTCACACAACGAGACATTATGAAACGCTGACGACATAAAATTACAAGCTAGTAATCAAACATCTGAGGTGCTAACGTCTCACTTTCAATTTTATAGATAACATTGTGAGTATCGCGCACTGCAGTATTTATCGCGCTATACCAACGCGGGTGAAAATCGACACAACCTAACCAACAAATCGGAGCATAGGAATATTAGAATTCTAACCAGCTACTACTAGCAAGTCATGGCTGACACCAATGCTCAACTCGAGAAAGCCAGGTCCGAAAATATTGTTATGGCGGCGGCACAGGACGCCTTTGTCACAAATACGACCCAACCCAGGTCACGGCCAAGATCAACCCTGTGCGGAGGTCTCACCATTGAGGATATTACGTACCTCCAGACTGTATGCAATCGGTTGCCCGCATATTCTGGGGGGCACACAGAGCTTGCTAGATGGATCTCGGAAGTCGAAGGCGAACTCACCGATATCGTCGAAAGCGGAAGCCCGACCGCGTATAAGATAATGATGCGTTGCATCCGGCAGAAAATAACTGGTAAGGCCGCTATGGCAATGTTTGTGGAAGAAAGAAGCTACGACACCTGGGATTCGATTAAAACTACTCTCAGGAAATACTTTGCTGACCAACGGTCCGCGGAGGACATTTTGAGGGTACTCGTGAGTTTACAACAGGGGCGTGACACGGTAGATGCCTACTACAAAAAATTTCGAAATCTGCACAAATTATGGGTCAAAAAAATAAGGGCGGGTCCCCTCGCGCCCGAGTTAAAAGGGATGCTGATCGAACAGCAGAATAAACGCAGCTCGAACTATTTCGTCTGGAACCTAAACAGGAAACTTCGGAAACACCTTAAACACTTTATCCCAACCACATTGGACGCCGCATACAACGAAGTTATGGCGATGATCCGAAAGATTTCCAATAGAAAAGAGAATCGGCCAGGTCTGAAATAAATCGAGGATCGCAGTACCAACTAAAAACAAGCCCTAACAAGCTATTTTTCAATAACCGACACTCAAGATGATCCTAAAAGTGAAGCAAATCAGCCAGGCAATAACTTTTGTATTTTTCTTTATGTCACTCTTTGTATTTTGCCGCTATGTAGAATTCACAAGGAAAAACATGGTAAGATGAAAACTTCCGACATGGGACCTCGCAACTTATATATGTATATAACAAATTTAATAAATTGCGTAAGGAACAATAAAAAGTTGACAATAATTTTGGTTAATAAGATTATTTATATTGTCCTAGTCCAAATTAGGGGCCTGACATTTAAATGCGCCTAGCAAAGAATGGTAAAAGGAAATAGGGATGTAAAAAAATTCGAAAAGTCGTAGAGAAATGCTCGACTAGTCTAGTTGAATTCGAAAGTAATAAGTAAAATAGAACTTATAAAAAATGTTATTTTACTATTTATTCTATTATTTTATTTCACTGGAGTTTTAATATTATTGTTAGAACTATTCTTTGTTATTAAAATCTTTAACTTACCAGTTACTTTTGCAAAACTAGTATTCTAAAAATAACGAATACAGTTTCGGATAAACTGTCTTCATATCCTCATAAAATGTAAAAACGTCTTCTTGTAATCTAACGACCGTAGAGTTCTGGTAAAAACTCAACTCAAACTCATCGTTATAATTGTGTGTCTCGTTGCTTCTCTTATTTCCTTGATGGACAAGGGATTTGTTCCCCACTAGTCAAAGTCATCGTCTGCTATTTATGACGATTCGCAGCTACTGTTAATGCTATCATCTGTGACAGACATTGCACTCATTTCTTTTCCGAAAATTTTGCAGAAGAGTTGTCATAGCCTCTTTGTTAGTAAAATGGCGTCGCTTGAACCGCGGATCCAAGAAGCAACAGGTTGAGAAAAGCTGCCAAGACTCGAAAAGTCAAAAGGAAAATAGTCGACCCCATTTAGTCGGTTTTTTTTGAAAATGGTTGACTATAGTCGAAACTTCGACTAGACGTTTCATGCCTTTAAGGGGGTTACCAACACTTACGATCATCATTTAAGTGGGATAGCTTGAAACGGATAAAGTCAAAAATACTTACATACAATACATCCAAACATAATTACTAATCAGTTTTACTTTATTACAGCTTCTAGATTTTTATAATTTTTTTCTACAACAAATGAACAAGTTTCATGAACATTGATAATAAGAATAACTGATTTAAAATTTATTAAGCTAGTTGAAATATAGCAGGATAAAATTAGTCTTTTCCAATACATCTTCATTTCATAATATAAAAATTTGGTTCTGATTTTTACAGACTTTTGGGACACCTGCAAAATATTATGCCCTATTTATTTTTAATTTGACTCTAAAAGTTTGAATACAAAATATTATTGGAATCGGATACCGATAAAATGTGTCGAACTCAAAACAAAGTTGAAATATTAATTTTGTTTAAAAGCCACAAGAAGTTCGTGCAGTATGTTGATTATATTCAGTTAATGAAACAAATAAAAAAATGTTTATTGGTCGATTTTCTTTTCAAATATAACTTTTACATTGTACATCTTGGTGCACGGATAATTTGAGGTACCTAAAATATTAATAATAACAAAATATAAAGGGTATTTGTGTTATTATCCCTTTCTGTCTGCTAAGTACATTTCGGTAACCTCTAGGTGCATGGCATAAGAAATTAACTTTAGCATTTTGAGTTTTCGACGACATAAGAAAATTTAAAGCAAAATGTATTACTTGGCAGAAAAATTCTATTTGTTTAAAAAATTTGTGTGTTTTTTATTTTTGTTTTTCTTCAAAAGGGTTAGGCATATTAAATGGAATATTTAATGCATCATATAAAGAAAGAAGTTTTCAAGATTAAAATTTCCATAATTAATAATTAATAACATTTGTCAATTAGACGCAGAAAAAAAAAGAGCGAAAGGGAGTGAGGGTGTGAGTAGAGGTGTGGTGAGAGGGGCAAGTCAACATATTTTGGTATGTTATACTAGGTAATTTTTTATGCATGTCACAGAATTCTTTCTCATAAAGTGACAAAGGTACAAATTCAAGCGAAATCTGAGTGAATTGGAGTATAATGAAGGCGGTGCCTATGGGGTGGAGGCAGATGGCGGCGATGTATGGGGCCATGAGGTGTACCTTGTCTACCCATTTACCCTAATAGATGGCAATCTTGTTGTATGTCGTGTATCGTGATTGTTATGCTTGACTCGAACACACACGCACTGGCAGTCACTCACTCGGTCGTTCCCTTATTCTCTGCATACGACGCTGATGAAGATGCTGCGCTCTGTATTGCCATTGCCTGAGTTGAGCATGTGACATAATTGAAAGCGACATGGCGACCATGCCTGGAAGAGATGATTAGGTCGGCATTGGTGTGAGAAGGTAGGTGTACATTTAACTTTTCCTGTCTGCCCCTCTTTCTGTCTCTCTGTCTGTCTGTCTGTCTGCCCGCCTTCCGATAGAAGATTATAATGTACGCATTGCTTAATTTGAATGGTGCGTGTGTCACCTGGCGAAATGAAATTAACGGCAGCTGCCGGTCTTGCCTGCTGCCACTTCAAGATACTCGTACATCTACACGATTTCCAAAAAAAAGCAAACAACAAAAGCGAGTAAAAATATGTAGAGAATTTTAACGCAAATAATGAAATTAGCATAAATAAGCGCTGCTAATAGGATTTCGAATGTAATTATTAAATTGCCAGGCATTGAAAAAAAGTTCGATAAAAGTTTTTGAAACAAGTTTTGTTTCGTTTACCATGCATTTCATATACCCTTTGTCCTTTTTAATCATATTGATTATTGACGGAAATCATAATAATTACACTCAGAATCAGATTTATTCTATAGCCATATAAATCGGAGAAACCAGAACCAAAGTTAATATGTTGTCTTTTTAAACACTTCTCTGTAAAAGTTATTAAACAATAATAATAACTGTCGCTTTAAACTACAAAGATAGTTTTATTTTCGTTTTTTTGTGAAACTGAATTCTGGACCACAAGTAAGTACATTTCCCTAGAATTCATTAAATTGTTTGACAGCACATATTTATTAATTTTGAAAAGACGAAAACAGGAAGTTTTTTATGAGACATGCCTATCAATCTACAGACCAATATTAGATAAAAAGACGTTAAAAATTATGGAAATGATTTATCTTCCTTTAGTATCCATGGAAAGATTTATTTACGGTTTATTATTTGTATGTGTAAACACTAATTGTAAGAATATTTTAATAAACCGTTCGTCTCCTCAGTGAATTATTCCCACGATAACGGAATTTGGTCACACTAAAAGGGTATAATATACTAAGGCGGAGTACGGGCACACTCCCTCGAAATATAGGCAATAAGATCACACGTGCAATATAGAATTAAAAGGAATAAAATCGGAAAAAGACAATCCAAAGTAATTAATAGCTGAAATAATAGAAAGTGTTTGAAATAAAACATTTTCATCTGATATCAAAATCATTTTGTCAGTTTCATCATAATTTAGAAAAACCAAAATAGTTTGATCGTATTAGAAAGACGTTGGTGGAAATTGGCAGATCTAGTATAGTCGTAACGAAACATTCGTTTGCGGCTAATGAAAGTTATTACTTACAATGTCGTTGTTCTTTTTTAGTTTTAAGCAATTTATATGTAGTAAAAATTATGTAATTCTAATAAATCTGTAATATTGTAATATTGCTTTGTTTATGTAGTTGAAAACTTAATTTCATAATCAAAAACTATATAGCATGAGATACAGAAGTAATTTAAATCAATTACTTAGCAAAAAGCACTTGGCTAATCTATCTAAGTACGAATAGAAAAGATATACATAAATATATACATATCAAACTTCTGTTAATTCTCTGAATGCCTTTTCTGTGAGGGCATAAAATGTTTAAGAACAAAAGAAATAATTTTAGTATAAGGTTTATTATAGTCAAAAATCGATTTCACATTATTCACTTTTATCAATGCAGCTGCTAATTTGCTTAAAAGCATAATTAACACATATCCACACACTCACACGTACACAGGAAGACACACACACACACATATATATAAATTCATATACGAGGACACACAAATGTTTTGCCATTTTATAGCTGCACGTGAGTCGTAAAACATGTGAGGTGTAAAAAAGTCTAAAAAGAACAAAAAGAAAAAAAGACATCACGAGAGAACACAATGCGAAAATCGTGGAAAAAAATATTGTAAATCAGCGCAGACAGCAGCAAAAAAAAACTACATACAACCTGACCCACCGCTATACCTGTCGTATAAGCAATGTGCAGTTTTAATACCCTGTAGTTAAAAGGCTGAATAGGATGTGACCTAGTTCAAATGTATTATAGATCAAAATATAATGAACTCTACTCAATGTGTATTCTGAATCTGCATTAACATATCACGATTAGGGAATATCGTCTGAATAAATTTATGTGTAACTTCTCAATTCTTGGGTGGACATCTTTATCTTTACCATTAATTTTTGTATTATTTTGCAGAAAACTGTATTAAAAGAGTGGTAAAACACTTTTGAAATATTCACCCTATAAACACTTTGGTGTTTTGGTAAGTACATTTTCATAAGTAATAACTATACATTAGTGATGTAAAAAAAAACATTGATGAATCGAATGTCGATGTTCTCTTGCCGACGTTTCTCGATTATTACCGATTTTTTACCAAAGCTCCGGTTTTATATGTCATTTGTCAAATATTATTATTTAATTATATGACTATGTCTTTAAAAAGTCCTTTCAAAGCTTACCTAAGTTACAACTATAAGCGCATTTCTTTCAGATTGACAACAAAGATAAGGTAAAGGGGTTTTCACCAACTGGCAAAATGGTTAACAAGTAAAATAAATTGAATAAGCCCATATCAGGTAAACGAAATTTACTTTGAAATGTGAAACTCACAAATACTTTATCAAATAGTTATGGAAAGATAACGCTACAAACAAGAACAGAGACCAACGGGTTTCAATATTTTATAAGTATTTTATTAATTTAAGATTCTTTACAAATACTTTTACGAGAACTTTTGTTCATAAGAAAACAGAGAACTTTATTTAGGAAAAACATCAGACTTATGTACATCGATGCATTGAGATTTTAGCCCAATGTTTCAAAACACCATCGATTATTAACATCATTAATAATCAATTACATCGATGTTTTTATAATATTAATTACCAAAAAATGTGATACGAAGACTTATTACTATAATCAGCTCATAAAATCACATAAAATCGGCTAACAGTTAAGAAAGTCAAAAGTAAAGCAAGTATTAATACCAAAATTGTATATTTGTATTAGTTTTGTTTAAAGATTTTGTTTTAAAAACAAAAAAATATTATAATTGCCTTGAATAAATTTATGCTTTACTTGGGAGGATAATTATAACTTGAATGTAAGGCATAATGCATAAGGATAATAGCAACTTATTACAAGGTATTTTTAAAGTCTTGATTTGACTTTACATAACGCCATATTTTTTTCCCCTTTTTTTGCGGTTTGGTTTTTTACAATGATATTTTGTGGAAAAAATTTACGTTTTTGTTTTGGCTATAAAATGTGCATACATATTTGTTGATGTATGTATATATAGTTCAATTGCTGTTTAATACATTTTATTTATGAAGTTAATACGAGACAAAAAAGGCCAATAAAAACATCATTTCGAATTAAAGCGAATATATTTTTTACCTATGTTGAATTTTTAATCGAAGCTTTTCTCCCGTTTTAGACACATGGAAAGCAAATAATATCTATTTAGTAAAACTGTTTTCGAATAAAAACTTGCTAAGAAATTGTGTTTAAAATATTCGTGATCTTTACATAAATTTGTTTCAAATTATTCTGTGGGACAAGTTTTAATAGTTGTAAGTATTTTATCCAAACCCTTTTTCTAAACCGATAAAATCTAAATTTTCTAAGATCGTTATGTAAATTTGTGTAAACTGAGCAAAGCTAAATTTAAACATTTTGTTGTAATAATAAGAGACATAAAGAAAAATTAGGAAAAGCCGTTTGAGTTTCGATTCGGTGAGAAATTGTTGTGGGATTTTCTTTTTTTTTTTCGATTTTACATTTAGCTACTTGTTTTTTTTTTTTGGCATAAAGTCGATAAATATGTTTGTATATGTAGGGGCTAATCCACTGGACCGAAATGAAATAAACTTGACACCAATTCACTTTTTATGTCATATTTATTTATTTTGAACCGACTTATTTAACATCTTATTTTTTAACGAGACCATCACAACAAGCATATATCCCCATGGATTGTCAACCTATCGAAATATATCAAATAACCAATATCGTTACCGGCATTCTGATATCATTAGGGGTTCTCACGCAATCCTACATACATCGCCTATTTCCGCATACGATTTACCTTGATTATGTAAATGCAGGATTATTTTCCTCTGCGCTACGGTGGTTTCCTTTTGTTTCGATGGCATATTGGCAGCGACCAACAAAACAATCCCAATATAAATACAACTTTATATTTCCAAATTCTAATTTGCCAAATTTTAAATAACGGGATAACCAGGCTGCCATATTTCCAAAAGAGTTGCCCAATCGGTCATAATACTAGAAATTTAATATATGTAGAATGCCTAGTGTGCCAATAATTTTGTTCATCGAAATATTCCTTATTTTTTTACTTTTTTGTTTTTTAGTAATACTATGTTTAAGTTTTTGAAATAAGTTCTTTGTTTATGTATGTATAATAAACACTTTAATCTCCATGTCTCATATTTGTACATTTTGCGGGTCATTTTCAGTACAAGAGAAACACGGTGGCCAGAAAGTTAAAAAAAGCTTGCTGTGCCAAAAATTTAGTTCGTCATATTTAGCCATATAATTTTGATTGGATTTCAATGTAAGCTGTCCAAAAGACAGCAAATTTTGGGTTTAGTTTGGGCGCTTGTTGTTTTTTAAAGCGTGGATAAAAAAAAATTGATAAACCTAAGTTGTTTTTTTATATATTTATGTTTTATTTTTGCAAAAACGTAACCAAAGTCTGGTATTGGAGCTTATTCGGTTTTGGTCATACCAAACATTCTGCAAATTAAGTATATAATTACGTAGACGCAATGTGCTGTTATATGGGTGAAATGGGTAGGTGTTTTTTGTAAATAGGAGATTTTTGTTCATACATATATGTATAATATTCACTTTAGACTTTTAACTTCTCTTTTACTTTTTCACTGTAAGGCTCTCTAGCTCTCTAGCCCGAGGCCCCCCTTTATATAGGACCTGACCAGAAGACAGATTTGTTTCTAAATATGTTGCTTAAGCAAAGATGCTTGTCATCCTGCAAAGTCAACATTCCCAGCAACGATCCAGGTGTCAGTCCTTAACCGCTGCAAAGGTAATGCCAGGGCTACAATTGCCTGTAAACTAACTAGTAGGCTTTGACTTATTAGTCACCTTATCGACATATGTATACTATGTTTCAACTCGATAACACACAAATCGTACTTATACAATACTTAATTTTATACTCGTCTTTGAGTCTAGTGATACCAGCCATGTGAAATGAGTCTTATTGAGATGGTTGAAATGTGACTACAAATACCTATGTAAGGCACCGCTTAGGTATTTCTTTTGTTTTGGCCTTAAATTGTAGTTTTCATCTGTTATATGTTTAATTCCATTTAAATTCTTTGCCAAAGAATCGTAATTAATTTGCGAGAACATTTTCTCTTGAGTGTTCTTCCTTGCACTCGCATTCGCACTTATTCAACTTATTGCCATGTTGAGTTGTACTCGACTGACACTCACTTGGCCATAATCGTAATTATCATGAGAAATGCAAAGAAATATTCCAGCCGCATAATTTGCCAACGAGCCGAAGAGCTGAAGGAAGGACTTCAAAGAGCGAAATGAAGCCTGTTTGACATTGTCGAATGCAGTCATTGCAACAAACAAGAAGGAAAAAAGGAAATTCGATTTTTATTAAATGGGCGTTTGTTTTTCTGTTATTTTCCATTTATTTACTTTTCCTTCGTTTTTTTTGTTTGTTTCTTCTGTTATTTGTCCATCAATGACGATGATTGCGATTGCAATTGCACTTGACTGATGATGAATCCGACAATGGGGCTCAGTTGAGGCTTCTGGCCGTTCCAGCCTACTTCATCGATGCCACCAACACCCCCGCTGCAACAGGATGATGTCAAGTGCCGTGGCCATTGAAAAATTATCGAGTAGCCCTGCTGTGTTCAGTCTCTTTAAAGAGTTCGAAGGGTGATCCCTGGTCTGGCTTTGCTTCTGGTTTTGGTCCTGGATAGAGCACATGTGCATTATGTGAAGAAATTAAAATTTAAATCAGCTGCATATTTACACAAAGCCTTATTTGATTTTAATTGATTTTTTTTCGACCGTCGATATTTGTTTTTAATTTGCCATCATACAATCGTTGATTCTCTACAGTTTTTCTCAGCTGCTGCTGTACCACATATGTACATCCTATATATTCAATATATACATTTCTATAAGTATGTATGTATATGTAGTAAGTATGTATTTGCCCATAATTCGTCTGTTTGATCTGACGAAAAATATGCGCGTATTTTAATTTTATTTGCTTTTTAAATGAAGCGTCATTGGCCCCAAGCGAAAGCATGCTGATTGCCTCACCCATTCATCCTGGCAAGGTCCTGACTTCCTTTTAGTCTCCACCCCACCCCAGCAAGCCGATTCACAATCAGCTGCAATAATCCACCCGCTCTTGGTCCACCCATCGAATAAAAATTCCCAATCACAACCCCAAACAAAAAATTAACCTCAATGCAAGTTATGCGTGTGCCAGCAGCGTATAAATAAGGACAAACGACCAAAGTGAAATGATTTTCGTTTCGCTTCAGAAAAAAATAATCCAAAATTTCAAATACTCTTTCAAAACTGCAACCAAGTCTTGAGTTTGAGAATCGACTAAGAAATAAAAGTAGTTTGATTCAAAAGTTATATTTACGAAAGGTGAACTGGGAACATTATAAATTAAATATTTAGAAGACAAAAACAAAAAAATAAATATTTACAGGTAAAAAACTATTTCCCTTATACATAAATAAAATCTCATAACTAAACGATTTTTGATTTCTGATAAAATTTTCATGAATTTAAAATTTCGAATTGTGTATTTGATAGCAAAATATCTAATAAATTCGTAATACCTACCTTGATAACAAAATAAAAGAGAGAAACATTTGTATTAAAAAAACAAAAAATATAATAATAATAAAAGAATATTTTTATTTACGTTGTTTGTTTGCTAGCCCGCAGCAACTTAAGTTCTTGGCTTGTTGTTGTCCCTCTGTGTGTATGTGTGTGTGGTTGTGCCAGTGTGTGTAGTAGTGTCCTGGTTGGGTATCGTAAAATATTTGCGTTATTATGCTAGTAATTTCGTCTACCCTTCAAACAAAAGGAGTATATGGATGTTCACCTTGAGTTTGTAAGAAACTAAGTTAAGTGAACATACTTTCAAAACTAAAATAAGCTACATAGATAGTTATGAAAAGATAAAGTCAAAAATTAAATCGAAACAACGATTTGTCACGATAGCGAGGAAAAATCAATATAAATAATTATTCAAATGATTTTTTTTATAAAAATTTATTTTTTGAAGGATGAAATGACATTACAAAAGACATTTAGTAGCAATGAAATTAGCTTAAAATGAGATAGTCGAAATAATACTTTGTTAGTAGTGAGTATAAATTTGTTGAGTGAGACGAATATTTTTAGCCATTAATCGATTAATGATTCAATTAGTTGAAAGAGATTTTTCCAAACAATTAAATGGTAGGCGTGAGTCAATTCTGGCATATGAAATGATTAATTGTTCTTTTCATCAATAAGCAATTTTCTTAGTTTTCAATTTTTAACAAAAAAACTGCTAATGGCAACTTTTGCTTTCTTATTAAGTTTAAGTTCATCATTCGATCAGTTATTCAGACTTCCCTGTGGATTGCGAGTAAAGGTAAAACAAATGAATTATCAAATATAATTTTTAAGGGTATAAATTTGACTTTATATTTACTTGTCAAATTGCAGTTAGTAGTTGTGTCCTGTGTTGCCTTCACATTCCGGTAGCTCAGTTTTATTTCACTGTCTTTCAGTGTCTGCAGCCCAAACAACGCCCCGGGCCTTGGGTTGAGAAAAAGATGACAAAAATCAAAGACCTTGCCATGTGAGTAGAACCAGAATTCACTTCCCTTTTTCTTTGTTTTTCTTCTTTTTTTTTGTTCGTCGTAAAATGTGAAACATTTTTCTTATGGCAGGAAGCTAAATATCATCAACATACTATATAAAACTATATTATCTGAAGGATGAGGCGAATGACAGTTTTGCTCTATTCCTTCGAACTGAAGCCCAATTAGCAGAGCTTTTCGAAATTTGCTTAAACCCATAAATCGGATACAGAAAAAGAAGGAAAAATGAAAAAAAAAGAAATGGGAAAACAGAAAAAAAGCAAATGCGAGATGAGGAAAAGTTTTATAAACAAGCAACAGACAATTTTAATGACCCAACAACAACATCAGATACAGCAACAACACCAACGGAGCGTTAAAGGAAATTGGCTTAAAATGCTATAAAAATGCCCAGGACCCAAAATGTTCAAGGCAGACAGATAGATATGCAGCAAGTGAAGGGGGGAGAGAGAGAGAGAGAGAGAGAGAGAGAGAGAGAGAAAAGAGAGAGAGAGAGAGAGATAGATAGGGAGTACACATTTATTGGTAAATAAAGTTTCGTAGCAGGTATAAAAGTTAATAATAAATTGAAACAATGAAGTAGAAATTTGTTGATCTTTTGTTTTTGGCATTGCCTCGGTTTGAATTTGGGTTCGGGTTTGGGTTTGAGTTTGTTTTGGCTAAAGTCAACTTTATAGCTGACAATAAAATTTCTAATGGGCTTGAAACAACAAAGCATATGAAATTAGATTGACACAAAAGTGGATTTAATTAAATTTTACTATGCCTACAAATTAGATAATCTGACGGAGCAAAAAACAAAAAGAAAGCAAGCAACACGATGCGAAAACTCAAGTTGAAGTATGCTAATAAATAGACAATGAAAAAGTCAAGGTGAATGAAGTAATTTTCATAAAATTTGAAAAAAATTGCCTATAAGTAATCCAAATGGGATTAATTTTTGCTAAATTGATACAAGGAGTTGATTAATATTTATGTAATTTCCATAAAAGTCATTTAATGTGACAACTAATCATAAAGCCAATCGAATGACATTTGAAGGAAATCCTAAGTAGGTTCCTGAGTCCCTATGTCTCTTGAAATTTTCTTTTTATGTTAAATTTTTCTTGCTCTGCGTTTTTTACTTACTTAGCCAGTTGTATTTAAGACATAATTTAAGACAATTTGTCATATAATTTAAAATTATACCTGATCTCTGGAGACTATTATACGAATGGTTCTCATTTCCTTTGTCCTTTGTTATCCAGTTAATTGCACCACATACATACATATCGCAAATGGTTCCAGGAATATTTTGAAAATTAACTTCTCACCCCAAGACGACAAGCTATTTGAGCTTATCTTGAACCTCAGCAAAGGCCCAACAACTTTTGTTTTCTAGCATTTTCTTTCTTTTTTTTTTTTTGGTTTTAATTTATTTATTTTTTTTGTCCTTCTTCAAAAAAAGAGTAGAAACCCAATTCAACCCGCTTAAGTGGCTAAAAAAGCGAAACTTTTTTTCTGTCGTTGTTTTTCTTGTTCGCCACAGCGAACTAAAAATTAAAATTAAAAATTATTACACGCCATTCAAGGAACCTCATTTCATCCTGAAGGAGTTTCCTTTTCATTTTTTTTTTTTGTTGCTGCTTCCCTTTGTCAGTTGGTTTTCTCTTACTTGGCTTCGGTGACAAGGTATACATAGGTACGTAGTACTTACTGTGGTACCCAACCCCCAACCCCTTAGACAAAACAGTTAGACAAAGGCCAAAGGCAACCCTTGAGCAAATAATACTTAAACCCTCATTAAAGTAACTGAAAAGCACGCGGGAAGTCAAACCAAAGAAGAAAAAATCGCAGTTTGTATTTGCTTGAAATTACGGTGACGAATCTGAAATACCTAAAAATTATCTTAAAATAGTTGAGAATTATATTTTATACTGAAGTTTTTTTTCACTCTAAACGCCTTTTTGGAATCGCTCTTTTTGATCCTTAATGCGAACTTAAGAAATATCATTCCATCATCCTTTGATACAAATACATACTTAACCCAATGCTTTGTAGTTCTGATATCATAGGGATTGCAACAGGTTATGAAGAATGATTCATTCGTCTTTTAGGGAGATGCTTTGTTTAAGCCTTTCCAAACATTTAAAACTTCAAAAAATGCTTAGAAATATTTCCCGAACTAAAAAAACAATTTATTTCCCTCCATATGATTGGCAATTCTGTATAGAAATAACTAATATTTCAAATTTTATTGGAACCAAATTATATCAATATGTATGACTAACACAACGATATTCGTCAATTGGTCAACCACCAATCAAACCAATCTGACGTAACTAAAATTTATGTGATCTATCTTGTGATCTAGTTAGGTAGACATCTCCTGGATTTGTATGTGTTCTAGGAAATTAACGAAACTTATTATTTATATAATTACAAAGCTAGCAACAACAAATAAAGTAGGACTGGTAAAAAAAGAGGCTCAAAAACTTAGAATTTGATTGTCGATTCAAAAACTGTTGATGTCCTTAGTAAAAAGATACCTTAAATTCTTGATGTCGATGTTTGAGCGTATACGAGAACCAACATCAAGGGTGAGAATGACATGGTAAACCAAATAAACGATTGGTGGCTTGATTAACTGATTTGTTAAGTGATTGTATGATGGTGTTTATGTGCATATTTCATATATCCAAATAAGATTACCAAATTTCGAACCATAGTATAAGTATAGAGTGGCACGTTTCAGTCAAACTAGCTTTAAAGTTTGTTATATTTTATAATATTTACAATTACCATTTATGAAGAACTCCATAGAAGATAAGAAAGAATTGATTATAATTAGTATCTGCATGTTTTATATTTTCCGAAAAAACGTTTCACACATTTTGTTGTGTAAAAATATACTCTTTCCCTTCTACTATAAAGGGTATGAACAGAGTTGAAAAAAATGTATATATATATAAATGTCACCCTTGCTCAGTTAATATAAACAAAGAAAAACAACAAATACAACAAATGCAAACTTGCTAAAAAAGTCAAGCAAATTTGGCCAATTTGTTAGACTTTCTACGTCCCTCAACCCCCTGGACCTTTACCGCCATCGCTTACCCTTTGGGTAAAGTAATTAAGTTTTGTTTGAAATTTTTGTGCTTATGCTTTTGTGCCGGACACTACTTAAGAGGGGAGTACATTTTCGGTTCTCTCTCGGTTTTCTTTTTATTTTATTTTCTGTTTTACATTTCCGTCATTTATTTGAACTAAAATACAAACACAAAAGAAAAGAAACTAAACAAAATGAAAAGAAAAGTGGAAAGGTTTTGTAAAATTTGCTGAAATGAAAATCTTTTCTTCACATTTTGCTCGCTTTCTCTTTCTGCTCTTTCCATTTCCTTCTCCTTAATGTGCTGCATTCCAAAAGGCATTACTTGCAACAACAAATAACATCAATTACAGATACTGCAAAAGCAACAATTGCCGATCAGTGAAGAGAAAATGCTCTTAAATTAAAATCGCATTCCCTTATTCGAATCCCTACCATCATTTACCTCCTTTTTGCGTTCCCTTATTTCTGCGAAAATAAGCGTGAAAAGCTGCGACAAAAGTGTTGGAAAGTCAATGGCTTTGTGGGGTAGAACTTCGGGTTCAGGTTGGTTTGCGCATACAAAATACATGCCATAAATTATTCACATACTTCGGTGAATTCAAAATAAATTCCACTGATATAGTCAAACGAAGCGGTAATACTCTATTAAAGAGTGAGTAATTTATATTATTAAATTAAAAAATTGCGGAACTGAAGGTTCAATAACATTATTCTTCACTCCACGAAAGAACACTCAAATAAGTATGTTAGAGATAAGTTGTATGTATTGGGATTCGAAAACAAATAGTTTCTTTTAAAATAATATCACCAGTTATTTTTAAAGTTAATCTTATAGTGTGGAGTTACGGCTACACAAAAATAATTAAGTACCTAAAACTTTCAGGGACCCAACACGTTTTGTTTTTCTTTCTATGTGATTTCAACAGTCACAAAGTTGGAAATAATTTTTGGCTTTACCTTGAAAATTAAATCTAACGAGGCCATGCCCAGAGAGATTACGTTCAATTCGTTTTGAAAGCACTGAAAAAGAATTTGTTTTACACTGAAAGAAATGAAAACTATCCTCGGAGACTAAAATGATTGCACCCTGGACTTGCATTTCAGACCTGATCCTGACTGGTAGAGCTAGTCTCCTTGGTCTCAGCAGATGATGATTGAAGACCCACCCGATGTGTGGCTTTGGTTTTTTTGCGTGTACTTTTGCTAAAGCCATGTTTAATATGTTTTTCATCGAGTCAAATCAATGTCCAAGTCTGCATATCTTTCTGAGTTTGCAAACACATAATCTACTTTTTGACTGTTTTTTTTTTAATGTGCATTGGAAAGTCAATTTCCAAAGTGGGTTTTTGAATGCTGTAAGCCCCATGGTGGCCATTAGCCATATTGTTCAACCCTAATTTAATGCTTCCAAAGTATGGAAGAACTTCAATTATTTGAAAGGCTTTAATAAAATCCCTATTATATACATAATATCTGTTGAAGACTTTTTACTTTGTATACATGATCTTTAACACTCACTAAGTGTGACCATTCCACAAGACCTTTATGTGTTTACAGACTTAAAGAAATATATATACTGTAATCTTTTGATTTGGTTTTATTTTGTGGCACGAAATATATATCTGCATCTTTTTAATACTCCATGGTGTTTATTAAAGGCAATTAACCACTTACTACCTTCAAAGGAGTAAAGAGTATAAGGAAATGTCATTACTATTATAAATATTGAACATAAATTCCGCATCGTTTGTACATTTTTGTCCTCATGTATTTAATTACTCCGACAGTTTTCATTAAATTGGTTGGCTCTTGGGCTCCGCCATAGTTCTGGTCCATTGCCAGGATCCAGCATCCTGAAACCAGTATCCAGGATGCTGCATCCAGGAGGCTGCATCCTGGAAACTGAATCCTGCTTTTGCTTCTGCTCCTGCAGCTGCTGTTTCTGCTGGTCTTCTGGCTAACCATAAAGCAGGCGAAAATATCTTGCAATTATATTTGCATGTGAGCTCAAAGTGTTTGGCCAACAAAAAACAACAACAACGTCATAAAAAAGAAAATGAAAACATGTAAGGGGAAATCGTGAAAAATAAAACAAAATAATGATGATGGAGATGGAAAAACGCCGGCCAGGCAAATAATAAAAATGCTGCCTGGCAATTGCCCGGAATCGTTTCGCAACTGCACCTGCCCCTGCAACATACACACACACACACACACACACACACACACACACACACACACACACACACACACACACACACATACCCATACAGACATTGTAAATTTGAGTTGAGTTGAAAATGCATTTTTCATGCGTTAATTTTTCATTTTTAATTATTCGATTATAAAGACCCGTTTACATAATTGAAAGGCCTGACTGCCAGGCATTTAAATACGTGCTGCCTTGTGGGCTAGCCATTGGCTCAGAAAGTTGGCCAAAAGAGAAAAGAAATGAAAATTGCAGCCTTAAATTCATTGTTTAACAATCTTAATGTTAGTCCTCCTTTTCATGTTTTTGCCTTTTTGACTTGGCCAACAACGAAAAAAAAATATGTTGTTACAAGCGATAAAGAAACCAAAGCTTGGCATTTTATTTGGCACTCTGACTAACTAACAAACAACTTACTAACTATATAAAGACTTGAACTATTTGAACAGTAAATAAGTTTGTTGAAATATCACCAAAAACCATGGACCATGGACCACGGCCAACTATTTGTTAACCGGTTTCCTTTTTCTACGCTTTTATATAAACTAAAGTTGAACTTATGTATATATGTATGTATAAACATATTTTTATACATACATATATAAATGTTTAACTAAAAACGTAAAGCAAAGCAAAAATGTAGTTGTAAACATTTATTTTTTAAAAAAATGTTGCTAAAAATTCAGCAGAAGCAGCACAAGGCAAACATTTGAGCCACATATTTTCGTTGGCCTTCTGATGAAGAACTAAACTATGTTGCAGCCGTCGGCGCTGCATCACACACACACACACACAGTCACAAACACACACAGAGACAGAGAAAAAGAGATGTCAGGGGGAAATCTCGTGCCAATAACTTGCAACTGCTTATGAGACGAGAAGAGCAACCGAACAACCAACTAACCATACGACCAACCATCCAGCAACAGCGTCGCGACAACGCAAAAAGAACTAGTTTTGAGAAAAAAAAAGAAATACGTAAACTCGAGCCACTTTATCGCATATGTGGGAATGATGGTGAGTAGTTTGGCTCTTTGTATGTATCTTTTGCCCCAAGCATGTGGACTTTCAAAAAAGAAAAAGGGAAAAATGAAATCGAAATGCAAGTTTTTATGAGCAATTTTTATCCTGCCTGCTCAGCATTGCGCCATCTGAGCTTATCTGCAGCTTAAGGACCAGCAGCCAGTTGTCAAATTGGGACTCAGCTGTCAGTCAGCCAATCTATCTGGCTGACTGATGCTGCACACGCTCAAAAAAACTAAGGCAGGAAGGTGAATTAAAAAGAAGTTTCGATTATTTACATTTACATGCAAATCTACATAAAAATAATTATAAAAAATAATTCTTCATTCATTAGCATGGAAACCCAAGCACTCTACTACATGCCATCACCTTGCAACTTGTGAGAGGTGAAGGAACGAATAAATGCCTAATATTTTGATTAAGTATTGACCAGTATTGCGCGTCGATCTAAAACTTGGTATAAGCCACATATTTTTGGGTTTACTGACAATCTTGACCGATCAATTAGAGCAACAGAGCGTATACGCAATCTTAAATTAAAGTTTTCAATTAAATGCTAAAAACTCAAAGAGAATCGAAGTAATTGTAACATTCATAACAAATAGTGATATTTTTAAAAATATTTAACAAATTTTGATAATATGAATAATAAAAACAATCTTGTGTTTCTTAGAAAAGGGCCTAACATCAATTTAGGTACCTCCATAATTTAAATGGGATTATTAGTATTTTTTACTCACATTACGATTGACTGAATCACACAGAATTTAAGTTCTTACTGCACAGAAGACAGAAGTCGGTATAATGTATGCACAACGTATATATTCTTGATCAGCATCAACAGCCGAGACGATCTAGCAATGCCCGTTCGTCCGTCCGGATAAACACTTACAAGGGGAACTTCAGGCATGCGAATCACCGATTTGGATGAATTTTGGATATGATAGAATACCCCGTCATTTCGTGTAATTATTAATTTTATTTTAAATTTTTGACACGCCCCTTTCCGCCAACGCAGTTTAAGCAAAAGTGTTTCTATTTCAGCTGGAGAAATCATAATTGGTATCTACATATACTCGCTTACTAAACGCTTAGTATGTCTTCAAATTGTCACCAGACAGTTTATAAATATACTGATTCCACCCTGGGCGATAGACGTTATGCTCTACTCCTGGTGTTATCGATAAGTATAAGAAAGAGTTAGTGGAGGGGGCTCCTACGATCGGTGGTAACGCTACGGCATCGCTTTGCAAACGTCATTTTATTGTTAAGTCTTAATTAGTCAATAAACTTATATTAATTATCTACCTAAACGTACGACTCTGGCATTTCTATTGTTCCCGCAAGCCGCACTCTTTCGCCGAAGCCTTCCTGACAGCTTCTCCAACTACAATCTTCTACTGGGTAATGTGAATTACAACCGACATTCTCAGCTTCCATAAATTTCGAGATTATGTCAAATGTTTGACGATTTGATATTTCAACATTTTTAATTAAACGGAAAAACATTTGTGTTAGCATTGGTTAACTTTCTCGATCTATTAGTGTAAACCAGTCTTAAAGTCCATGGTTCGTCTTTGGTACTACAGGAAAGCTATAAAATAATGAAAAAAAAAATAACATTTAATTGCAAGAGGCATTTCGAAATGCAGCCATTTTTCCCACAATAAAATCTTTAATGTGTTGATGAAATTATCTCAAATATTTTGTTTTTAAGTAATTTTTTTTTTAAAAACCTTTTCGACATAAATGCCTCAACTTTGTCGCGGTATTTGCAGACAATGTTTGAGGAACTTAACTAAACGAAAATTCCACCAGCTGTCGGCAGATGCGAAATATTTTACTTCGGGCTATAATATTTACATACATACATAAGTATGTACATATATACATACATACATACATATACAAACTTATAAAGTATTTGAAGAGATGGGCTTTAAATTGCTTGTGAAAAGTCTAACGGGGAAAAAATAAGCAAAATCTCTGAATTTCATTATCATTGAAACAAAAAAAAAAAACGAAAAAACTAAATGCTCTGTGATTGATTGTTTTGTATACTTAATTTAATGAATTATTTAAGCAAAGTCAAAGACGGAAAAGAAACAGAAACAAAAGCTAAATGCTTATAACTTTTGTTTTCTTACTGGAATTTGTTGTTGCTGTTTGTTGTGTGTCTTTTGCCTAACTTATTTTTTAAGTATTTTTTTGTAGAAAGTTTTTTATATATTCTTGGTAAGGGAAGAAGAAAATAAAACCATTAATAAAATGTTTCATTTATTTGGCCATGCTTTCTTCTTCTCTTTTTCTGTCGCTTAGTCTATTTGGTAATTTTCCTCTCTCTTTTTCTGCTTGATTAACATAAGCCACCATTTATTATAAGTTTGTGTGTATGTGTGTGCGTGTGTGTGTGTATTGATTGTGTGTAAAAAGAGAGAGTGTACGTGTGTTCGTGAGCCGTGATTTAATTATGTAATAGTTTGATTGAAGTGGACTTAATGCGGACTTTGGCCTAAGCTGACTGCCTCTACTCCTGTTTGCATAGGCCCAATACATATTATAACTCTATGTGTGTGTGTGTGTGTGTGTGTGGCCTTTTAATTGATTTGTTTTCTCAGGATTTTGCTCCCTAGAACCCCAACCAAATAACATTTGGCTAGCAGGGGCAAGTTCAAAGACTTCAGACAGGCTTCACTACAAGTGCCTCAGCCGCAGACGAATGGTTAAGTGAATTAGTTAGTCGACTTGATGAGAACCACCGGCGGTTATACTACACACAACTACGTGCTTTGTATGTGTCTGCGTGTGTTTAAGTGTAACTGGTTGTTTGAAAATGTAACAACTAACAAAAAACAAGTTATTCTGCTAGAAATATAAAATTAAGAGTTAAATAAAATTGCTCTAATATTAAAACATTTTCCATTGCCTACTTTTCAGAGCATTTCTTACTTGCTCAATGTTTCGGAGAAGTTTCTAATCTGATAAAATGTCGAGAAAGAAAGAAACAAATAAACATCCAAAAACATCTAAAATTAAATTAAAACTTTTTTTTTTTGGTCCAAATTGACATAGAAAGAAAATAGAAGAACCGGAGACGGAAGCAAATAAACGTATTAAATCAATACAAGTTTTAAGGGAAGTTCTTTCGCTTTTCTTTACGTTTTTTTTTTTGTGTTGGACTCGAAATCAAAAGTGATAAATCTAAAATGAACGTGTATGGTGTGTGTGTGTGTGTTTTGACTTGAATTGAAAAAGGGACAGCAGTAAGGACAGCAAGTATATGTAAGTATATGTCTACACTTTTCTATGGAAATGTCGAAACTATAAATTTTATTTCTGTTGAGGGTATGCCAATTTCAATGACACTTTAATTTAAATTCGTTCAAACGCAGCAATTGCTAGCCTGGCCTGTCCTGTTCTATTCTGGTATACGCATTTTCCTACTGCCGCGTCCTGACAATCAAAAGGGAGACAACTACTCCACCGTCCACCCTCGGTTTCTTTTTACAATTTTTGGGACACCATTGAGCAAGTTGTCAAATTGTTTGAATTTATTTATTGACTTGCCGGAGGAACGGAATTTGCATTCCAGCTGCGAGACTTTTTGGACTCACTCACTGTGCCTTCTCACAGTCTTTGGCGAGAAAGAAGAAGAGGGGCAAATAAAGTGCGGAAGTGACGCAGGGCGCCGGATGTGTAAGATCTCTCTTGCCTTTGGCCTGCATAATGAAAGGCAAAGTGTTGCAGCGAGTGGCTAACAGTGGAATCAAATGCAAAATGATCTACTAAAAATAAAATTAGCTCTCTTTTCTACAGTCACACAATAAAAATAAATGCATTTTATATTAATCCATGAAATTGTTAATTGCAGTTGGAAGTCTCTTTTATTTGAAAAATATAAATAATTTTCTCGTTAATCTAGTTAAAAATATGAGTTTAATTTTACAGTTTTTTCTAGGGATCCCGTACAGTAGTTATTTTTCTTTTATTAAAGAAATTATTGATTAGAAAAGACTCTATGCGCAATCCAAGAATAATTATCATAATTTTTGAATAACTATACCGTTCTACAGCCACCATCTTTATTGCAGTCGGCCCATAAGCGTAAGGATGTGTCCTTGAGTCTAACTGCCGCCATCTTTAGAAGATCTTTAACATATAAAAGGAACATATCTAACACACCTCAAGTCTCAGATCGATATTTTATAAAATCTTTAACTCTTTCCATTTTTTAAAACATTTGGGAAATGAATTTTGATTGAAAAGTTTAATTTGTTTATTTCCCACCTTTAAACTATTAGTTTTCATTATTTGTTAAATTATAGGCAATCGATTAAAAACTCACGAGGCGTAGAGGGTTAAGTTGTTAAGGCGCCATCTTTCCCAGTGGGGCTAGTGAGCTTCCGGATGTATTCAAAATATTTATTTAGTTTAAGTAAGACAAATTAATACGACTCTTTGTTCTTAAATTTTATTTATTGTACATTTTTATACAACTAATTACGATAATTCTATTTTTGGTTATTCAAAAATTCGTTCATAGCTTATTCTATATACTTTATTCAATTTAAACAACAGTTGAGGCTTTCAAGTGGAATACGAACCTAATAGAATCCATTCATCCTAGGAGTCACTCTCTCTTCGTTTTGAATAGTAGAGAATTTCTTAGAGTTTTTGCTAACAGATTTTTTTTTTTGGATTTACTTTAGTGAAAATTGTCAACGAACAAAGCATAAATTGTTAAATATATCTATTAAAGGCGCTTTTATTGCATTATACCCACTGTTTGTGCCTGTGTGTAATTGAATGGCAAGCGGAAAAGTGAACTCAGTGCCCCACACTTATGCACACACACCCATACACAGAGTCACTTATTCGTACACCCCTTGGCCTGTGGCGGAAAGAAACGGCCAATGGGCGGGGTGTCATAGTAAGCATTGATGTAACTTTTTCACATGCAATGAATTCTCGACTATACATATGTACATACAGATTACTCTATATGTTCTATATAAATATATTTGTACATATGTATATACATATACATACATATATGTAACTAAGAGCTTTACCCATTTGTGTGTGTGTCACGCACATTTCAGTCACACACACCCAATCACACATGCTTCCAACCAGACAGGCAGCCCTTTTGTTGCTCCCTCTCTGTGTGTGTGTGTGAGAGAGAGATAGTTTCAGTTGACTATTTAATAAATCCCAGTTTTGTGGTCAGCATACCAAATTAATGCGATTTACTTCTACAACCAGAATACATATACTATGTATACATATATATATATGATAAAGAAATGTTACAGGAGGTTCGGAATGAATAGAGGAAGGAAATTTCATTTCATTTCATTTATTCTAAAGATTAGCCATTCATTTCAACAAAGTGAAATTCTCCTTTCCCTGTTGCAAGTGAAGAATTTAAATTTTTACCTTGACCAGTTAGCAGGTGTGTATGCAGACCACACCTCTCTATTACTTGGTTCCTTCTGGCTGCTGGTCTTCTTCCTGTTCCTGTTTATTCTATGACAAAAGAGGGCCAAGAAAGAAAAGTGAGAAAAACTTTGGCAACTTCTTCTGCCAGTGCATGGCACGTGTTTGACTTATGCACAGGGGCAGAAGCAAAAAGTTTAAACAACTTTTGATTCATTTTAAAAAAAAATTATTCGACTAAAGAGTATGCTAGATCTGAGAAACTCAGATTTAAATATCTAGTCCTCATTGCTATAAATAGTTTTTTTAAAAACTTAGTTCTTTGCAATGCATTTGGTAATCTAACTTTAGCAGAATGCAGCCACACTTTTGACTTATGTAGGTATGCATATGCCATACTCACTTAATTACCACTGGGTATTAATAAAAATAAAAGAGAGAAAAGTTTAGGCCAAAACATACTTGGAATCAAAATGCACAATGGTCAAAGAAAGTTTTTTTGAAACACAATGCCAACATTACCGGACATTAATACCCAGTCAAGTACTTAAGATCAGGTCAGGTCTCGGGCCCCCATATTGCGATGCTGCACAAAAATATGCTAATTTCTTTCGAATTCTTTACATATTTATATTATTTATTGTTTTCCCTTCTTATTTTTTTCCTCTGCTTTGCTTTGCTTCCCCTCGTTTCAACTTTTGAAAGAAGTATACAAAAGTATTTAGAGTCTTGACAGTTGTTTTGTGTGCTTTATACTATGTGGATAGCGGGCCAAGGGACATGTCATGGGGGCTTGATGGTAGAGTGTAGGAGACAATGCCGCAGGTGGTGAAGGCAAAAGATTTAGGAACTGTCTGTTGACTTTCATTTATACTTTGCACGTTTAGTTATATTTTGAGCAAAAATATTTCTTTTCGATTTTTGCGAACAATTCCTAAAGATTTTTCTCTTGGGTGTTTATCTTAAAGGTTTGAGCATTTTCGTTTTTAAATAATTCTTTTCTTTTGGCTTTTCCTTACATTTGCAATCAAAAGAATTGCTTGCACTTAAATCCACCGAAGCGCTTCTCATTATGTTGCTCAGTCAATTTTGGTCATCTGAACTCCACTCAACTCAGCTTAGTGGGAATGCCATTCACCTTATGGAGTGGTCCATATATTTTAGCTTTATGCACTTAATACCATAAACATTGCTTTAGATCCCAACTACATTTTAATACCCTAACTTGAATAAAAAACGCTGACCGTAGTGGAATGCAGTTGGTTCAATGAAAGCAGTTTGGCATCTATGGAACAGAAAATATTTAATCCTACCAAAACCATTTTTCAAAATGTATACAGAGAATCTTACATAATTCTTAATTTTAAGCAGTTTCCATTTATCGTTTTGGCACGTGAAATATATGGTTTTTAGTATTAAATTAAAGTATAATTCTACTGTATATCGAACAACCGTTTTGATTTTTGTTAAAGAAAAACTTTATTTACCAGATTCTATCTTGTACATGTTCAAAATTGTTTATGGCAATAAACATTTTTCCTGAGATTAAAGTTCGTCTTCGTTCGACGTTTTCTCAACTAGGTACAGAGAATTCCCTGACTTTAAAAATGTCATGTTTTGTTTATGCAAATTCAAAAATAATTTAAAATGTTTGGGATTTCCTTTGATAAAGTCCAAGATGTTTGCGATTTTTTGGTAACAAGCGTCCAAAAAGTCTGAGATAATTTTTTTTTTACAAAGCATTTTTGGAAAGCTTATTATCAAAGTTGACAGAAATCTCGAAAAAATCGAAACTTTTCTATGTAAAGTCGTGATGACAGCCTCAGAGCAGTATCTACATATATTTTTTTTGTGCGGAGGTTGTTGAAGACCATCTACCAATTGGATTGAAAATGCTTAAAGGAATCAGGCTTAGCCTTATCCGATTACTTTGATAGTAATTAAATTGTTAAATCGTATAGAAACCTATCCTATTTTTGTTTAAAGTTCTTTACAGTATATTGCCAAATCAAATAAAGTTAGATCCCTACCTATGATCTGATTAAATGATATTCCACTTTATTGAAATGAAGGGTATTACAACTTCAATAAAAGCGACTATTTGTGTTTTGGCTGCTATAGTTGGTCAAGCGTCATCAGTGGCAAAAAGAAACGAAGTGGCCACAAAAGCTAACAGCTTGGAAAATGAACGCAGACAATGCATATACGGCGCACATACACAACCCCACGAAAAAAATACCTGCTCACACACATACACACAGAAAGGACCTATACGCATTTCGTTGAGTATTTTAAGGCTAATCCAAAATGATGTGTCTGACTTTTTTTCTCTCTGTTGGGGACAAGAGAAATTGCAATGCAATGACCGACTTCATGGCTTGCGAAACTTTCATTTCACCTTCACGTCCAAGAACAAAAAGAAAACCAATGAAAAATTTTTGCATTTAGCGGGTGAAAAGCGGCAAACGGAAAGCCATATATTTCATTTATGAACGAGTGTAGCGGAAATGAAAATATAAAACCATAAAAATGAAACAGGACCATATAGGTTCTGCCCCATGCAGACAGAACAACACACATAACGAGCCGTTTGAATTGCCTTTCAATATCTTGTTGTTGTCCTTTTGACTTTCAACCTTATTCTTTTTTCCCGTCTGCTGCAATTTTCTTATAAAATAATAATGTGCCCAGCAAAACGTACAAACAGGGACAGAGCTTTTCTTTTCTTTCTTCCATTTTGCAACAAAAATTGAATGAGTTTTCTTGTTCAGGTTCGATAATGTGAAATGTTAACATGATTTTCCAGCTATTTACTTTGCATATGTGAGGTCCAATTTGTCGTACGATGTTGTTCGATGTCCTCCTTCTTATTCTTCAATCTTGGCTGGCTAGCCCTCAAGGCTCAAGGCAAAATTAGAAAAACATTTTTTCATATAACCACCCCACACACTAGACAACATACACATATTCTCTTTTGCATTCCAAGAGGGCAAAAAAGAGGGATTGTAATCAATTTTCCTGTGTGTGGTCAGTCTGTTAATTTGTTTGCTTATTTAATTATGGAATTTTCTTTTCTATTGCCCCGACTCCCGTTCTTTATTATCACTAGGAAGACTTTGTTAAAGGTATTTTGTAATTTACTTGAACTAATCTAATAGAACTTTGTCCTAGGAATTTGCTTGCAGGCAAATTTTTTAACTGAAAGAGAAGCCTTTCTCTTTAAAATTTAAAAAGGCATTTGCCACAAAAATTGACATGTTGTTTTGTTAGGCATTTTTTCTTTTTTGTAATTTATTTGGGCATATTTTGTAATAGGTATTTAATATTATAAAAACATTTCCATCATCCCGGTCCGTCTGCTGGTATCAACCCGCAGAAGAAGCATCAGCTTAGGAGTGACATTTGAATAAAAACTTTTTTAGACTGGCATTCATACGGAGAATCAAATTCAAAGATTTGCGATACTTCAAATCCGATATATCAAAAACGGTTTCAAGGAAGCTGACTTTTAGGCCGTTGAATCTACGGGATCTGAAAAACATCTATCATAGATTATTGGATTGTTGGTCCAACAATAAAATTTTTCGATACTGTAGCTAAGTTATGTAATAAATCTTTTGAGACACTTTCAAAGAGTATAATAACAAATTCAAATAACTACAGTGTTATGTGGCTATACCAGGGTGTGTACATAAAAAAGGTGGAATCTACAGTTGCAAGCTTTGCCGTTCTATTTTCGCTTCATGTAGTTTGAATTCCCAACTACTTTTAGTGTTGAAGAAATGGTATGGCCATTATAATTCTCAATTCTTTAGCGAAGTCTGCTGATGATAGAACTTGGTTGTTCTGGAAATAGCTACACAGTGATTTTTGTGATTTGTTTCACAGATTTTAAATTGTCCATAAATAACAAGTCCTCAAAATGATAGTATCGATAGCGCTGAAGTTTTGCTTTTCAGCTCTACCTGAGACCTGAGTTGCACACTAGCATCTATCAATCTTCCCAATTTATGATTAACTACCATTACATTAGTGAACATGTTTTTCAAAACATCCAATATCGTTATTTTTTAGTTTTTCTTGCATTGATGTTGTATATTGTATATGAAGTCATAAATTTTACTCAGAAAGAAACAGTAAATATCAACTGACAATAATTTTATCGTTTTCTCTGGCTTTTGGAAATACCAAATTACAATTTTGATACTCGGTGAGCAATAGAAAGTCGCAATTTCCGACATTTTCCAATCATTACATAGCAGATTGCCTTATCTGTTTGTCTATTTAATGATATTTCGTGCAAGATACTTGCCAATGAACAGGTGCTTTTCGCAGTTGCACAACGGTAGTAAACGCCTTAAGATTCCTAAAATAAACACTTGGCATTTTAAATGGCAACAAACTGAGCTGCAGTTGGCAGCGTTTCATGACCTTCAGGCGCAGCCACTTGGCAGTTGCCATCTCAAGTGGGAGAAGCAGTAGTTGCCTCGTCATTACCGCGGTTGCATAAATATTTACAAGGTATATAAAACCCCCACATACACACACACTCCCCCTTTGCGTGTTGGGCTAGTGTTAGAGCACATCTGCCGGTTGATGAGGAAGAGAGAGGGTGCGGCAATCTTGTGAGGGTCATAAATTGAGCGAGTGCCAAGGCGTTGCCCAAACATAAACACATGAGTTGACATCCATCTCACATGCATCCCAAGTTGGAGACGTTGCCGTTGCCTCCGACAACAAGTTGGAAAACCTTTGAGATTTTAATTTCAGCATGACTTATCATCCAGTTCTAATCGCGTTAATTAAACAACTTGTTACCTTGACAGCGACTCGAGTAAACTAAATACTGTCGTAGAAGAAAATTTTGACTTTTGGTTTAATTGCAGTGGTTTTTGCCGCCACAGTTTTCCACTGTCTATTTCAGTGGCATTGAAGTAATTTAATTTGCAATTAGGGCACAGTCTTGTTGACTTTCTCATAGTGAATTTTAATTGCAACTTCTTCGTCCACTGCTCTGTCTCTGTTTTTATTTCAATTGAATTTATTAATTAATTTGTGGTTTAAATTATTCTCTCATACTTATTCGAGCAGCGTGTGAAAATGTTTCACAGTTGCTTACGCATCAATTATTGAATCGTTGCTTTTTTTGGGCTGAGTTTTCTACCAACAACCAGAAGAAGAAGAACAGCGAAAAACTTAAAGTGGCCTCCGACATTAACAAGAGTTGACAAGCTGCAGCATTTATATACGCCACTTGGCCCCCACACTAACATAGCCACCATCCGTCCTTGAAGCACTCATTAACTTCACTTAGCCCGAAGCATAAGGCAGGCGACAGTCAGCTACGAGTAGCTGGTTCTCCCCCACTCCGGGTCTCTTTGCCTCCTCTTGGCTTTAACCGCGTCCACTTATTGTTAATCCTCAGCGGCCTAATGTTCAAATGTTGGAAAATTGAGCCGACAGAAAGACAGAGACAGTAGTAGAGAGTGAGCGAGAGAGATAGATGCCGCATAGAAGCGTGAGTGGAGAAAAAAAGAACTTTTGAGTGATGCTTACAGTGCGATAAGCTATCCAAATTCCAGAGTTGCCTTTGACATAAACTACACTTGACTACAAATCACTGAAAACAAATTGGAATATGATGTTTGTATTTTAGACAATCCAAAATATGCAACGTGTTTCGTAGTTGGCTGATATTTAAGTAGTTTTTTACATAAATCAAGAGTCAGCTCAATTAAATAATCCTCAATATATAAAAAACTATTTGTCAACAATCTAAGGGCACAACTGTTTTGCATATCTCCGTCTAATCTTTCCCAGGTTTTATACATATAGCATCCTCGCTCCGACTCAAATCCAGGGACTATGTTTGGCAACAGCTACCTTAATCTTCCTGAGTCAAACGTTCAGGCTAAAGTTTGACGAACTCTTTAAAAAATTGTTTTGCATGACATCAAGTACAAGATGTAATTGTCGTACTCCTTGATCTTATGTATTTAGCATCATACTAAAAGTGTAGGTGCCAGTAGCCGATCTAATAAGGGTGAATAAAGGTATATTTCAAATTTATTTTGTTTTAGATTTGGTTGCTTCAAGAATTCGAAATTTTTAATTACTGCAGAAAATTATTATTAATATTTCTGTAATCATATGGTAGCGAGAAATGTGCAGTTTAATTGTATCTCACTGCATTATATCGCCAAAATGATTACACCGCCAGCAGTTTATAATATTATAACTAAAATTTTTAAATCGCGGATATTTAGGTATTTCATCACTAGACCCAGTAATATATGTCCTATATTCCCAAATCCATTCTTGTAGTCATTTCAATCACGATCAAAACTTACAGTTCGAAATGCTGGTAGAATTAATGTACATTCTGTTGATTTTTGATTTGATTTGGGGAATGATGGCGCGAATCGAAATCGACTCCACAGATTCTCGTTTCAGTTTTAGATTTTTTCTATCCCTTTGCGATATCATACATATTTATGATTTAATCAAACATGCAATCAGCATTCATTCATATTGCTTGATATTTCAAGCCTCGCATTCTGTAGAGGAATGCTCTGCAATTTATTTTTAAAATATGGTTCTTTTATTAATTAAGAAAGTGTGAAACACTCACATACTTGATTTCAAATTTCTAATAGTGATTGTTGTGGTTTGGTATTTATTTTATGTTTAAATAGTTTTACTATAACTGACTTTTTATTGAATATTTTTAATTGGTTCATGTAGGCTTGGGATAAGAATATATCAATTGGGGTTATGGAAATAATATAAACAAATGGGGCTTTAACATAATAATCGCATTTAGTTTGTTTTTAGTTTAGTTTTTCCAATGCAAACGGACAAAAAATTGCAATGCAATCCAAGCAATAAGGGGGTAACTCTAGATCAAGGTTTGATTTAACTATCAATATTTTATTCAGAGTGTTTATGAAAGATATTAGTTTTATTACCAGAGAACAATAGAGCGAATTTATAACTACTCCTTTTCAGAGAATTTCCAAGGAATTGATTGCTTGGTCGGATGAATGCTTATTCATCTTTCATAAATGGATGAGAAAATAATACTGAAACCATCCAACATCTGGCTTAAATCAAAAGCATTGTAGCTTAGTGTTATTAGAGTAACTTCTAAAGTCGCTGGCATTCTCTGGGGGGTTTAGTTGGGTGCGGAGGTCAATGACGGGGAGTCGCTCTTTGCTAGAGTCAACGATGGCAGCAACGGCGACGCGGACGACGACCGTCGACAGGCGAGGCACAAAACTTTGTTTGTTCATTTGATGGTAATTATTGTAAATGGGTGGCTGTTGCTGCTTCTGCTTCTCTACGATTCTAACGAAAAAGCAGGTGGAAGTGGAGTTTTTGGCGCTTTGATAAAAACCTTGGCAAAAACCAAAAGTATAAAAGAAGAGCAAAGGCAGAAGCAAAAGCGAAAGCGCTTTGGGCGCTGATTGAGCAACCAAAATAAATGCGCCAAACTTTGACAATAGCTGATGATGTTGATAATAGCGCGAGGATGATGGTGGTTTTGCGTCCTGGTCTTCTCATTCCACTACTTCTACTGTTTCTCCCATTCCACTGGCACTGTTTATGGTATTCATGGTGTTGTTGCTTTTGGCTGGTGTTGCTGCTGCTCTTGTTGTTGTTGTTGTTGATGTTTGGTTTTGGTATGGGGTGTGTGTGTCTGTGTGTGTGCCTTGCTCTGTGGTGTCCTGGGGCGCCCGGCGGCTACAATGTGAAAAGTTGTTGGTACCAACTAGTTAATGGCATTTGTATGTTGCCTCCTCGACACCATCACAGGATACTCCACTTCCTATTCTACCTTTCAGGTTGTTGCTGCTTTTGTTGTTGTTGTTGTGGCTGCTGTTGTCATGACGGTTTGTCCGGGTTGTTCGAGTGGTATGTATGAGTGTGTGAAGCAATTGCCCATTGGGCGTGACAAATGCTTGTGTTGCCTGTTGTTGGATCTATGCATTTATGTCTTACGATATGTTCTCTCTGGTTGTAAAACATTTGATTTTTCTTCATCATCCTTGTTTCATCTTTACCCAAGCGGCTTAACAATAAATTTTTAATTCCTAATTCAAAAATAATTACTGGGATGCTCAAAGTACCAGTAAAGTAAAAGGAGAACGAAGGACATTTGTCGGATATAATAATAGTCTTGTTTTTAATGTATTTGTATTTTAAGTCTGTAGTAATCTATTTAAGACTTTGTGGCATTGCACAACATTGGAAATTGGCACAAAAAAAGTATATTTAAGCTGTAATTCAAACAGCATATAAAAAGCATAAATACACACTAATACTCTCAGTTAGAAGTTTGTAGGTGTAATGAAACTCAAAAACACTTTTAGGGCGTTCCTAAAATACATACATTTTTCCCCCTTACCAAAAATTGACGAACTTGCACGACACCAAACCGTATTGCCATATTTACTACGTACTAATTAGGCAATTATAGTTCCTTCGACGTTAATAAAGGTATTTCATGTAAATATTAAATAAAAATTGGTAAAATTATTCAAATTTGCACAGTTATTGTCAATATATAACTTAAATTGAACAGCAAAAGCCTTAAGAAAAGGGATTTGATGTTAGAATCAAATTAGAAATACAATATATTTTATTTGCAATGATTCAGGACTAGAATTTAAACTAAACACTGAAATAATTTTGGCAATAAAAAAAAGGTATAGGTGTAAAGTATAAAGAAAAAAACTCTTTAAAAACCTAAATCGTTTCGCTAATAGTTTTAAATTATGACATAGAATGGAAAGAATGTTTGCTTTAACTTAAAGATAAAAATGCCTAAAATTAGTACTAAAATTTCTTTCTGAAATAAGAATTTGCTGTCTCACCATTTTTTACGATTTATATACTCAACTTATTTTAGCCTGTATATTAACTTTCATTTACTTAAATACTGTCGACGAAGATGAAAATAAAAAGTGTATCTGCATAATGTGTTGCTTCCTTACATAAAATGACAAACATATAGGAAATCAATATATATTACAAATATGCAGAAGCATTTGTTCATTAATTTCTTTAAGTAAGCTATAAATTCTAGAAGCAATAATAAGCATTCCATATTACTTTGATGACCTCGAAAGGCAATCCAATGCTATCTTCATATTACACAGGTGTCACTGAGCGTATACTTAATATGCCATTTATTTAGTGCCAAGCTGAGGGCAAGAGTAAGCTTTCCCAAACTCACACACATAGAGTCTCGCACATACAGACAAGAATCAACTCCGAGACCCACACAAGCACAGATGTTGCCCAGGCAAAAGAGTTTTTTCCTCAATAAAAGATTTGAAAGAAGAAGCTTCTTACATTTATTTGCCGTTCGATAGTTGAATTCATTGTCGCCATTTCCAGATACTGCTGCCTTTTTGTTGGTGTTGTCGAGAATCAATTTGGCAAAAGTCATTGCATTCAATTGTCACTTGACAAACGACAAATGGTGTTGATGTAGCCTCAGTCAGAGATTATTTATTTTGGACACATGTATGCTCGCTTTTAAGCCAGAACTTTGTTTCGGGCCAAAAAAGCGTTTAAAAAGTTATTGGCCAAGACGCTGGTTGAAGCTGCTTGAAGCTGCTGCTGGAACTTTTCAATTGCTTTGCCAAAACCGAACAAGAGAGAGGATCGGAAAAGAGTTGGCCAGACAGGCAGACGTATGTATGGCATATAAATTTGTAAAGTGGTAGCATTGGTTCAAGCATAACTTTTGTGGCATGCCAAAAGCCACAAAAAGCAAAAGCATTGCAGTCATGAATAACGCACACACTCGCACGTACACATACACACACACACACACACACTTCAAAGGCATGTGTGTATCTGCGTGTGGCATACTTTTGTGCGCACTCAAATGCATAAAAAAAGGGAACTCAACATTGAACGTTCAATGTTGTCGTCGTTGGCTGTTTTTTTTTTTATACTTCTGACACACAAACAAACACACACATAGACACTTGTCACTTGGGTCATTGAACTCTTTGACTTAAAACTAATTACTAAACCAATTCCGGAGAAACAAGCCTAACCACAAAAGCCACAAATCGCAAACACAAAAATATGTCATATTTTTTATGATTATGTGATTGGTTTTTGATTTAAAAGTCAAAACGAAAACCACATATTTTAAATAATTCTTAATATAAAAAGCTTTGAATTCAATAGCTTTAAATGCATTTGGGAAGTTCACATGGATAAGCTATCCATTTAAGTTTTTCGACTTATAAAATTTAGTACAGATTTTTGTGGAATGTGCATTTGCTATGTGTGGGCTTTATACATGAGAAGACGATTAAAGAGAGAAGAATAAGACGAACCCATGAGAGCAAGATGATGGCAAGTAGTAAAATTTGTTTCTGCACATCCAAAAATCTAATATTTTTAGATGATCTGCGTCTTAGTCGTATAGGTTGAGTAAAATGCCAAATTTGTGCACTAAAAGTCGAGCTACAAGTTTATGAAGTCTTGCAAATGATGTTTATCTTTCTTGGATAATACCTTTATCACCCTTTTATTTAACAATATTATTGAATTAGAGATTTTTTAAAAAGTGCCTGCAGTTAAATATATTCTTGATCAGCATGAGAAGCTGAATCTTGATAGCCATGTCCATCTGACAGTTGGTGCGTTTGCACTTTACTTAGCCAATTCAAAACCGACCGATCTTTTATGTGCTAGAGTGTGAACATATTGAGAATGAATATTTGTTCGTAGTAAAATAGAAAGATTTGGATTTTACTAAGACTTTCAGAAATGTCGGATCTAATTTTCTCCATGTGTACGAGGACTCAGCAAGGGATTCAACGTAGGAAATGGTAACAAAAGACTTTATGCTCTTTAATCCAGGCTAGTATTATATATTTCCTAGATAAATGGAAGTACGAGACATTTTTAATGAAGATTGAAAAGCGTTTGCAATAATTCTTTGAGTTGAGTTTGAGTTGACAATTTTTGGCTAGCTTTCATTTATATATTTTAAATATTTACATTATTATAATTATATGAATGTTTATTTTGAATAAAATTCGTTTGGCTGGTAACGCCTTCGTATACATTTTGTTTTTGCAGAACAAGAGCATAACTCTCGTTTTACTTGTCTTCAGTTTAGTTTCTCGACCAATAAACTTTTGTCTGACATGAGACCACTGTACTCGCCTTTGCAATTTAAACTTTGGTTCAAATTATGGAAAAAGTCAAAAATTCGCTTAGTATAAACTGCCCAACTTTTCAGTGTGTACATATACAGACAAAATACTCATGTCAATATACAGTTAAAATATGCATATAGGCAACAACGCAAATGAAACCACAGCTTAAATGCCTCAAGTGACTGGCAGGAGAAGCTCACAGGAGCAGGAGTAGAAGCAGCTGTCAACCAAACTGCATTTGCAGCTCCCTGAAGGGAATCTATCGGAGTAGATTCAAAAAGCGTACGGAGTTCAAATTCCCTTCAAGGCAGCGACCACCTCGAATTTGCTCCTCCACACACAGACACATACGGTTAATGAAATTGTGCACTCAATCGAGCGTAACGATGAACGAAAAGTCAGCACAAAAATTGAGGTTGCCCCACCCCTTCCCCCCCACACATAGCTTGCCACGGGCCCCACCCCCCATAAGAGGATGTGCAATGGTTATGATGATGTTTTCTCTTCTATGTGTGTTGAAGCGGGATGTGTGCAGTGTTTTGGGAGGCGCCAGAAATTAATATCAGCCACAAGCAAAACTGCTGCTATCGCTGAGAGAGGCAAACATACAGGTACAGTTAGCAGGATGTCCTATGTAAGTGTGTGTATGTGTGTGGGGGATAGATGATGTCTAACCAGCTAGACAACATAAAATTTTGTTTAATGCTTCTTACCTCTCGTAGTGGCAGCCAAAGCGGAGTCCCTAGTGGCCCTTTTGCCCCGCATCTTTTGCCACTTTCATCCTTCAATGTGATTTTGAATATTTAGCGTATTAGCTAAATGGCTCGCTTTTTTACTTGGCGCATCCGTTGCAACCGTGTGGTACTTTTTTTGTATTTTATTTGGCTTGCACCCACTAGTACGAAAGGACGACAACGTTGGAAACGATGAGAACGACGAAGTCATGCTGTTTTTTAAATGGCATTTTGAATTTTAACGACCATAAATGCAAGCTTATCTTAAATGCTCTTTTATGGCTGAATTTATGTTTTGCCATGGTAAAGTTCTCCTTTCGTTATTTTTATTTTCATATATTTTTTCTGTGTGAGTATGTGTTCTTTTTTCCGCGCTTTTCCTCTTATGCGATTATGAGTTTCAATTACCTTCTGTAGTGGCATTTCTATATGCATAAATATCGTTCTAATTTTTATGTCTTGGTTTGGGCTGCGTCCACGGGTTTTGGCTTAATTTGCCACTTGTGGCCGCAGACCACGGAAAGCACCCTAGAAATGGGTTGAGTGGCAAATTAGCCTTAAAGTATGCCACAGAAATTACTTCTACCAAACAATACTCCATTTTTAAGAAAAAAAAAATTGCAACAAATTATTTCTGATGTCAAATAACTGTTGCTTCATTTTAGATTTTTAATAATTCATCTATAAGTAAACGCAACTAATTGCTTTTAATTATAAATGTCACAGACGAAAAGGATTCGCTTAAGCACTTCACTACTTTACTACTTAAACAATGTCTTTAAACAATGGCATTATTGGAAATAAAGCAAACAGTTGAAATGAAGTGAATATACTGAAATAAAGTTTATATATTTGGCATTTATTTTATCATTCTATTCAGAGGCCTAAAGATTAACCAAAAGAAGATTAAGATTTTAAGAGACGCAAAAAATTCTTCATTATATACTATGGATACCATCAGTATTGAACATAAAATATTTTAATACTCAGGCCTCCAAACTCTGACCAAGAGACTTATTTTATTAGGAGATTTCGGAACTTAGAAGTGGCATATGTAATGGAGATTTGCAAGTTTCCAAATTACAAACTTAATTTTCAACATTTCATAAGGTTAGTCTTTGTTTAATTTGACAAAGCAGTCCTCGGTAGATGAGTTGTCTAAGTGTCCCATTCAATAAAGCAACTGAACAGCGAAGATTCGGGTTCGAGTCCCAAACTTAGTGTATTGATGTATATTTAATTTAAGCCGATGGCGTAAATTGCCAGTGCTTGTAAAATATTGTTAGGTTTGATAGTTTACAACTATATCATATATATATAAAAATAAATTGACAAAACAGGTGGTTTTATTTGCTACTTTTAATTTTCTAATATAAAAATTTCATTGACTACATAAATCATTAGTATGGTAAACTGATAATCGAATCGAAATAGCGAAGATTCGGGTTCGAGTCCCAAACTTAGTGTATTGATGTATATTTAATTTAAGACGATGGCGTAAATTGCCAGTGCTTGTAAAATATTGTTAGGTTTGATAGTTTACAACTATATCATATATATATAAAAATAAATTGACAAAACAGGTGGTTTTATTTGCTACTTTTAATTTTCTAATATAAAAAATTTCATTGACTACATAAATCATTAGTATCGTAAACTGATAATCGAATCGAAATACAATTATAAAATAGTTTTTAAAGCCACCGTTTCTTATCATAATCGTCCTGAAGCCGATTTACGTGACTTCTAAGCGATCGTGCATTAGATTAAGATTCTTCATTCTGAAATATGTCACCCATCAATTTGATGAATGAAGTCAGTTTAAAATCATTTCATTTGTCCATGTTAGCTGACCAAATCTTTAGGTTTAATTTTTAATCAAATATTAAGAATAAAATGTATGTTTACTTATCTAGATTTTTGTAATACGATTCGAACTAGAGTAATTAATATTTTTTATTCCAATCGGATCATGGAAACTCTAACTTAAAATAAAAATATTTTGCAGATTCAGCCTTCTTTTTGGTGTGTTTTTTGGTCTGCTAGATTTGTGGGTATTTTTTTGTGTCTACATTTTAAATGTTTTAATTTTTGAATTTTATTTTTTTTTTTTTTTGTTGTTGTTGGGGATTCAAGTGAAGAGTATTGTGCTTAAGTACCTAGCCACATGCCACACAATAAATTATACTTAACACATACAATTTTTATTTATCTTGTAGATGTTTTTCGCTTTTTCTTACGGATGCACAAACTATTTGCCGACTCGAGGCACGTCGTTTTTTTTATTGGCTAGTGGATAGGAGGCGGGGCGGACGGGTAGTGGCAACTATTTTGCACTTTGCGCGAAAGTTTTTATGCCACTTTTATCTGGCAACGCGTAAATATTCGTTAAAAGTTGAAATTTAATTTTATACCCTTGGCCAATGTTGCCTGTTAGCTGACTGGTTGGAAGCAACCTGCAAACTGCAGCTTGCAACAGCATTTCGTCAAGTGTGAGCAGAGAGAAAAAATGAGCAGAAGGGAACGAAAATTGCTGAAAATAGTGGAAAATCAGCCAAATAAATTTTACCTGGCACTTTTGGCGGGTTCACGTCTCTTGGTGTTGCTGTTTCTGCTTGGTACTTGTTAGCCTTAAATTTATGTCTTAACATAAATATAGCTTTTTCTAAACAGTTTTACGCTTTTATTTAAGTATATTCTTGCTGTTCCATGGGTCCATGGATTAGTTTGTTCAAGCAAAGTATCTTCATTCATGCCTTTCCGTTGAAGTTTCCGTCTTCGTTTTCGTCTTTTCGTTTTGCTGCGGATACGCAATTGAATTCGAGATTACGTCGTTTAGATAATATCCCAGAGATAAATTCAAAGCAGTCAGTAATGGCATTTAATATTTATTATTATTATTAATCCGCCTAGTAACCATTGTCCCTTTTTTTCTCCCCCAACTTCTCTTCTTTTCTCTAGAAAACCAGTTCAATGACTTCATCTTGCTGCTATGACTAGATATGTGCATGTGTGTGTGTGTGT